>OX451740.1:448661096-449081096 GCA_948472305.1 Vicia faba
GAAACCATGGAATTCTCATTTCCCTGTATGTTGTCAATGGGTAAATCTTGGAACTGGGTTCCAGCAACAACTTCATCTGCCTCCACAATGCTGAAAGAGGACAAATGAGATATCAATAAGCCTGTTCTCCATTTATAATTACCACTTTTCCTTCACATATAAACTTCAGCTTTTGGTGTAAAGTTGAAGTGACAACCCCTGCCTCATGTATCCATGGCCGTCCCAACAAGCAGCTATAAGAGGGTGCAATATCCATGACCTGGAAAGTAATCTGAAACAAATGTGGGCCTATATGAATAGGAAAGTCCACTTCACCAATAACAGATTTCCTTGATCCATCAAACGCTTTCACAATAATTCCACTTGGGCGCATGGGCGCTCCTTGATACTTCAACTCCATAAGCGTTCTTCTCGGTATGACGTTAAATGCGGATCTATTATCAATCAGCACATTGGATAGTAAATCATTCTTGCAGTTCATAGAGATGTGGAGGGCCAGGTGTGATTCCTTCCTTCATCTGGAAATTCATCGTCGCAGAAACTCAGGTTATTACATGACGTAATGTTCCTCACTACACTGCTGAATTGGTCTACAGGCATGTCACTTTCCACAAAATCCTGATCCAATACCCTCATCAAAGATTCTCTGTGAGCAGAGGAATTCATTAGTAAATCCAAGATAGATATTTTTGAAGGAGTCTGCAGTAGCTGATCTACAATTCTGTAGTCGCTCATCTTAATTATCTTTAAAACATAATCCACATCCTTTCCTAGTGTAGCTCTACTAGATTCACCCACTGCCTTCTTGGGTTCAACATTTTCAACAATTTTCTTTCCAGCGCTAACATCTCCACGAACAACTGGTGCAAATATACGACCGCTACGGGTCACTCTGCTAGGCTCGGTAATATTTCCAACATCAGGCATTGGTTGGACGGGAACTTCCACACCATCCTCTAAGATTGTAGCATTATATTTGTAGGGTACAACCTTATCTGACTTGTAGGGGACAGGACCCGGCAAACTAATCACCAATGGAGTAATAGTCGGCTTGCTATGATACTCAACTTCAAAATGGGCGGGTGCACCAAAACAAGGCACAATGACATTTACCCCTTCTTTAACACAATCAGTCATTATGGAGTCACCTCTGGAAAATAAATCCTCATCTGAGGAGAAATACTCATCTGCAGAGGCATACTCATTATCCGACTCTTCTTCAGCCAAACAGACCTCAATCACATCAACTTCATGGTAATCATCCCTTTGACCTATAACCTTGATGGTTCCATTTTCTAGCAACAATTGAACACCTTTTCTCACAATTGAACATCCTCGGGAGTCCATGCAGCAAATTCGACAAGATCCATACTGATGTTCCACCTGACCAGCCATGTGGCAGAAAGTAGCATGAAATTGTACAAGATCCTCATTCATATACTCCACATCAAAGATTATGAACTCTCCAGGACATCCAGAAACCATGTTCACTTCCTCTTCATACTCTACCCTAGGCCTGATTATGTGGATGAGGCCTTCATCCATCATCTCCTGCAAATTAACCTTTATCTTATCGCAACCCTGCATGTTTGTACTACAAATAGCACAACCGGCATGCTCATGCGTATAGTAGCTAAATTCACAGATATCTGTGTGCATTTTCACCAAATCTCCCCTAACCAAATTAACATCAAAAATCCGGAAGTCACCTAGAAAACCAGCCACCATATTCACAATGTTTGCTCCTCCATGCTTGGGTGGAGGATTGTCTTTCACATTAGGGCCTACATCTTTGAAAGATAGAATACCAAACTTCACCAATTTTTGTACCTCAGTCTTCAAATAATATCAATTCTCAACATTATGCCCTGGTGCTCCCTGATGGAAAGCACATGTTTGGTCTCTTTGTAATACCAACGCAACAATGATGGTACAACGGAAGGTGGTCGGGTCTGAACCAACTTCTTCTGAATTAACATCGGGAGTAACTCTGTATAACTCATAGGGATAGGGTCATAACTATCCCTTCTCTAATTATACCCTTGATTCCCCTGCAGGGATGGTCTCTGATAAGTAACGGTGGTTGGAGCTACACCAACAACTGGAGTAACTGAGGCGACTTGCTGATGACGCTGATAATTTCTTCTAGGAGGATTAACTCTCCTTTCTTGCATGACAACATTTGTATCTCCTTCCTTCTTCCTTGTAAACCCATAAGATGGCTTCTTCGCACTTCTAGAACCTTCACTCTTCGTTAAACGACCCTCTCTTACAGCCTCTTCTAACCGGATACCCATGCCTACCATTTTAGTAAAGTCACTTGGCGCACTCGCTACCATCCTTTCATAGTAGAAAGCACCCAGAGTCTTCAAGAAAATCTTAGTCATCTCCTTCTCTACCATGGGAGTAATCACTTGGGCGGCTACCTCACGCCATCTTTGTGCATATTCTTTGAATGATTCTCTGTCTTTCTGAACCATGGCCCTGAGTTGATCACGGTCAGGCGCCATGTCCACATTATATTTGTATTGTTTGATAAATGCTTCTCCCAAGTCATTGAAAGTATGGATATTGACACTATCCAAACTCATATACCACTTCAGCGCATCACCGATCAAACTATCCTGAAAAAGTGAATCAACAGACACTGATCATCAGTATGGGTAGACATTCTCCTTACATACATCACCAGATGAGCACGAGGGCAAGTGTTACCCTTGTACTTTTCAAATTCTGGGATCTTAAACTTTGCAGGTATCTTAACATTCGGGACCAAGCATAATTCATCCACATTCTGCCCGAATAATTTCTTTCCCCTGAGGGCCTTCATCTCCCTCTGCATCTTGTCAAATTGTTCTTAAAAACTATCCATTCTATCATAAAGGCCCAAGTATTCACTTGGTGTAGGAAAAGGATGGCATATATCATCATTAGCAAATGGAACCATATTCATCGAAGGAGGTGCAGTAGGAACAACATGCACCACAGGAGGTGCAGGAGTAACAGTAGTCTGAACAACTGGAGCTTCTTGAGGACCAAGATTGAAACTTTCCGGTGCAAAGTTCTCTGGAATTCCCCATGGATAACCTGGAGGCATGCGATTCTGAACAATAGTTGGGGTAGCAAACACAAGAACAGTCGGAGCTTCAGCAGTAGCCCTTGTTGGTTGAGGTTGAACCCTCGGTGGATAATTCTGAGCAGCCACCAGAGTTTCCATTAGAGCAGTAAGATTGGCCATGCCTTCCTTTCAAAGCAGAAACCTCCTCGCACAGCTCGCGGTTCTCTTGTTCTAAGTTGTCCATCTTCCTTCTGAAATTAGCTTGAGTGTTGTAGTGGTGAGTCAGCTTGCTGAACAAAGTAAAGAAGCTTGGTAAGACACTTGGATATGCATAACAAATTCACGAAATATGTGAAATATGATGCATGATATGAAATGAAGATGATTAATTTTTATTGTTAATATTTCAAGGGAATTAAAGATTTATAGACATATTGCAAATATCAAAGTCACAACACATTCGAAATACTGAAAAGTTTATTATAATAACTTTGAAATGGATTACAAGTTTCAACAATACCAAGTACAAGATAAAAATAAATTCTAAAACCCTAAGAAGCAAAGCTGATAACGATCACTCTATACGCTGGAGCTTCCCTGTAAGCCTGGTAATCTGAGCCTTCAACCTCTGGTTTTCTTTAGCATATCTGGTGGAAACTTTCTTCCAATCACCTGAATTAGGAAGTGAGCAACTATCAACTGACTGAGGCTTAGGAGAAAATAAATCCCCTTGCCTCTCCATCATCTCTACAACCCGAATCTCAAGGATCTCAATCAAATCGTCTTTCTCCTTCAAGTCTGCTCTATAGGAAACCTCTAAAGTTTGGCACTTATTCTTCCAAGCATCCTTTTCTTGCTGCATCCTGACCAAAGCAACCTGTAGCTCTTCCACACCATCCAATAAGGGAGGAGTGGTATTCACAAACAAAGAAGGCATATGTGCTTCCTGGAAATACGACATCTTAAACTTAATAGCTCTCGTTTGGACCCACTGAAGATAAGGCTCCAAAGAAAAATCCCCCTAGGTCCTAAGTCTTTCCTACTTTTCCTATGAATGTGACGCAAGGCCTTCGCAATCTGTTCCCTAGCTTCCTTATGGTCTTCTCCCTCCTTCATAAAGAAACTACTCAAATGAATACTATTCGGTTTATCCCTCATCGGATAACCAAGCTGTCATCGTGCAAGAACATGGATGTAGTCAATTCCTCCCTTTGTACCAAGAAAAGGTACATTGGGGAAACTACCACAACTGTCGACAATTTATACATCATGGTAAGCCCGATAATACCAATCAATATCAGAGTGATTAAGTGCCATGCTCTTAGGAGCCCAACTGGGTTCATTCCTGACATCCCAAAAAGCATCAGACTGAGGCACATGCGAGATAAACCACCGGTACAACAGAGGCGTAAAACAGATAATCATCCCCCCCATGATAAGAATTCCGAAGATGAGTAGAGTAATAAGCATCCCCCAATAATGTAGGAACTGGGTTTCCAATCATGAAGATCCTGATAGCATTAACGTCAACAAACTTATCCATATTTGGAAATAAGAATAACCCGTAAACAAGTAGAGAAAAGATGGCCTCAAAAGCAATTGTACTCTTCATCCTGGAAAAGTAACGAGATTTCTCCAATAAGAACTGAGCTGGTAATCCTCTAATCCCTTATTTAGTAGTCATATGAGCTTCAACCTCAAACTTCCCCAGATGGATCAAAGCAGCAATCTCGTGTGGTTTTGGCTCACCCACCAAACCAGTAAAAGGAACACGATCAATAATGGGTAAATCCAACAGATAACAATACTCCTCCAGTGTAGGCATCAACTGATAGTCGGGGAAAGTAAAGCAATGATACATCAGATCATAGAACTTGACCAAGGTCGAGAGAATACCCTCTTTCATCCTAAGCTTCATGAGAGGAATGATGGATCCATACTTCTTCCGAAAATCTGCAGTACAATCAATCTCGGGAATTAGACTGATCAACTCATCTATCTTGGGATCTTTGAAACTGTATTTTCCGGTATTTCTTTTTCCAGAATCCATGGTCAAAAAGTACCTGGGGTATTCACAAATGGTCAACTTTTAAGTCCCTTGAAATGAAATTCCTTCAAAAGATGCTTATGAGTGCATGGATGCATGATGCAACAATCACACACGATCACTCATATAGAGTTCATAGGTTCAACGTCACGAGCATGAGGTCAAAGGTAATACCCATAAGGTATGGTCTAAAAGTTATCACCTGCCGAACAAGGTTCTAGAGGTTCCCAGAGTCTACATCCTTCCTTCGGATATTACCAACTTCCCAATTAACTCGGTGATTACTAATATTCTCAAGAAAAAATCGCACGAGCTTAGTATCGCGTGACAACTATTTCCGGATTACTCCGTCATAGCTTCCGCACTACACCTAAAAGGCCAAGATGGGTTAGGTATTCTATGGTCCTCAGCTTCAGTAGGCTCCCAGGTCGAAAGCAGTACGTCTTCCTGATTACTCGGTAAATGAAACTACAGTCAAAGTGGCCTCCACCAGGTAGGGGATCTCATGCCTCCTTTTTTGGGATTACTCCCTCAAAGTTAACATGACTATACCGCCCGTCCTATCTTAAAGTTTTCCCAAGCCCGGGTATAAGACTTATGAGTAATCACCAAGCACCCTGAAAAACATAAAAATCCAGATAAACATATATACAACATATAACACATAAACAAAAATAGCACATGTACAAATATAAACAAAGATAGGCTCAACCCAATTAGGGATGGACCAGCAAGAGGTCAATCTTTCCCCAGTGAAGTCTCCATTTTTTTTGTAGCGGTAGAAATGTTTAAGACTAAGCCATTGGATTGACTAGACTTATACATATCAAAAATAAAAATTTCCACCGCGCTTTATTGTTTCCAAAGGAATGAGAAAAGAGTGAATAACCCAAAAAGAGATGGAAAGATTCAAGGTAAGGGGGTTGGTTATGCAAAGGGAAGATATTAGCACCCTAAACATCTACGATACTCCGTAGGAACCTCTTTGTAAAATCTGTATATTTTGGCTATAAAATGTTACAGAAAAATAAATGGTGGAGGTGAGAAAAGAAATATATTTTTTGTAATTTTTGCACCCGCAGCGGTTGCGAATATTTAGTGCCTAAGTACCACCTTTCGTGCAATAGCGGATCAGGGTACACGTAGTTCCTTTTTTAAAAATTTTAAAACAGAAGTGTGTTGGTTAATTTTATAAGATAAGACACCATCGTCAGTGTCCGTGTGGAAAACATACTTACTATCCACAATCATGAGAAAGGAGAATTTGCATCATCTCAAAGTGGAGGATATGGCTTGGATTTTAAAATAAAAAATGCCTCACTCAACACCCAAGTGGAAAATATATCTCTTCACTACATATTGTAGAAGTATAGTTGTTTGCATCACTACAAGGATTGACAAGAGTCTAATCTTTTGAGAAAAAAGTTTTAAAATATAAAGCCAAAGTGGCAAAATAGTTTGAAATGAGATTGATTGATTTTTAGTATTATCACAAAAAAAGTCAAGGTATTATTAAATTGATTGAAGTTTATTTATGAAAATGTTTTGAAAATGCACGGACATGAGTCCAAGTTTATTATGAAAGTGATTCAAGTTTAAAAAAACAAGAAGAGTTTTCAAAAGGAGGGAGAAGATTTTTGAAATTAAAGAAGATGGGAGGAGAAGATGAGACTATCCTAATGCATAAGATAAAAGCTAGGGAAAAGAACCATCTAACCAACAAGAAGCCAATACTTGACATTATGAGTCAAGATAGAATTCACATTCTTTGGATTGAAACCAAACTAGCAAAGATACTTGACCTCTTGAGAGAACCAAGCTTCAAGTGTATTAAGTCTTCACAAAAATTAGGCAGAGTAACGGATGTATACAGGTGAATTCCATATTACAAACAAAGTACGTAATCACAATAACATGCACATAAAACAAACAAATAACCCAATGTCTTGAGGTAAACCTCAAGAACTACAGACAAAATATCAATTAAGGTCACAAGGTCTCCAACATAGGCCAAGGTTTCTAATCCTAAGTACAAGAAGTCCAATGCTCCATAATGCCAAGGATAGTAACCAAATAGTCCAAGTACCATTAAAGCCTTTTTTAGGATTCATGTTGATTATTAGGTGATTTGAAAAAGAAAAGAAAGGCTCAAGTGAGCAACACAAAGATAACAAGGATATAAATGCTCAAGTGAGCAAAATACAAATACATGAAATGTAATGCTTAAAGTAAATGGTACATAAATCATAAAAAAAGATAAAAGCATAAAATGAAACAAATTAATAATTAGTGGTTAGTTGGATGACGATCTTGAAATATGAATTTGGAACTCATTAGAGGATTGGTAGAACCAAAGCCTCCACACACCAAGTTGCATTTGCTTTTTGTCAAGTATATCATCCATTTGGAATCCTCACAAGTACCATTTAATGATCAACAATGTTTAAGTGATCCGCGTTGACCAAAAGTATTGTAGATCAATTAGAGGATTGGTAGAACCAAAGCCTCCACACAATGAATCTCAAAGTTATTAGATCAAAGGGATCAAGTCAACATACTTGGGCTTGCAAACATAGGTTTAGGCCACAAATGATCATTTATTCGAATCGGCACAAAAATTTAGCGCTATGTTAAGCAATCGTAAGTATACTTATATAGAAGTCACACCTATTTTGAGGTCGGTCAATAGCAATCTATGCACCATTTGTTTTGAGACATGATATTGTGATCATTCTCATATAAAACTTAATGCAATAAGAAAGGGATGAGATGAAGAGGGGTGGGAAAGGATATAAACCACATTTGAATTAAAATTTAATCAAATTATTATTAAAATCATTCATCCATTTTTGTGGAGTTAGACTCAACACCATGGATCCAATGATGTTAATAAAGTTCATGATAAAAAATTTAACCCAATTCATGAAAAAATGTTTTTAAAATGTTTTAAAAATAGAAATAAAAGAGAAAAATATCAACTATATTCAAATTAATCAAGTTATATAAAAAGTAAGACTATAGAAAAATCAGAAAAGGACTCAAATATTTTTACAAAATTTTTGGTAATTTTTTAAAGTCAGAAACTATATTTAAAATTAAAAGAAATGAGTAAAATAAACCAAAAATGATAAAAAAAATAACAACGTCAAATAAAAAAATAAATGAGGTTACCAATATTTGTCTCAATATGATTGGATTATTCCATAAATTTTTAAGAATTTAAAAATGCATAAAAGTATTTTTAAACATTTAAAATAATTCAAATAAAGTGAAAATTTTAAAAAAATATCAAAACACAATAAAATTGTTAAAAAATAAAAATTAGAAAGAGAAAAATATTTGTCAGATTTTTTTCAGATTTTTTGGACTAAAAATGAATTTTCTATGATTTTTTTGAAATTTAAAATAATTTAATATAAAAATCAGAAAAGAAAAATAAAGTAAAAAATATGTGGACCGTTGGATGAGAGTCAAAACACGTTAGTAATCAAATCCAAGGGATCTGGCGCACTGTGCATATCATGGTCATTAGTGAATAAATCACTTAATCATTAATTAAATCAAATTTAAAAAAACAGATGGCGCGCCTTCATTGGTTGGAAGATGACACGTTGGTCATCTTCAACCTCTAGCCAACGTGAACTGCAGGTCTCTCAAACTGTAAAAATAGAAGCTCAAACCTATGCCATTCGCTTCGTCTCTTCAAGACGAAGATAAATACACCTTCGTGACAAATTTATATAAACTGTAGCTCAAGCAATTTGGAAGGAAAGTTTTGAAAAGAGATTTGAAATTTCATGGTCAAAACGTGTTTCCAGATAAAAGTAAGTGTTGAAACTAGAACCAGGGCAATCAGAGCATCACAATGATATCAAAGTTTTGAAGAATTGATGGAGAAATATACCTATTAAAGTTGAGTTGCAGAGCTCTGAAACTGGACTTCTATGGAGAAATATAGGGCATCATTCTTGAAGGTAATTGTATGGTTAGCTTTAGGGAAGATCAAGGAAGGTAAATTGATAGAAAAATTGGATTGAAAAAGGCTTGAACACTGATTTCAAAGTTACATAAATTTGAGTTATGGAACAAGTTTGGCAGGGTAATTCTGGCTATGCAAGCTTGAGGAAATGAATGGGGGATGACCCTATATTTATAGGAGAATGAATGGGATCCTCAAGCGTGTGAAATGATGAAGTTTGGAGGGAAATCGTGGGAGGTCTGTAGCATGAACAAAGTGTGACTTGTTTAGCATCAAAACTCACCCAAATCGCGCGTTTCATGATGCTAAACACCTTTGGAAAGTTTCTAAACATGATTAGAAGCAAAAACGCGTGGAAAACTTGTGATTAGAAGCCAAAACAAAGATTTCAAAATCTGACTTGTGATGAAACTTCAGTTTCAAGCTACCAATTTCAAAACAATGGCATTTTCAACTCAAGGGGTCTTAGGGCATGATTTTGTGATACTTTAGAAAGATGAGGTTACAAGCTTTGCAATGGAAAAAGAATGGAATCAAATGGATGCTTGAGCTGAGAGTTGCATTGAGTCAAAGTTGGAGAAAAAGGGTTGACTTTCCATACTTAGAAATATTTCAAGTTTTTCTTCAAAAGTGACCTATAATGTTTTGCATTCAAACATGGCCTTCCACTTGGAATTTGCTCTTGACAAAAAAAGATGGCATGAAATAGACCTCTTGAATGACATTTTGAAACTTGAACCTGTCAAAATATCCAAAAATTGAGAAAGTTATGAATTGTTGAAGTTGGAAAAAAAATCATGAAATGACCTATAATCTTTTGTATCCTTAGGGAATCTTCCATCCATTTTCTCACTTTACATATAAAAGAAGGAATAAAGTTTACATCCTCAAGATCATTATGGAAAAATAGTGGGATAAAGGTGATAAAAATTGACCAAGTTATGATCATTTGAAGCCACACATGAGAAAATGAGGGTTCATCTGGAGGACTTGTAATCTTTATTCATCATCAAGTTTCTTCCACATGAAAACTCCTTGAAACATTTGAAGTGATTTTTTAATAACCCTTTTAAGAGAGGGATTTCTTTGGAATCACTCAAAAATACCAAAAGATGAGCAAGATATACTTCTTTGAAGTTCAAAACCCTAGCTCCTAGATCAAGAAAATGCTTTGAGGAACTTTGAGAATCTTGAACAACCTTCTTGTACCAACACTATTGCTTTGTAAATAGAATTTGTTGAGGATGATAATGAGGACTCATAGCAACCAAAACCACTTCCATATCTTGAGAATTGAGAGAAATATGCACTTGTGACCAATAGGAACAAGACCTTGTCCAACCATGACAACTTCTTCAATCAACCCCTTGTACTTTTGAATCAATTTGATAACTTTGAAATGTAGTGAACCAAAATAAACATTGCCATGCCATTCCTTCCAAAAAACTTCAATGGTGAGGTTTGAATTTCTCAAGCTTTATTGACTAGGGCATGGAAATAAACTCATGAGCCCATGGATCAACTTGCTAAGCCACATTGCCTTTACCTACATTATTAATAAGACAAACCAACATTGAATTTTATTAATTAGAAGGAAAATCAAGACAAAATATTCATGATCACAAAAGAAAACAAGTCAAGGTACTTGGGGATTCCTCAAAGAGCAAAGCTAAAGATAGGGAGAAGAACCACAAGACCTAATGTCATCTTGTTGTGATTGAATCAAAATGGTATGATGAAGGGATATTAGGGGTAAAAATTGGGGTACAACACCTTAGATTTACGTAGTAACCTAAGATAACGGTAGTTCGACATTTAGTCCCTTGGGATTCGATAATCTTTAAAGCTACACGTGATAGGAATGTATACTTGCGGTCTAGATTATTTAAGACTCACAAAGTCACGATCAAGTTTATGGCGCCGTTGTCGGGGACTAACAAGTTGATATCATAACTCTTTTAGTTACGTTGTAGAGACTAAGGTACCATTCCCAATTGTATGCTAAGCACTCACTCTAAAGGTGAAGGCTTAGTGCTACCAATTTTTGAACCTGAGCGCTCTATTACTAGAAGAAGCCTACGAGTATCTCATACAAATTAATCCCTCTCTCAACCTTCTATCCCTACCGAACCAGTTGAAGAACCAGACATGGGTGATTAGCCACGTCCGCTCAAAACTTATGCTATTTCTTCGCAGGAAGAACCACATAACAACATTGCTGCTTCTCCGATTGAGGCTAATAACTTTGAACTCAAACCTTCCTTGTTGTCTGTTGTACAAAAAAACCAGTTTTCTAGAGGGTCAATGGACGACCCTAATCTACATTATCGATGTTTCTGCAATACACAGATACAATTAAGAACAATGGAGTCAGTCAAGAGGCGATAATACTTCGTATTTTCCCTTTTTCTCTAAGAGACAGAGCCTGAGCCTAGCTCCAGTCTCTACCAGCTAACTCGATTACCTCTTGGGATGAGTTAACGAAAGTCTTTCTTGCAAGATATTTCCCACCAAGTAAGACATCTATGCTAAGATCCCAAATAAGCGATTTTCGACAAAAGGACAACGAGTTTCTTTTTGACGCTTGGGAAAGATACAAAGACATGTTGAGGCTCTGTCCACATCATGGACTAGAAGAATGGTTAATCATCCATACCTTCTACAATGGTCTCCTTTATAATACAAGATTAATGATAGACGCCGCCGCAAGTGGTGCAATTATGGATAAATCTTATGTTGCTGCTTATGCTCTCATAGAAAGTATGGCTCAAAACCACTATCAGTGGGGGAGTGAAAGAGGTCAAGCAGACAAAGCTCCCGTATAGAAAGCACCAAAAAAAGGCGGTATGTACGAGATCAGCAGTCTTGATAGCGTCCATGCTAAGGTAGACACTCTCGTCTAGAAGATAGATAGCTTACCTGCAGTATCTCCAGCCATCGTGGATGCTATAACTACGAATTGCAAGATATGCGGAGTACCTGGACATGCTGCTGCTGAATGTCAAATCCTAGCAGGACCCCCCCCCCCCCACCCCCCAACCAAGTACATTATGCTCAAGGAAACCCATACTCGAACACTTACAACCCTGGATGGAAAAATAATCCAAATTTATCATATAAGAACACCAATGCATTGTATGCGCCTGACCAAGAACCTATTGTACCACCATGATATCAAAAAGCACCTGCAAATGCTCTTAATATACCTAGGAAGTCTAACCTCGAAATTCTAATGGAAAATTTTATAGCTACCTGTTGTACCCCAAAATTTGCCCTCCCATATTCTTCAAGATTTGCAAAGTCAAAGCTTCAAAATTCCCCCAGGGTTGCACAGCTCAAGGGCCTCCTAACAATCAAAAACTAGGGTTTTGGTTCTGACAAAGAAAATGAAGTTTCCAAGGGTCCAATCAAGTCCCACATGCTTATAAACATGGTCAAGCATCCTCATACCAAGTTTCAAGACTTACATCACAAAATTGCACAGTCAAAAACCCTAATTGCACTATAGTCAACTGCAGGGGCAAAATGGTCATTTGACAGTCAAAAGTTAGAATTTTTGGTCAACATCTCATTTTGAAGCCAAAAACATCATTTGATCAATGCTTGATCATGATTCTCAAAGCTTGGCTCAAAAAGTCTCAAGATGCAAAAGTTTCCATATTTGGACAGTTGAAAAAGTCAACTGTAACTTGACCAAGGCATAACTTCCACATGGTTTATCAGAAAAATTCCATCCAAAGCTCATTTTGAAGATAAAGACATTTACTACAACTCCTCTTCACACTTCAAGTCCAAGAAATGCTCTCACAAAAAGTTATCAATTTCAACATTATAGGTCATTTTCAAAAGTCAATAAAAAGGGACTTTAAGTCAAAGGCCATAACTTGAGATTGATAAATCAAAATGACATGGGACCAAAAGCATTGGTTAGAGGACTTCAAGACCTTTCCAAAATGTCCAAGAACATGATCAAAGCTTAAAAATTGAGCAAGATATGCCTTGTGGAAGTTGGGAAATTTTTGGATATTTTGAAAAAGTCAACTTTGCTTCAAATGTCTTAAAAATGCTAATGGGCCTCTTTTTCTTCCAAGATTCATCATCCAAGGCATGTGCACGACCATTTGGCCCAAAGGGAAGTTTTTCATCATTTTTATTTATTTATTTGGATTTTTAATTGCCAATAATTCATTTAATTAAAATAACTATGTGGAAAATACCAAACCAATGCAATCAAATCTTTTTATACATGAAATAGCCTCAAGATTTCGTGCATGATCAGATTTGGAAAGAATCATGGTAATTGGACATGATTTGAAGCAAATATGCATGAAAAAGATTGGAAAATATATGCCATGAAAATCAATATCCATTCCATCAATGCAAAAGGTTTTTTGATCCAATTTTGAACCCTAATCGTTCACACATATATACTCATGCAAACCCTAATGTTCAGGACCTCTAAGCTGCGCCATACATCAATAACCAAGTTTGAGTTTTTGATAAAAAATTCCAAAACTGAAAACTATCTTCCAGTGCGATTCAAGCCAAAATAATTATCCCATTGCCTTCCTGAGACATCAAGAAACGCGTCTGAATAGTTTTCCACATCCCTAACGCCCAAAATTGGTGAATGGAACTCAAACTTTTTCACATTATATGCATATTCGTATTTCAATATTCAAGCATTCTCATTACATTTTTCTTATAGATTCATACTAATTAACTGATTCTGAAGCTAACCCTATAGTTTGATTGAGTTTTTGTGCATTGTACGTGATTTCACCATTGAAACAGGCTAGGGTTCTTCAAGCTTCGAATTGGGTATTTTTGAATACTGTAAAATTAGAACACCTTAATACCATGATCAAAATCAGGAAGCTTGGACGATTCTAATGCAATAGTCGCGCCCAATTTATATAGCATCACTGCCTAATCGCTATTTTGAAAAAGAGCATATTTTGGGGGGGGTTTAAAACCCCCGCTAACCTTTTTTATGTTTCAGGAAAAAGCAAAACGAGGAAGAAGACGGTGATGTGTAAGGCAATGATTGGAGTATTTGAATTGCGCGCTAAAATTTCCCACTAACTCTTGTTTTGCCTTATATTAATTATTGGTCATATGATAAACAAAGTGATACAACAGCTCAGCTGGCAGGCGTGTGATTGGTAACCCCTGGGACCTGGGTTCGAATCCCAGGTCCCCCTCCCTTTCCATAATATTTTTCTTAATGTCATTCTATGCAGCTGGCTCTCTGAAGACCACCATGCGTCCCTCCTCCAGGCGTGCCACGCGCTTATTGATACCAATCTAAAGGCCCAGATTTGGAGAACACCCTGGACGTTGGTCAAACATGCCACATGCTTCCTGAAAAAGTCAAATAAGGCCTTAAAACCTTGGGCCAACAATGCTAATGGTACCTCCAATTGGGGACAGAACCCCCTAAGGTTTTGCAATTCAATTCCTTTTTTTTTTATATTTTATTTGTTTCAATTGTTTCTTTTTTTAATTATTTAATTTAATTTATTGTTATAAAATATAAAATAATATAAAAATCAGAAAGTCATAAAAAAGCAAAAAAAACATATTTTATTTTAATATTTTTGTAAATAAGACTCATTAATTAACTTAGTTTTAAATTCTAGGATTAATTTTAATATTTTCAATAAACTTAAAAATTGGTAGAATTAGGGTTTTAATTATCTTTTTTCTTTTCCTTTATCATTATTAATTATTTAATATTATTTTTGTAAATAAGACTCATTAATTAACTTAGTTTTAAATTCTAGGATTAATTTTAATATTTTCAATAAACTTAAAAATTGGTAGAATTAGGGTTTTAATTATCTTTTTTCTTTTCCTTTATCATTATTAATTATTTAATATTATTTTTGTAAATAAATCTTGCCATTAATTAATTAATTTAATTTTAGGTTAAAGTTTAATTCTTTTCTTAATAAATAAAAAAAAACTAGAATTAGGGTTAATTAATATTTTAATTTCATAAAAATTCATAAATACAAAAAACCTCAAAAATAATTTCTTTTTTCTTTAATTTAATTAATTTGTTAGTAATAATTTAATTTCGTTAAAAAGGGTCCAACGCCCTCGCTTCCAATTTTAATTCAATTCACGCATTTATTTTATTTCCTTTAAATATTTATGTAATTCTCCCAAAGCCATGTAATTCAGACATTTTATATTTCTTGCACTTTCCTTTATTTTTATGTCAAATCGGGTCCTGGATTTAATTTGGCGATGTGGACCCGCGCCTTTGTAATAGTTTAGGAACTTTATATTTCTCGCAACTTTTTAACTGTTAATTAAATGGCATGCAAGAATGAATGACAAAATAAAAATAACGCGTAGATCACCAATACATGACAAGACAAAATATCTGAAAACGACACACAAATCACACACCACCCCTAGGGTACGCCTCACTGTCGCCTTGCCTCGAAAGGTGATCGTCGAGTAGAGGATGTCTTAGTAAGTCCTCATGATCCGGGAACCTGGCATGAGGGTAGCTTCTAAGGTGTCTTCCCATTGCTCCGGTGATCACCATGTCCCGAACTTCGAGTTGACCCGAACACCTCCAACGGTGGTGCTACCTACCTCTCAATGGTGGGATGGCACTACTTTAAAGGACATTTACACAGACGAATTCCTTAGGGTAGGTAGACGACTCTAGATACTTGCTCTAATTTCAAAACAAATTCAAAAAATACTTTTCACACCGATACCTTTTCAAAAAGCTTTCGAAAGCAACTTTTCAAACACTCTTGAGGACCGATACAAGAGTCGAACTGGAATTTTCAAAGAAACTTTTTCAAACCCACTCACACTTTGAAAAGCAAACACTTTTGAAAACACAAATGAGCAAGTATCTAAGAGCCCATGGATAACCATGGATAGAAAGGGTGCTAACACCTTCCCTTTCTATAACCTACCTCCCGAACCGAGAGCAATCTCTTTAAGGAATTTTTCTGTGCTTTTGTCCTTTCCATATTGGAGAAAATAAGAGACGGTGGCGACTCTTGCTTCCGCGACATTTCGCGAACCAGCGTTAAACAGTCAGTTCCAGATCCACCGATCACACTACCCAAGCTCAAACTAACAAGGAATTTCTAAACCAAAATATTCACACTAGTGAGCAAATCAAACTGTTAGTTAACAAAGTAGATGCTTTAGCCACCCATAACAAAATGCTTGAAACCCATATTTCGCAAGTGGCCCAATAATAAGCACCTACTGCTGCACATGCTGGTACATTTCTAGGTAAACCTCAACGAAATCCAAAAGGAATACTCATGCTATTATATTGCAAAGTGGAACTGAATATGATGGACCAATTGATCCTAGAGCTGAAAACCCAGCCATGTCCCAAAGTTATAGAAAAACAACTGAGGAGGAAAGAGAACCAAAAGAGAAGGAGAAGGTAGGTGATGGAGTGACAGAAGAAAAGGAAAAACCTTATGTTCCACCGCCGCCTTACAAACCACCAATCCCGTATCCTCAAAAACTTGCTCAATCTAGAAGTGCGGGGCAATTTAAGAAATTTGTTGAACTTCTGAAATAATTAAACATCACGATACCATTCATAGAAGCTATCACTCAAATGCCCTTGTACGATAAGTTTCTCAAAGAAATATTGTGAAACAAGAAAAAATAGAGGATAACGAGAGAATTACACTCACTGCTGAGTGTAGTGCAATCATTCAGAACAAAATGCCTCAGAAGCTGAAGGATCCCGTAAGTTTCTCTATAACCTGTAATATAGGTAAGTATGTCACAGACAAAGATTTATGCGACTTAGGCGCTAGTATCAGCGTTATTCCCCTGTCCATATCCAAAAATCTTGACATGGGATAATTAAGACCAACCAAGATGTCAGTACAACTAGCGGATTGCTCTGTCAAATACCCCGTGGGAATTCTAGAAAACATTCTGGTACGCATAGGTCAATTTTACATCCCCACAGATTTCATCATTATGGACCTTAAAGAAGACAACGTAACCCCTATAATTTTGGGAAGACCATTTTTAGCCACTGCTGGAGCTATTATAGATGTTAAAAGAGGAAAGCTAAATTTTGAAGTTGGAGAAGAGAAAGTTGAGCTTATCCTGACACAGTTCCTACAAGCCCCAGCTATAGATGATACATGCTATCTGTTAGATGTAATAGACGAATGTGTCAAAGATATGGAGTCAAAAGAAGAAACTCATTCCCAAACTATGAAGATTCTGATGCCCCTAATTTTTAAAGATGATGATTGGTGTCACGAATATTGAGATGACAGTTTAAGCGAATGCCTAGCACTGACACCAAATCATATGCCTTATGTGATACGGTAGGAGAAATGACTTGAGGGTTTTGCATTTGATTACAAATGTTGCGATTAGCAAGAGTCACCACCGAATTTTCTTTTATCCAAAAGGAAAGGTGAAAAAGCACAAGAAATACCTTTGAGATTGTTTCTTGAGTTCAGGGGGTAGATTATGAAAAGGGAAGGTATTAGTACCCTTTTCATACATGGTTTTCCATGGGCTCTTAGTTACTTTCTAGATCACTTGCTTTTGTTTGAAATTGTGCTTTATGTGGTTTTTGAAAATATTTTGTAAAGAGGCCATTGTTTAGGCAATCTTTGTAATGATTCTCGTTCGTAAGAATGTATACAAAGATGTTGATCTTTTTGAAAATGTTTTCAATTTTGTAAGATGTTTGAAAGTGTATGTGTTTTTTTTTGTAAATAACAAGGATGTTTGTTTTGAAATGGAGCAAGTAATTAGGAGAAATCTACCTACTCAAATATCTTTCTTGTTCATTTTATTTTCCTTTGACATTGTTGTCTTACCATTGATTTGGTAAACAACCCTATCTTTGGATATAAATGGGATGGGTGTGGGTCATCGTATAACCATGATTAGCAATATTGCAAGGTATCTTAGCATTATTTTTGAGGGACTAAGATCATTTGTAAGGCAACTTAGATAGCGTCATCGAGGGACTATGATCTTGTATTTGCTTGTTTTTGCTAAGATACCTCACATGCGTAATATGGCCATTTTGTATAAGGCAACCAAGTGGGGTAACCCTAGGGGTGCTTGTGTGAAAATGTATTGTTTTCATGCTTGATTTTGTCTTGAATTAGGTTTTTCTATTTGATTGATTTTATTCTTTCCATACAAACCCTAATTACTAGCATTTGTATGTAAAGCGATAAATTGCGGAATTTAAAGTTACTATGCTATTACAACATTTGTGGGGAGGGGGGTATACAATTTATGAATGGGGATTGCCATAATATAAACCTAATTAATCTATTACAACCAAATTGAATAAATGTACAAGGAAATGAATAAATATAAAGTACAAATGCAAATGGAAAGAAATGATTTTTGTTTGGATTTTTATATGAAGGAGGTTTTAACCTAAACCTAATTAGATAAAAATAATTAAATCAAAATTAAATTAACTTAAACTAATTATGAAAAGAAAATTAATTAAGAAAAGATTTTTAAATAAAACCCTAATTCTATTTAGTTGATTAAAAGAAAATAAGTTTAAAGAAAAAAAGTATTTATATATTTTTTGTCTTGAAAATAATATATGGTGTTGTAAAATATTTTTGGGCTTTTTTATATTAAAATAAATATATTTTAATTAGTGTAAAAGAAAATAAATAATAACCTAGTTTTAAATTAAATTTACAAGATAATTAGTAAAGATAAATAAAGTATGATGAAAAAATAATTTTTTGTGAGAAAAATATTTAAATTGTCAAAACATAAATCTAATATTTTTATATTTTTTTATGATTTTTTTAGTATTTTAGAAAATATATTTAAAAGGAAAAACAAAATAAATAAATAAATAAAAATAAATGGGCCAGGGGGTGTCAAAAGTAGGCAGGGAGGGTTAGATAACAAAAAAAACAAAGCCAAGCCCAAAGGGCCCGATTTTTTTTTATTAATAACCATGTATTAAAATAATATTTCGCAAATAACCGGGTTTCAGGAAAAATTACGCAAATAACCATATTTCAGATGACTCCCCAAAGGAGGAGCCATCTCACTTGGCGCCTCCACCTAGGGTTTTTCCCTAGGCGCCATCTCACTTGGCGCCTCCCTTGGCTTTTAGCCAAGTGAGATGGCGCATGCTCCTTAAAAGTGAGAGGAGGCGCCATCTCACTTGGCTCCTAGGGAAAAACTAGGGCAAAATGTTGTTTTATAAATAATTCGTCCGTTTCTCCGAAATTTCTCACACTTTCTCGCACTGTATTTTTATTTTGTACTTTGTTATTTGCGTCATGACGTCGCCTATGATTTTTAGTAGAGATGGTTACGTTATCTTCTCTGCCACAAAACCTGCGATGAAAATGAAATTCTGGCACATTCACTCCATGGAGCGTCTGAAGCGGGAGTTGATGCGGTGGCTAGATGGAGACATTGCGGAGGGGGAAAAAATTCAAAGGATCCAGCGAAAACGAACAACAACCTCACATGCGACAGGAAGACCTAATGTGTGGTTGGAGGAAGTCAAAACAGACAGTGATGTAATGTTGATGATGCATGGGTCAGATGAAATTGTGTTAATAGTTGTAATTTCCTAGATGGAATATCGTTAATTATTGTTGTACGCGTTTTATTAATTGTAGCAAAATCTGTTAACGGAAAACCCAAATGTTTACAACACAATTATGAAAAGATTTTATGTATTACAATATTTATGTGGTCGAGCAAAACGTCCGATTCGGACAGTTTTTGCGATTGTGTCCGACCTGACGGCATAAACCACACTTTCTTTCCAACCTGTCAAGATCGTCCATTTCTGTTGTGATGCGCTTACTTTTGGGACGACCCTTCTTGTTCCTTCACATTTGGTCATTATGCCACACTATTTCGCCGTCGTATTCAGGCAAATAATCTGGTTTTGCTACCAAAGGAAAGTTGTTGTTGTAAACATTGAGCAACGTTTCAGATTTGTAAACGTTTGACAGAATTTGAAGCGCGTCTTGATGGGTATGAGCATAAGCGGCAATGACATGAGAGCAAGGCATACGAAATGCTTGAAACCTGCCACAATCGCACCATTGAGAAGGTAAAATGACCCTGTATTCTTGTCTTGGTAGGCCTTCATTGTGGTCGATTGTCTCTTTCACAATGAAGTTGTGGCTGTGTCGGTCAAACCGTATAACCATGTGAGTGTTGGCTTTAGCACTTTCAGCCTTAATGTATTTCATGCAGCTTTCACTCCATAGTTGTCCAGATTTCAACACCGCATTCCACATTTCACCTCTTTTTGCAAATAACGCAGCCATCCTAAAATACGTAGATTTTACCAAGGCAGTGATTGGGAGGTTTCGTATGCCCTTGAATACCCCATTCATTGATTCAATAAGATTCGTTGTCATATGCCCTCATCTTTGGCCATTGTCGTATGACCTAGTCAATTTTTCCACCAGAATATTGTCGATCCACCTACCGACATCTGGATTAGACAAATGGATCTCGTTGCGGTAATATTTGAATGTGGGTTGTGTCAATGCATATCCCGCATTCATAACCGCTTTCCTCAATGTTTTGTCCTTGACCTCCCTCAAGAAATTCTGGACGATATGCCTAACGCAATAGACATGCGTAGAAGGAGGGTCATGCCAACCATTTGCTGGATTATTGTAGGCACTTTCAATGGAAGCATGTCTGTCCGAGATCAAACAGAGATCTGGTTGAGGAGCCACGTGTGTCCGCAGATTTTTCAGGAAAAAGCTCCAAGCACCACCGGTCTCCCCCTCGACAAGGGCAAAGGCAATGGGGAAAATGTTGTTGTTGCCATCTTGTGCAACTGCCATCAATAGCGTGCCTTTGTACTTCCCATACAACCAAGTCCCATCAATTTGTATAATTGGTTTGCATGATGCAAACCCTGTGATGCATGGTTGAAATGCCCAAAACACGCGACTGAATATTCCGTTGCCATTCATTAGACTACCATCTTGGGCGTATGCTGGCAATGTTTCCAGAACGTAAACACTACCTGGAGAATACGTCTTGAGTGCATTCAGGTAGCGGGGAAGTTCTCGGTATGACTCCTCCCAGTTTCCGTACACCCTTTCAATCGCCTTAGTCTTTGCTAACCACTCCTTACGGTAAGACGGAGTGTAGTTAAAAATCGTGGTGATGTGGGAGATGATTGTTTTCATCTTCAAAGATGGGTCGTTGCTGACCAGGGGTAGGATTTCTTGACAGATTAGATCATAGTTGAGTTTTCGGTGGTCCTGTGATTGAGTGGAACTTACACAAGTGTGGGTAGTCATGGAACCTATGACCCAGCAGTCACCCCTTAATCTGTATGATGCGGTCAGCTTGAACATACAGTCAGGGTGGACACACTTGATCTTGTACCTTTCCGGGTTGACACGATCCACCTTAAAATCAACCGAGTTGAGCATGTGAAATTTTTTAATGGCCCTGATGCATTCCTCTCTATTACGAAACTTGTCCTTCTCTTTAAAATTTTCATCCGACTGCATATACGGATTGAAAAATAAGTCAGTAGAAGGTTCATCTCCGCCCATGTTGAAGTTTGTCATGTGCGGAGGTGGTGTGTAGATTTTGTTTGCAGGAATACTTGGGATGCCATCATCGTCGGAATCATCATTCACCATTTCATCAAACTCTAACTCGTTATCTTCTTCTTCATCATCAACTGCATCTACCTCAGCTTGTTCATTCTCCAAAGGATCAACCTCCTGTGTCACCCGAGGCTGAGGCTGAGGCTGAGGCTCTCGCAGCAAAACGTACAACTCAATAGAGTCGTATCCGGAATAGACATGGATGGAAATCATATTTTGGAGATCCTCGTCATCTTGAACTTCAACCTTATAAAAAATTACTTCGTTGTTTCCAAAGAAAACTAGATTCTGATAAAATATCTGGGACACCGGGCCTCGTTCAAGTTTGGCCTCCAATCTTTTTTTGAAGTACGAGAAATTGACTTTCCCGTTTAAGAGAAATCAGATGTTGTCTGTGTCTCTAAACAAAAACCCAGCGGTGGGACAAATGTATGTCTCACCGTTGAGATGTGCTTTGACGACAAATTGTGGTGAAGAGGCCATTGCGTAGAATTGTTTTAAGGTTTGAAGCTTGGAATGTTTGAGGTTTATTAATTGTATGAAGGTTTGAATGCTGTAATGTTTGAAGGTTGGAATGTTTGAATTTTATGAGTGATTCGAAGGTTGGAATGTTTGATTGTTTGCAGGTTTGAAAGTTTGGTTGTAAGACTAAAGGCTGTTTGAGATTATGTGAATCAATGTTATGATAAAAATTTCAATTAAGTAAGGATGCAACCCCCCAAGGCTGCCAATAATGTTACATGCACTAATGCAAGGAATCCCAAAGGCTGTCACGTAGCCTGAGCCTAGGCTGCAACAAAGGACACCTCTTATTCTCCAATTGGGGTGGCGACACCATTCATTTTTGTACTCTTTCGCCAAGTCCAATGGTGCCTCCCTTACTGTCCAATTGTGATACATGCATGCAGATATGTGACCCCCTAGGCTGCCACCTAGCCTACCCCAAGTCTCCACCTACACATGTATTTTGTAAGTCTCCTCCCATCAACTCCAATGGGCTTACATGCACTAATGCAAGGAATCCCAAAGGCTATCACGTAGCCTGAGCCTAGGCTGCAACAAAGGACACCTCTTATTCGCCAGTTGGGGTGGCGACACCATTCATTTTTGTACTCTTTCGCCAAGTCCAATGGCGCCTCCCTTACTGTCCAATCGTGATACATGCATGCAGATATGTAACCCCCTAGGCTGCCACCTAGCCTGCCCCAAGTCTCCACCTACACATGTATTTTGTAAGTCTCCTCCCATCAACTCCAATGGGCTTACATGCACTAATGCAAGGAATCCCAAAGGCTGTCACGTAGCCTGAGCCTAGGCTGCAACAAAGGACACCTCTTATTCGCCAATTGGGGTGGTGACACCATTCATTTTTGTACTCTTTCGCCAAGTCCAATGGCGCATCCCTTACCGTCCAATCGTGATACATGCATGCAGACATGTAACCCCCTAGGCTGCCACCTAGCCTGCCCCAAGTCTCCACCTACACATGTATTTTGTAAGTCTCCTCCCATCAACTCCAATGGGCTTACATGCACTAATGCAAGGAATCCCAAAGGCTGTCACGTAGCCTGAGCCTAGGCTGCAACAAAGGACACCTCTTATTCGCCAATTGGGGTGGCGACACCATTCATTTTTATACTCTTTCGCCAAGTCCAATGGCGCCTCCCTTACTGTCCAATCGTGATACATGCATGGGCTGCCACCTAGCCTGCAAGAGTGACACATTTCATTTTTTGTACATGCATGCATGCATATGTGTAACCCCTAGGCTGCCACCTAGCCTGCAAATGTGACACTTCGCAGGCATGCAAGCACAAGCAACCACTATAGCAAATTTATTTGCCTATAAATACATACCATATGAAACATCTCTCACACCTACACAAGTCTCACTCTCTACTACGAAATATTTCATAAGTCTATCATACTCTCTATCTCTTCCTAAGTGTTTAATACTCTCAAGCATTTTAAACAATGGCTCTTCTAACAATGGGCGATACTCACAGAGGCACAAGGGAAAACATTGCCGCATTTGTAAGTTTCTTTTTTGGTTATACATTTTTCATACTTCAAATAACGCATTGTTCATCTTAATTAATCTTACACATGTTACATTATGAACTCAGGACACAAAAAGATTCAGAATTCGTTTGCACAACTACCTGGCTCCCGACCCATTTATCGTCCCATATCTGGAATACGCAGGTTTTGGACATGTCATAAAGATCTCCAACTGTACTATTGACTCGAAGTTCATTCTTGCAATGTTGGAAAGGTGGAGACCGGATACCCATACATTCCACCTACCAATAGGTGAATGTACCATCATGCTAGAGGATGTGTACATGCTACTAGGTCTCCCTGTCGACGGCAAGGCCGTGAACGGGTCGGTTCAACAACCCAACTCTCAGTGTGAAGAACTGTTGGGCAGGGATATGGTAGAAGGTGGTGGTGCGAGAGGGCAGGGAATACTACTCACTGAGCTGAAAAGTCATTATGCAAGTTTGGAATTAAATGAAAATTCCTCCGAGAATGACAAGGTAGTAAAAGCCAGAACTTATCTTATGATACTTTTTGGTACATTTTTATTTCCTGAAAGTACGGGAAATAGTGTAAATTTTATGTATTTACATTTACTAAGAAATTTTGAAAAAACAAGAAAATATAGTTGGGGTTCTGCAGTTTTAGCCCACCTATACAGTTCCTTGTGCAAAAACGCAGTCAAGGAAAAATGTACATTTTATGAGTGCGCTTTTTTACTACAAGCCTGGGGTTGGTGGAGGATGGAGTCCTTAAACCCCGTCAACAACAACACTTTCGGTTTCCCGTACGCAACAAAGTAAGTCATCAAGTTATAGCATTTATAACTATTCATCTCTTCACCAAATATATGCTAAGAATAAAATGTTTCTCATTTCTTTTAGGTACTGCGTGAGGGGTATGGATTACGGCAAGAATCCAAGATTCAATGTCGCACTCTACCGCAATCTGTTGGATCACTTAGGCCCGGATGACGTACGTCATAGCTTTTAACTTTTGCTCAATTAAATTATTTATACATTACTTTTGTGTTAACCTGATTTAAATTTTATCACAGTTCGTCTGGAGACCATATTTGGGTTTGGGCCATGATCCAAACCCGGAGGATGCAGCAACTTGTACCGCGAAGACTGCAATCATTCGGTTCAACATTGTGGAGATGCACCACAACGACCGTGTGAAGATGCAGTTCGGAATGCATCAAGAGATACCAAGTGATCCAACTTGTTTGTCCCCATGGAATCTTAAAAGGGTCGACGCCCAATGGGGTCTTACCAACTGGAAAGACTTCGCTCCGGAGTGGTGTAAGATGTGGCAGAGGCGTCACCGCTATGTCTTGCAATTCCCAGTTTTCCTAATTCAAGGTAATATGCGACACCCGGATCAATATTTGTCTTGGTACAGGTCGATTACTAACCCTGAAATGCACGTGTCTCATCCAAGGTACTTGGTTGACCGACGCACACAATGGGCACAACCCTCGGTTCCCTAACAACAAACCCAAAACCCATCAACCTCCCACCAACCCCCAAGAAGAAACAGACCCACAAACACCCAACCACAATCCCCACCACAACAAAACTACACTCAAATGCCACACAACCAACCACAATCACCACCACACTACCAATACCCCGATATGCCTCACACCCAACCACAATACCAATCCCAATACCAGAACACCCACATACCCCACACACAATTTCAGTCTTCCACATATCCCAATATGGGCCCCTCAACATCCAACCTTAGCCCTGATATGGGAATGTCGGAAAATTACGAACAAACCGACCCAACCTACCATCAACCACAATATCACCAAACCACCCAACATCCTCAATACCAAACACCCCAAGATCCATTTCCTTTCTACCCACCATACTCAGACGATCAATGCTACAGACCCACTATGGAACCCCACCCACCGCCAACACGACCAAACTTTGAGGGTATGGGTAACCGACTGTACCAAAGAGGATCTTCTAGATATGGAGATCTGACTGATTTTATGGATCCGGACCGCATTGACTTCGCTGGGCCATCGACCTTGCCGCAGCAGGAAACGCGACGACACCCAGCACGAGAAAGGCGAGGACGGGGATGCAGAACCGGGGGTCATTACCGGGTTCCGGGGGATCACTGATTTATCTGTTTTTTTTTCCCTGTATTTTTTTATCCATTTTTTTAATCTGTTTTTTATCTGTTATTTTAATGTAATACAGTTGGATGTAATTATTTTTTTTATAATAAAAAGTCCATTTTGTTGATCCTCTGTCCAACACGCAACGCACCGGACAAAAAAAAATCAATTTTGCCCTAAAAATACACCTAGGCGCCATCTCACTTGGCTTAGGGCATGCCCTAAGCACATAGGCGCCAAGTGAGATGGCGCATCCCCTTAAAATATAGGTGCATGCGCCATTTCAGATGGCTCCTCCTTTGGGGAGTCATCTGAAACATGGTTATTTGCGTATTTTTTTCCGAAACGCGGTTATTTGCGAAATATTATTTTAATAATTGGTTATTAATAAAAAAAATCCAAAGGGCCCAGCGCCTGCAAAAAAATGTTAGAAAATCAGAAAATATGAAAAAAAATGGGCAAAAGGGTACCACTGGGGCTCGAACCCAGGTCCCTAAGGTTAACAGGCACACACTTTATCACTGGGGTGGCTATACATCCGTTTATATAAACAAAACAATAAATATGTAAGGCAAATCAAGTCCTGATGACTTCATCTTCAACCTCCAGCCGGTGTACCTGTAACTTCTTCATTTCTCAACAAAAATGGAAGATGACAAAATGAAAGTTGTTGCATTCTTCCTCACGAATCTAACCATGTAAATAACTAAAGCTAAAAGTCAAAGATAAATGAGAATTTCTATGGCCCTAATATGAACCCTAAAAATTTTAGAAAGTTCAACTCTAAAATTCTCTAAGCTCAGGCCATGTAAATGCAAACTACGGATATGTACAGCTTCGTGACAATGAGGTCTACATTTTATCTTCATAAATGCAAGCCTAAATATGCCTAAGTAATGAGATAGAAGTTCAAGAAAAATACCTCAAAACTGGAAATCGTGAAATGGATTTGAGCTTGTTTCAGGCAGTGTTGATGATCAGGTTAGCTTCCTTGGACCTCTAGGAAGCTAATGCAATGGTTGGCTTGAGCTGAGGATGGCTGGAATGGTATGGCGAAGTCCAACTGTGATGCTCTGTTTTTGGTTATGGAAGACAGGGTAAAATATGTTGCAGAAGTGAAATAGGTACAGGCATGAGTTACTCTTGATGCAAGAAAGCTTTAGAAACTAAAAGGCCAAGAAACGCACGAGGGAAATGTGAGTTTAAGGTTCAAGGTCAGGAACTGTGCAACAATGGAGTTTTTGGACAATTTCTGATTTGAGAGAGTTTTGGTGTATTTTAGGGTGTTCAAAACTAGTGTTCTAGCTTACAAATAGTGCTTCTATTTATAAGCAACAAGTTTGGAGGCTTGTTGTTGATCAAAATTTGAATTTGCATCCTTAAGCTAAACATGTGATTTTTGAGAAAACAAGTTTCAATGCCTTGTGTACTTGCTAAGATAGAGTGGTTATTCTTTAAGCACACTTTCTTCTGGCTTTGTAGATGAAGTGTGGTCAGATGGAACAAGTTAGAGGCTCAAGAGTGGACTTTATGCATAAAGCTTGCTTTACAAGAATGGTATTGTTAACTTTCTTCCCAAAATGGCATTGTGAATTGGATAAAGCTTAAATCACTTGGATTATAGCTCAAAAGTTTGTGTAATCCATTAATTATGGAGTGACAAACATGTTTAACGCCTGCAAATCAAAGATTATGCAGCCTAACATTGGTTTGCATTTGTGTTCATCATGAAAATGACCTATAATTCAAGTGACAAAACACCAACTTCATCTCTTTGATTCTCCCTACTCAAGAATGATCTCAAGGAGTTCTTGGACATTTTGGAAAGCTTGAAATGTTCTCTACAACTCATCTTTGAATTTCTTTTGAATATTCCCCTTGGAAATATGTTAAAAATTGCCATGAAGTTAGGTTAAAAATCTACCTATCTAGGGCAAAATTTCACTAAGTCTTTTTTAGTTCATGAGCATGTATTCATAAAATTATAACTTGAGATCGAAGAATTTTTAGGAGAAGTTGTGTGAAGCAAATCTGTATATTTCATGGAGATATACAACTTTTATGTTGGAAGTTTCCTTTGAATGATCTTGCATCATAATGAAAAAATTGCTCAAAGTTATGAAAAAATATGAAATTTTCAACACTTAGAAAAATTTCTAAGTTTAGAAATTTTGACTTTTCAAAATGAAATCTTGATTTCTTGATTTCTTGATGAATAAGTTTCCTATTTTGACATGTTTTTATGAATTGTGATCTTTGGCACTTAAATTTGACCAAAAATTCAAAGTTTGACTTTTTAGTATACAGTTGAGTTTTAATCAGTTGACTGCAAAATTCATCTGTCAATCCAATGGATTTGCAATGTTTTGAATCATATCATTAGGTCAAAATGATGCAATTGGACTCTTAATA
Source organism: Vicia faba (assembly GCA_948472305.1). NCBI lineage: Eukaryota > Viridiplantae > Streptophyta > Magnoliopsida > Fabales > Fabaceae > Vicia > Vicia faba. The sequence goes on from OX451740.1 coordinate 448,689,405, forward strand.
TCATTCCTTAAACCAATTGACCATTTTCTAGGTCAAAAATCAGAAATGCCATTTCCCAGTCAAAACCCTAATTTTGACCATTTTGCCTTTTTGGAGATTTGATCAAATTTCTTGAGGAATTATGGTCCAAACTTGATCAAATGATACATATGAATCCAAAATGTTGACGTGGATAAAATATTATGAAGTTTGACTTTAAATTTTCCATGGTTGAGTTTTCCCCCAATACAACTGATTTTTAGGTCAATTATTCAATTGACTGATCAAAAGTGTGATCCAAGGCTTAAAACTTGACATGAGTAATCTTGGGGGTCCATAATGATCCATAAAAGTCATATGGGGAATTGGAAGTTCAAAAATCTTTGTGCAAACTCAAACCCTAATTTTTGTCATCAGTGCCTAAGGAGGTGTCTTGAGCTGATCAAACCCTAGTGTAGTCTTGAGCCCAAGGAGATCTTGTGAGAAAATTCTTGATAAGTGAGAGGGAAAATTTTGGGATAAAACAGCTTCCCTTGTTCAATCTTCTTGAGCCTGAGGAGTTAGATTGGCATGTTTTGCCATTCGTGACTCGAAGGTGGAAGATGATTGGACACTAGAGTGCCTAGAAATTTGCACTCGGTGATGTGATGGTTGAGGAAATGGGCTTAAAGATGCCATTTGGAGGGGTGGTAGAAAGATTTAAGAGATGGGCTTAAGGATGCCATCCAAAAGTGATTGTTTGTATTATAATTTGTAAGCTGAAAGAATGAGTATCAGAATGGCGTCCGTCTCTGGAGCGTAACTGAACTGTATCTGGGAGCTGATTTTGAATGATTATCAGAATGGAATCCGTATCTAGAGCGTATCTGATTTGTATCTGAAAGCTAATTTTGAATGAGTGTCAGAATGGCATCCGTGTCTGGAGCGTATCTGAACTGTATCTGAGAGTTGAATTTGGGTGAGTATCAGAATGGCATCCGTGTTTGGAGCGTATATGAACTGTATTTGAAAGTCAGATCTGAATGAGTATTACGATAGCATCCGTGTCTGGAATGTATCTGAACTGTATCTGAAAGTTGGATCTGAATGAGTATCAGAATGGCATCTGTGTCTGTGGCGTATCTGAACTGTATCAAAATACTTTGAACATTGTTAATGGTAGCTGTTTGAATAGTCTTATTCTGAAAAATATAAAATGTTAGCTAAAATGCAAAGTTTATGTTGTATGAAATGCATAGTATAATGCATTAGTGTTATCAATGTTTATGATATATGGATGCAATGTATGCGTATGTGAGCTAGTTTGCTGCACTGCTGTTGGATTGGGGAAAATAAATCCCTGACTGCTGCTAAGGATATGGAGTATAAGTCTTCATGTTGTGATGGATAAGTGTTGATGAATTTCCGCTTAGAGAAATAAACTCTTGTTGTAAGGCAAATGTCGTGTACTGCTTGTAAAATCCTGTTGGGAAATCCTGAGAAATTGAACTTCTACTCGGGATTGATAATTGGAAGCTTGTTCCGCTGGGAATTAAATTGCAAATTGTGGGGGATTATGGAAATAGCTTAGAGAGATTTCCCTACCTCTTAAAGCCATTAGTAATTGTCTTTTATTTTGTTTATTTGTAAACAGTAATTATGTTCAAATGCATATGTTCAACAATGAATCATTGGACATTTTTGTAAACAAAACACAAGAGTAAAGAAAAAATAGATAGTTTTTCACTTTCAAAGGAATATCTTTGTATTGACTTTGAGTAAGTATTTGTACAATGAGATAAGCATTCTAGTAAGAGAATTCTGTCGTAAAAAAATGAAAATTTTGATACTAAGAAAAGATAGCTATGTGCTATAATCCCATGGGGTTCCCATTCTGCTATAGCCTTTGTATCTCTAAGCATCTTGTCTATTTGTTGCCTTGTCAGAAGATGATTAAATTGATCAGAACCTCTGAATTTGTTAGTTGAAGCCAAAGATTGTCCATAAGGTGATCCAGCGGGACATAGTCATACGCTCTACATTCCCTAACTTTTTCCTAGACCGCCCTTTCGGGTTTTCAGTCCACCGGGAAACCCTTTTTTTGCCCAAGTCGCCCTTTCAGGTTTTCAACTTGCCGGGTGTATAGATTTTTTTTTATCCCTAATTTTTGGCCGAACCTTTTTGGTTCGCCGAGATGCCCTTGTTTTTCCTAGGTGTGTCAACCTAGAGGGTCTCTTATGCGTAGTATCTTTTGACTATGTCTGTGTTCGTAGGATGCGACAGGTCGTCGCCATCCATGGTGGTCAAGATCATTTCCCCACCAGAGAAAATGTTTTTTATTACAAATGGTCCTTCATAGGTAGGAGTCCATTTTCCCCTGGGATCACCTTGTGGCAGTATGATGCGTTTGATCACCAGATCCCCAACTTGATACTCTTGGCGTCTGACCTTCTTGTTAAAAGCCTTGATCATCCGCTTTTGATACATTTGACCATGGTAAACAACAGTAATTTTCTTCTCATCAATCAAGTTTAGTTGATCAAGTCGAGTCTGAATCCAATCTTATTTACAGATACCCGTGGCTAGAGCGTCTTCTAGCTGATTTTCTTCTCGCGGGAAATGCTCGAAGGTAATCTTCTCAAAATATGGTAACAATGTCAAAACATGCTCTTTATAAGGGATAAGGTTAGGGTGTTTGGTGTCCCATTCCCCTTTGATCTGACTGATAACCAAAGCTGAATCTCCGAATACATCCAAGGATTTGATCCACAAGTCTATGGCAGCTTTGAGACCAAAGATGCATGCTTCGTATTCCGCCATGTTGTTTGTACAATTGAAGCAGAGTATTGCGGTAAAGGGAGTATGACACCCTTCTGGAGATATGAGTATAACACTGATACCATTGCCAACTGCATTGGATGCCCCATCAAAGAACAGGGTCCATCGGGATCCTCGTTCAGGTCCGTCATATGGCCTGAATTCTTCACAATTATTTATCGTCAGGATGTCTTCATCTGGAAATTCGAACTTCATGGATTGGTAGTCTTCTACAGCTTGGTGAGCAAGGTGATCAACTAATACACTTGCCTTTATTGCTTTCTGGATAGTATACTGTATGTCATATTCCGTCAGGATCATCTTCCATCTCGCTATTCTCCCAGAAAGAGCAGGCTTCTCGAAGATGTATTTTATCGGTTCCATTTTAGATATCAACAAAGTAGTATGAGTCAGCCTATACTGTCTTAGCCGGCGAGCAGCCCATTCCAGAGCGCAGTAAATTTTCTCAAGCAGTGAATATCTGGTTTCACAGTCGGTAAACATTTTGCTCAGGTAGTAAATAGCATGCTCTTTTTGGCCAGACTCGTCATGCTGCCCCAATACACACCCCATTGAGTTTTCTAATACAGTCAAATACATAATCAATGATCTTCCCTCGACTGGTGGCATAAATACATGAGACTCTTATAAGTATTCTTTGATTTTGTAAAAAGCAACTTGGCACTCATCATTCCATTTGACTACCCGATCTTTCTTCAGTAGTTTGAAAATTGGTTCACAAGTAGCTGTCAGGTGAGAGATGAATCTGGCAATGTAGTTCAAACGTCCCAAGAACCCTCTGACTTCCTTCTCAGTACGAGGAGCGGGCATCTCTTGTATTGCTTTTACCTTGGTAGGATCTACTTCAATACCTTTGTTGCTGACGATAAAGCCTAGGAGTTTACCAGTCCGTACCCCAAATGTGCATTTGTTTGGATTCAACCTCAACTTGTACTTCTTCAGTCTCTCAAACAGTTTTTGCAAGTGATCAAGATGCTCTTCTTCTGTTTGAGATCTGGCTATCATGTCGTCCATATAGACCTCTATTTCGTGATGTACCATGTCGTGAAATAGAGCTACCATGGCATGCTGATAGGTTTCCCCAACATTCTTTAGTCCGAATGGCATCACCTTGTAGCAGAATGTGTTAGAACATAGTTTGATTCTACAACCCTCAGTTAGAGTTTTGATGATAACAAAATACAAGATTAAATGAATTATGAGATTTATATAAGACATATATGCTACTCAAAATTATGTTTTGTATTTGCAGAAACTCTGATGGAATCAGCATCAGAATATCAGTATCAACATCAGCATTAGAAGATATGTCAGCATCAGAAGATATGTCAGCATCAGAAGATCAATTCATGTGCTACGTTGAAGCCTGATGAACAGAATCTGCGTTTAAACATACTCTGACTCTGATCAAGATCATAACCATGTCATCAGCACTCAGGAACGCCAGAATAAGCTAAAGCCAAGAATACTCTGATTTTCATTAAGCAGAACATTCTGAAGTGTCAACGTTACTATGCATTCAAGGCAGATTAATTACCAACGGCTTTATCAAAGACAAAGATCTTCTCAAAAAGGAAAGAACGTTATGAGCATTGAAATGGAATTATGGACATCAACATATCTATTCCATGCTATATAAACAAATCAGTGAGAAAAGAATTGGCTAATACTCTTTCACGCACGCACGCATAAGAAATCTCTCTCACTCAAATTGCTAAAGCTTTCAACCACTCCTACTCAATTGCATTAGCAGTATAGTTCTTAATAAGCTTCATATTATGTATTATCACAGTTGTGATATATAGTTTTTCTAGAAAACATCAAACACACATTTGTTCATTTATTTGTAAAAGAGAATTTCCTTGAGATAAACCGGTCTGTGGTTAGACTCAAGAAGGCTTTGACAGTTGTTAAAGCAGTTTGTGTATTCAGTTGAATATAGTGGATTAAGACCTCGTTGGAGAGAGGCGAAATCACCTTGACGGGTGGATTGGAGTAGTTTGAGATCAAACGAACCAAGATAAAAATAACGTGTTGTCTGCATTTGATTTCAAGTTTTACAATTCAACCCCCCTTCTTGTGTTTTTCACTTCTTCAATTGGCATCAGAGCGCCTGGTTCTGAGCTTATAACACTTAACCGTGTCAGTACAAGATCCAGCATTTGAAAAACACTATGGCAGGACCACATCAAAACATCAGCAATGACAACAATGAAGAAAGAGACAGATTCAGTGGCAAACCTCCAGTCTTTGATGGAGAGAACTTTGATTACTGGAAAGACAGAATTGAAAGCTTCTTTATGGCCCACGATGCTGATCTGTGGGATATGGTGACTGATGGATACACGCACCCTGTGAATGCAAGTGGTCAGAAGATTGACAGGAAAGCAATGTCTGATCAACAAAAGCGTGATTTCAAAAATCATCACAAAGCCAGAACAATTCTTCTCAGCGCCATCTCTTACTCTGAATATGAAAAGATATCAAACAGAGACACTGAAAAGAATATGTTTGACTCTCTGAGAGTGACGCATGAAGGCAACATTCAAGTTAAAGAAACTAAAGCTCCTGCGCTCATTCAGAAGTATGAGGCATTCAAGATGGAAGAAAGTGAATCCATTGAAACAATGTTCTCAAGATTTCAAATTCTGGTTGTTGGTCTCAAAGTCCTTGACAAAGGGTATTCTACTGCTGATCATGTAAAGAAGATCATCAGAAGCTTGCCAAAACAGTGGAGGCCAATGGTCACAGCTCTGAAGCTAGCTAAGGATCTCAACACAATTTCTCTGGAGGAACTTGTCAGCTCCCTCAGAAGTCACGAGATAGAGCTAGAAGCTGATGAACCTCAAAATCAAGGTAAGCTATTAGCTTTAAAATCTGACTCCAAAGTTTTGCAGGTTGTAGAAGAAACCTCTGATGGGTCTTCATCAAAAGAAGATGAACTGTCTCTCCTCTCCAGAAGGGTGAACCAACTGTGGAAGCAGAGGAAAATAAAGTTCAGGAATCCAAGAAGATCAGAGAATCAGAATGAGTCCTCCTCCAGATACAGAAGGTCAGAACCCTCCTCGGGATACAGAAGATCTGAAGGCTCTTCAGGAAGCAGAAAGTCAAACAACAAAGACATAATCTGCTATGAATGTAACGAGCAAGGACACTACAAGAGTGATTGCCCAAAGCTTCAGAGGGAAAATCCCAAGAAGAAGTTTGGCAAGGAAAAGAAGAAAAGTCTCATGGCTACATGGGATGACTCTAACACATCTGAAGCTGACTCAGAATCAGACGATGAGAGAGCAAACATAGCTCTCATGGCAAACATATTAGAAGACAGTGAAGCTTCTAAATTAGACTCTGAATTAGACACAAAAGAGGTATTTCCTGACTTTTCTATTAACTTTACTAAGGCTGAACTTGCTGAAAGCCTTAATGAGATTCTGGAAAGATATCAGCAGATCAGAGTCAAATTCAGAAACCTGAAAAGGAATCTTGCTTCTGACTCTGATAAAACTGAGAGTCTCACATTGGAAAATTCTGAGTTGAAAAATAAAATTTCGAAATTAGAAAATCTATTACAAAACTCTCAGAAGGAAACAATTCTTGAAACTCCCAGTAGTGCTGATGAGATCATCGAGGAGTATGATCACAACTTTCAGAAGTTTCTTGCTAAAAGCATAGATAGAAGCAAAATGGCTTCAATGATATATGGAGTTAGCAGAAATGGCAGAAAAGGAATAGGATACCAAGGTAAGGTACCTACACCAAAGAATGCCATGGATTTAGTTATTAAACGAACTCCACTTAATTCACACTTTGTATATGGGCACACACACGACATTAAATATACCAGTAGTAATTATTCTGTCAAACCAAAAGTCAACCAAAGTTTTGGTAAAATTAACAAATCAGGACCCAAGAAAATATGGGTACCTAAGGATAAAATAATACATGTTGCATATATCTTTAGCAGCAAAGCAGAAACACCAGTCATGGTACCTGGACTCTTGCTGCTCACGACACATGACGGGAAGAAGGCATATGTTCCAAAGCCTGGAACTTAAGCCTGGAGGCCACGTAGGCTTTGGAGGCAATCAGAGGGGAAAGATCATTGGCTCTGGAACAGTAGGTAATGGAAATCTTCCCTCTATAAGTAATATTTTATTAGTAGATGGATTAATGCATAACCTGTTATCCATAAGTCAGTTAAGTGATAACGGTTATGATATAATCTTTAATCAAAATTCATGTAAAGCTGTTAGTCAGAAAGATGGGACTATCCTATTTAATGGAAAGAGGAGAAACAACATTTATAAAATAAAACTTTCTGAACTGAAAAGTCAGAATGTAAAGTGTCTTATGTCTGTTAACAACGAGCAATGGATCTGGCACAGAAGATTGGGGCATGTTAGTATGAGAAGAATATCTCAGATTAACAAACTCAATCTGGTCAGAGGACTTCCTAACTTGAAGTTCAATTCAGATGCTCTGTGTGAAGCATGTCAGAAAGGCAAGTTTGCAAAACCTGCTTTCAAATCTAAAAACGTTGTTTCCACCTCTAAGCCATTAGAACTTCTGCATATTGACTTATTTGGACCAGTTAAAACTGCCTTAGTCAGTGGTAAGAAGTATGGGTTAGTAATTGTAGATGACTATAGCAGATGGACATGGGTAAAGTTCTTAAGACACAAGGACGAGTCACACTCTGTGTTTGTTACCTTCTGTAACCAAGTTCAGAATGAAAAGGATCTTAGAATCGTCAAAGTCAGAAGTGATCATGGTGGAGAGTTTGAAAACAAAGATTTTGAATCATTTTTTAATGACAAAGGCATTCTGCATGATTTCTCTTGTCCTAGAACTCCCCAGCAAAATGGAGTTGTAGAACGAAAGAACAGAACATTGCAAGAAATGGCCAGAACCATGATCAACGAGACTAACATTGCTAAGATCTTCTGGGCAGAGTCAATAAACACAGCGTGCTACATTCAGAATAGAACCTCTATAAGACCTATTATGGAAAAGACTCCATATGAATTGTGGAAGAACAAAAAGCCCAACATTTCATTTTTTCATCCATTTGGATGCTGTGATACGGTGGGAGAACTGACTATGGTTTTGCGTTTGTTTTCGCAAATGTTTCGGTTGAGCAAGAGTCGCCACCGACTTTTTATTTTATCCTAAGGAAAGGTTTAAAAAGCACAGCAAAAACCTTTGAGATTTTTCTTGGGTTCGTGGAGTAGATTATAGAAAGGGAAGGTATTAGCACCCTTTCTATCCATGGTTATCCATGGGCTCTTAGGTACTTGCTTAGATCAACTTGCCTTGGTTTTCAATTGTTTCAAATGGTGCTTGGTGTGTGGTTTTGAAAATGTTTTGAAAAGATGCCTTGTATAGGCTACCCTTGTAACAATTCTTTACTCGAATGTTTTACAAAAGGTGTTTTGTCTTTTGAAAAGATGTTTCAAGTTTTTTTTGAAAGTTTGTTTTGAAAGTGTTTGTGAAGTGTAGTTTGAAAATAGGCAAGTGTTTTCTTTTGCAAATGGACAAGTACTTAAGAGTTATCTACCCTAAAGTTCTCAAAGATTTTTGTTTATGTTTTTAACCCTTTTAACAATTTTGTTCCACCATTGCATTTGGTGGACAATCTTGTATTAGGAGGTGAAAGGGACGAGCGCGGGTCATCGTTTAGACCATAATTGCAATAGTGCTAAGTGTCTTTGGGCAATTTTTCTTTGAAAGGGACTTGATCATTTTAGGCAACTTTTCGAAAGCGTCATCGATGGACTTATGATCATTTGATTGTTTGTTTTACCCAAAGAAACCTAACATGCAATATGGCCCAATTATTTGAAGGCAACAAAGTGGAATACCCTAGGGGTGCAAGTGTGATATGTGTTGTCCATATTTCATGCACATTTATCTTGAAATTAGGTCAAGCTATTTTGTTCTTTTTATTTGCATACAAACCCTAATTCTAGCATGGTATATTTAGGAAGCGTTTAAAGTGCGAAAAGTAAAATTCCTACACTATTACAACACAATATGGGAAGGGGGGTACAAATGTTCAAATGGGGGGATATTTAGACAAAGAAATTAAACCTAGCTATTACATCATTCTTGGGATATTTACAAATAATTGATTGCATAAATTAAATGGAAAATAATAAAGATGCAAAAATGCAAAAAGGTTTTTATGTATATGAAAAGAAAAGGTATTATTTATGTATTCAAATAAACAAAATAAAAAGGTATTATTTTTGGAGTATTTTCATATTTAGGGCAAAACCCTAGTTTATTAAATAAAATGTAGTATTTATTCAATATATATAATATTTATTATTTATATACAAAAATAAAATGAAAATGAAGTATAATTATAAAAATACATTTTTTAGTGTTAAATATAAAAATATGTATATTTTTGGTATTTTTATTTTAAGTGTACTAATGTATATGTATTTATTTCTATTATTTACAAATATATATTAAATATGCACAAAATAAAAAAACATTTAATTTTTATAAAAAAGTATATTTCATATAAAGTATTTTAAGAAGATAAAAATAAAATAAAAATGGAAAAATACAAAGTGTTTATATTATTTTTCCTATGTATTCTAAATAATATAATATGTATTTATTTACATACAAATATCAATGTAATCAAATAAATGCCTAAAAATATAAAAATGGTGCAAAAAATATTTTTTAGGTTTTTAATATTATTAACAAAAATAAATAAGTTAGAATGAAAAAAGAAAAGTCAAAAAATCAATGAAATAAAGCAAATGGGCTCAGGGGGTGCAGAAGAAATAATGTGGTGTGAAAAGAAATTGCACAGAAGGCCCAGCCCATGAACCTTCTTCTTCAACCTTCAGACAAAAAACATGTCAAAACGCGCGCCTGTATTTCACATTCAAACACCTGGATTCTTTGATTTTTTGCACAAACTTCCAACATAAGAAATGTTAAGCATTGAATCACGATTCCAAATATATAAAAAACTCATCCTAACTCTCAGAAATGAGAGAGAATTTTGACACTCCCAAATCCTGACCTAAGTTTTCTGCCATGTTCAGACTCAAAATTCTTGCAGCACACATAACATAAATGAAATCTAACTACATGGGCATGTTCAGGGCTATGAATGTGACATATTATCTTCACAAACCTAAAGCTAACAATGCCTAATAAGAGAGATACGAATCCATGAACTTACCTGTTCAGTTGAAGTTCTATCTGGCAATGGAGAAGCTTTCAGTGCAAAGTGATGATTGGTATAGCTTCCTTGATGTCCAGGGATGCTATTCCAAGCTTTACTTTGTCTTGAAACCTTTTGAATCGTGCTAGAGCTCTTCACCTGCAAATCAGAAAAGTGAAAATGGTGGAACTGGTTAGAGGAATTACAGGTCGTGTTTTAGGTTTTGGTTAGCTTGCATTGATGCTAGGGAATGTGTTTGATGAGCTTTGGTCAAGAAAACATGCAAGGAATGAGAGATGGTGTTCAAACTGCAGGCCTTGCCCTGTTTATGCAGTTTGATAGTGATTCTGGGAATGGGAGTGTTTGGGAGGCCAAGGGGTCGTGTTCTAGCTTGGGTTGGATGATTAGAGGGTGTCTACAATGTTTGCTTCTGTGTTCTAATGCTGAGATAAAAGTTGTTGTATGTTATGATACTTTTCTTCACACTTAAGCAAGCAAAGCCAACTTGATGTTTTAGGCAAGTAGGGGACCCTTAAACATGCTGCTAACCTTGTCTTGATCAGAGTGTTTTGCTCATAATCTTGTGCCAATTAGATTTCATCTGTACTTGTTGGATTTTCAATTGGACATAAAGCTTGCTTTTGCAAAAATGGCCATTTTGCTTTTTCCATAAATGGATTAAACTTGTATGTAATGCTTGAACTCAAAGAACAACACTTTAACACAATGAATATGCATTAAATTATTGAGTGTTGGATGGTTTAAGGACCTGTAATGTAGCACAAACTATGCTGACTTGAAAATTGCCTAAGTTATGAACATGTACATGACCAATTCAAAAGTGAGTTTTTGCCATATTGTGAAATTCGATTCTCTCAAGTTATGAGGTTGTTTGATGAGTTCTTGGACATTTTGGAAAGCTTGGAATGTGTACTACAATCCATCTTTGAAATGCAAATTGAAATTCCAAGTGGAAGTGTATGGAAAATGGCCTTGAAGTTGGGTAGAAAACCTTGTCAAAATAGGTTAAAATTTCACTAAGTTAAGAATGGTTTAGTACCCTTATTCCAAAAATTGTAACTTGAGATACAAGCCTCATTTGGGAAAACTTTGTGAATCAAAGTTGTAGATTATGCAACAAGCTACAACTTTCATGTTTAGACTTTTGTTTGAATCCAAATGAATCTTGGTGAGAAAGTGGGGCAAAGTTGGGAAAAAGTTAGGGTTTTTCATAACTTAGAAAAATTCTAAGTTATGAAAAATTCTCATTTCTAACCCTAATTTGCATTTTTTGATTTCTTGGTGAACAAGTTTCATGATTTGGCATGTTTTGATGAAAAATAAATCTTGACTCTTGATTTTGACCAAAAAAAGTCAAAGTTTGACTTTTCAGTATACAGTCAAAATTGATCAATTGACTGGGAAATTCAACTGTCAACCTTGTGCATTTGGGATCTTTTGAACTTGTTGAGCATGTCAAGATAATTACATGGGGTCCTTGAGTCCATATGTGAGCTTGGTTTGCCATTGGTTGGGTCAAACAGTCAAAAATTGCCTTTGTGCAGTCAAAACCCTAAAAATGACCATTTTGCCCTTTTGGTGATCTGATCAAATTTCTTGTGGAATTGTGATCCAAACTTGATCAAATGGTTCATAGGAGTTCATAATGTTGATGTGGGTCAATTTTCATGAGGTTTGATTGTCAATTGGCCACAATTGACTTTTTCCCCAATACAGCTGATTTCTAGGTCAAATGTCCAAATGACTGGGCAAAACTTGAAATCAAGACTTGAAACTTGATGTGGATAAACTTGGAAGTCCAATATGAAGCATGAAAGTTATCTTAGGCATTTTAGGTCAGAATCTCTTTGTACAAACACAAACCCTAAATTGGGTCAACAGTGCAAGGAGAAGTCTTGAACAGATGAAACCCTAACTGGATCTTGATCTCCAAGGGCTTTGTGGTGAGAAATCAATGAGAAATGGGAGGGAAAATTTTGGGGTACAACAGTTGCCCCTGTTCAATATTCTTGAATCCGAAGAGTTAGATTGGCAAGTTTGCCTTTCGTGACTCGAGGGTAAAAGGAGATTGGACACTAGAGTGCCCTTAAATTTGCACTCGTCAAAGCAAAGGATGCGGGAATGGGCTTAGAGATGCCATTTGGAGATGGGCTTAGAGATGCCATCTGGAGATGGGCTTAGAGATGCCATCTGGAGGGGCGACAGAATCTTGTCGGGGATGGGCTTAAAGATGCCATCTGGAATGAGTATCAGGAAGGTGTCCAAGCTTTGGACCATCTCTGAACTGGGGGTCTGAACAAGCAATAGATTGACATCCGTTGTTGGGAGGAATCCGTAAGCTGTTTTCAGAAGTCTTGGGAAGTAACTGAACAAGCGATAGGTTAGCATCCGTTACTTGGAGAATCCGTAAACTGTTTCCAGAAGTCTTGAAGTTGAATAAGCAATAGAGCAGCATCCGTTGTTGGGAAGCGTCCGTAAACTGTTTTCAGAAGTTGCATCTGAACAAGTGATAGATTAACATCCGTTGTTGGGAAGAATCCATAGACTGTTTTCAGAAGTCTTGAGAAGAAACTGAACAAGCGATAGGTTAACATCCGTTACTTGGAGAACCCGTAAACTGTTTTCAGGAATCTTGAAGTTGAATAAGCAATAGAGCAGCATCTGTTGTTGGGAAGCGTCCGTAAACTGTTTTCAAAAGTTGCATCTGAACAAGTGATAGATTAACATCCGTTGTTAGGAAGAATCCATAGACTATTTTCAGAAGTCTGGAGAAGAATCTGAACAAGCGATAGGTTAACATCCGTTACTTGGAGAACCCGTAAACTGTTTTCAGGAATCTTGAAATTTGAGGAGGAACCGGTGTAGGGTTGCCTGATGATGAGTCCGTGTAAAACTGCATCTGAAACTGTTAATGATAGCCTTTTATTCTTATCCTGAAAAGGACAAAATGTTAGCTAAACACAAAATTATGTTGCATGAAATGTATGATGCGATATATGTTATATCAATGTTTATGATATGAATGTAATGAATGCGCATGTAAGCTGATGAGCTGTCTTGCTGGGGATAAATGAATCCTGGATGGCTGAAGATAAAAGCATCTTGACTGCTGCCGGGAAGAATAATTCCTTGGTTGTTGCTGGGGAATAAGGAGCTTGGGTTGTATACCAAACCTCTGGGGAATTCCTGATGACTTCTTCTGGGGAGTACCAATCTAGTAGACTCATGCTGGGGATGCAAGACTGAGAATCTTCCGTTTGGCGAGAAGCATCTCTGGCGACTTCACTGGGGAACTCAAGATTTTCTCTCCTAAAACTCTGTAGGGAGAAGGTTCATTAGTCTGGCTTCGCTGGGGATTCTGAAACTTAAACTCTGAGGGGAATTGAATTCCTGAGGATCCTCTGGCTGGGGGATTGTAAAGATAAGTTACTGCTGGGGAATTTTGATGAACTCCGCTGGGGATAGGAAGAATTTTGGCGAGTGCGATATTCCGTGGTTGTTAGCTGAGGATAACCCAGTTATAAAGCCTTGTGAGGAATAACTTTGAATAAAACTCGGGAGAGACGTCCGTACTCTGCGGGGGATAAGCTTCCAGAATCTACTGGGGATGAGCTTCAAGACTTGCTAGGGATATGGATTCCAAATCTCCTGGGGGTTTCCTTTGAAAGGGTATCAGGTTATCCAACTGTACCTTCGACCTATCAGTAATCCTTTTTCTTGGTTCATAAGGAAACAATTATGTTCAAATGCATATGCCTGTTTAACAAAACATTGGACGTTTCTCAAAATAAAACAAATAATGCAAGAGAAAAGAAAAGGAAATGACACAAATTTCTGGGAAAAGTATTTGTATTGATTTTCTATGAGTATATTTGTACAAAGGAGACAATCATCCTAGTAAGAGGATTTTGTCGTAAATATTTGAAAGATTTATACAAAGTAAGGATGGCTATGTGAAATAATTCCATGGGATTCCATTCCGCTATAGCTTTCACAACTCTGAATATCTGTCCATTCAATGCTTCGTTTGACGATGACTGGTTTGATCAGAAGCCTGGAACCGGTTGATGAAGAGATTGTCCTTGAAGTGATCCGACGAGACATAGTCATACGCTTTAATTCCCTAACTTTTGCCTGAATCGCCCTTTCGGGTTTTCGATCCACCGGGAAACCCCTTTTTGCCCAAGCCGCCCTTTCGGGTTTTCAACTTGCCGGGTGTACAGATTTTTTTGTTTTTATCCCTAATTTTTGCCTGAACCGCCCTTTCGGGTTTTCGATCCACCGGGATGCCCTTTTTTGCCCAAGCCACCTGTGATACGGTGGGAGAACTGACTAGGGTTTTGCGTTTGTTTTCGCAAATGTTTCGGTTGAGCAAGAGTCGCCACCGACTTTTTATTTTATCCTAAGGAAAGGTTTAAAAAGCACAGCAAAAACCTTTGAGATTTTTCTTGGGTTCGGGGAGTAGATTATAGAAGGGGAAGGTATTAGCACCCCTTCTATCCATGGTTATCCATGGGCTCTTAGGTACTTGCTTAGATCAACTTGCCTTGGTTTTCAATTGTTTGAAATGGTGCTTGGTGTGTGGTTTTGAAAATGTTTTGAAAAGATGCCTTGTATAGGCTACCCTTGTAACAATTCTTTACTCGAATGTTTTACAAAAGGTGTTTTGTCTTTTGAAAAGATGTTTCAAGGTTTTTGAAAGTTGATTTTTGAAAGTGTTTGTGAAGTGGGTTTTGGAAATAGGCAAGTGTTTTCTTGGAAAGTTGACAAGTACTTAAGATTTCATCTACTCTAATGTTTTCTCAAAGATTTTTGTTATGTTTTAAACCCTTTGACAATTTTGTTCCACCATTGCATTTGGTGGACAATCTTGTTTTAGGAGATTAAAGGGACAGGCGCGGGTCCTCGTTTAGACCATAATTGCAATAGTGTTAAATGTCTTTGGGCAATTTTCTTTAAAAAGGACTTGATCATTTTATTTAAGCAACATCTTGTGGGACTATGATCATTTGATTGTTTGTTTTTACCCAAAGAAATTCAACATACAATATGGCCCAATTATTTGAAGGCAACAAAGTGGAACACTCTAGGGGTGCAAGTGTGAAATGTGTTGTCCATTTTTTCATGCTCATTTATCTTGTATTAGGTCCAACTATTTTGTTCATTTTTATTCGCATACAAAACCCTAATTCTAGCATAGTATGTTTAGAAAGCGATAAAGTGCGAAATTTAAATTCCTACGCTATTACATCACAATAATATAGGGAGGGGGGTACAATGTTCAAATGGGGAGATATTTTGACAAGAAATTAACTCTAAAACTATTACATCAATTTTGAATGAATATTTACAAGATAAATAAAATGTATAATTTAAATGGTAAATAAAACAAATATGCAAGTATGCAAAAGGAATTTTTATATGTATGAAAAAAAAGTATTATTTATGTGAAATAAAAAAAAGAAAATAAAAAAGATATTATTTTGGAGTATTTTTGAATTTTAGGGCAAAACCCTAATTTTTTGAATCAAAGGAGTATTTAATCAATTAATTCATATAATACTTATTATTTATATACAAAAATAAAATAAAATATGGTATATTTGTAAAAAGGCATTTTTTAGTATTTAAATATTAAAAAAATAAAATATGTACATTTTTTGGTATTTTTATTCTAAGTATATTAATATACTTATTTATTTATATTATTTATAAAATATGCATTATATATATTAATTAATAATATTTAGTATTAAAATAAAAAAAAAGTATTTTTCTATAAAATATTTTCAGGGAGTAAAAATAAAATAAAAGTGTATAAAAAGTATATTTGTATTATCTTAATATTTTAAACAAAAAAGTATATATATATATATATATATATATATTTATTTATTTATGTACAAACTAAAGAAATAATCAAATAAATATGCAATAAATTCAAAAAATGATGGGAAAAATATTTTTATGTTTTTAATATGCTGAGAAAAAATAAATGAACCAATCACAAAAAGGCAAAAAGTCAAAATATTAAAAATGAAGCAAATGGGCTCAGGGGTGCAAAACCAAAAAGGGTGATGTGAAAAGTAACTCAGAAGCAAGCCCAGCCCAAAATCACCTTTCTTCAACCTTTGAACAAAAATGTTCAGAAAACACGCGCCAAGAGCTCCATTTGAATGTCCTGATTCTTTGATTTTTTGAACAAACTTCCAACACAAAAAATGTTAAGCATGAACCACGATTCTAACCATATGCATAACTTGATCTAACTCTCTAAGATGAGGGAGAATTTCTCTTCCCCCAAATCCTAACCTAGTTTTTCTGCCATTTTCAAACTCCAAATTCTCACAACTCAAGCAAAAGAAATGAAAAGTAAAAACATGTACATGTTCAGTGGCATGAGTAGAATCTTGTTTCTTCACAAACTTAAAGCTAATGATGCCTAATAAGAGAGATACGAATTCAAAAATTTACCTATTCAGTTGAACTTCTATCTGGAGATGTAGGAACTTTCAGTGCAAGGTGATGATTGAAGAAGCTTCCTTGAGGTCCAGGGATGCTATTCTAATGTTTACTTTGTCTTGAAAGCTTCTGAATCAAGCTAGAGAACTTCACCTGCAAGTCAGAAATGTGAAAATGGTGGAAGTGGTTAGAGTGATTACAGGTCGTGCTTTAGCTTTTGGTTAGCTTGCATAGGTGGTATGGAAGGTATGTGAACTGGTTTTGGCAAGAATGCTTGAGAGAAATAGAAGTTGGCACTCAAACTGCAGAGGCAACTCTGTTTTTGCAGTTTGATGGTGTTTTTTGGTTTGGTGATGTTTTGGAGGTAAATGGCTCGTGCAAAAGCTTGGTTATGATATGTGTAATGTGTTTGATAACTTTGTTCTTGTGTATGTAAGCTGAGATGGAAGTTGGTTCTAGTTATGCCATGTTTCTTAACCTTTAAGCAACAAAATGCAAGTTGGTGTTTTAGGTCAGTAGGGGACCTCTAATCCTGCTGCAAAGCTTCTCTTGATCAGAGTAATTTGTTCATAATCTTGTGCCAAAGAGATTTGGTTTGTACTTGCTTGATTTACCAATTGGACATAAAGTGAACTTTTGCAAAAATGGATAGTTTACTTTTTCCAAATTGGGATTAATCCTCTAGACAATGCTTGAACTCAAAGAACTTGACCTTGGCACAAAGAATATGCATTAAATTTATGAGTGTAACTTGGTTTAAGGACCTGTAATCTAATCTAAAGCATGCTGAGTTCAAATTGCAAGGTTATGAACATGTAACTTGGTCATGAACAAAGTGAGTTTTTGCTATATTGTGAAATTCGATTCTCCCTAACCATGAGGTTGTTTGAGAAGTTCTTGGACATTTTGGAAAGCTTGGAAGGTGTACTACAATCCATCTTTGAAATGCAATTTGAAATTCCAAGTGGAAGTGTATGGAAAATGGCCTTGAAGTTAGGTAGAAAACCTTGTCAAAATAGGTTAAAATTTCACTAAGTTAAGAATGGTTTAGTGCCCTTATTCAAAAATTTGTAACTTGAGATGCAAGCTTCAAATGAGAAAACTTTGTGAATCAAAGTGGTAGATTATGCAACAAGCTACAACTTTCATGTTTTTACTTTTGTTTGAATCCAAATGAATCATGGTGAAAAAGTGGGGCAAAGTTGGGAAAAAATTAGGGTTTTCCATAACTTTTAGAAAAATTCTAAGTTATGAAAAATTCCATTTTAAACCCTAATTTGCATTTCTTGGTTTCTTGGTGAACAAGTTTCATGATTTGGCATATTTTGATGAAAAATGAATCTTGACTCTTGATTTTGACCAAAAAGTCAAAGTTTGACTTTTCAGTATACAGTCAAAATTGATCAGTTGACTGGGAAATTCAACTGTCAACCTTGTGTACTTGGGATCTTTTGAGCTTGTTAAACATGTCAAGGTAATTCCATGGGGTCCTTGAGTCCATGTGTGAGTTTTGTTTGCCATTGGCTAGGTCAAACAGTCAAAAATTGCCTTTGTGCAGTCAAAACCCTAAAAATGACCATTTTGCCCTTTTGGTGATCTGATCAAATTTCTTGGGGAATTGTGATCCAAACTTGATCAAATGGTTCATATGAGTTCATAATGTTGATGTGGATCAAATTTCATGAGGTTTGACTGTCAATTGGCCACAGTTGACTTTTTCCCCAATACAGTTGATTTCTAGGTCAACTGTCCAATTGACTGGGCAAAACTTGGAATCAAGACTTGAAACTTGGTATGGATAAACTTGGGAGTTCAACATGAAGCATGAAAGTCATCTTGGTCATTTTAAGTCAAAACATCTTTGTGCAAACATAAACCCTAATTTGAGTCAACAGTGCAAGGAGAGGTCTTGAGCAGATGAAACCCTAACTGGATCTTGAGCTTCAATGGCTTTGTGGTGAGAAATCAATGAGAAATGGGAGGGAAAATTTTGGGGTACAACAGTTGCCCCTGTTCAATCTTCTTGAATCCGAAGAGTTAGATTGGCAAGTTTGCCTTTCGTGACTCGAGGGTAAAAGGAGATTGGACACTAGAGTGCCCGGAAATTTGCACTCGTCCAAGCAATGGATGCGGGAATGGGCTTAGAGATGCCATTTGGAGATGGGCTTAACGATGCCATCTGGGGATGGGCTTAGCGATGCCATCTGGGAGAGTGACAGAAATCTTGTCGGGGATGGGCTTAGAGATTCCATCTGGAAGGGAATATCAGGAAAGCGTCCAAGCTTTGGACCATTTCTGAACTGGGAGTCTGAACAAGCAATAGATTGACATCCGTTGTTGGGAGGAATCTGTAAACTGTTTTCAGTGGTTTGGAGAAGAAACTGAACAAGCGATAGGTTAACATCCGTTTACTTGGAGAACCCGCGAACTGACTTCAGAAATCTTGAAGTTGAATAAGCAATAGAGCAGCATCCGTTGTTGGGAAGCGTCCGTAAACTGTCTTCAGAAAGTTGCATCTGAACAAGTTGATAGATTAACATCCGTTGTTGGGAAGAATCCATAAGCTGTTTTCAGAAGTCTTGAAGAAGAATCTGAACAAGTGACTGGTTAACATCCGTTTACTTGGAGAACCCGTGAACTGTTTTCAGAAATCTTGAAGTTGAATAAGCAATAGAGCAGCATCCGTTGTTGGGAAGCGTCCGTAAACTGTCTTCAGAAAGTTGCATCTGAACAAGTTGATAGATTAACATCCGTTGTTGGGAAGAATCCATAAGCTGTTTTCAGAAGTCTTGAAGAAGAATCTGAACAAGTGACAGGTTAACATCCGTTTACTTGGAGAACCCGTGAACTGTTTTCAGAAATCTTGAAGTTGAATAAGCAATAGAGCAGCATCCGTTGTTGGGAAGCGTCCGTAAACTGTCTTCAGAAAGTTGCATCTGAACAAGTCGATAGATTAACATCCGTTGTTGGGAAGAATCCATAAACTATTTTCAGAAGTCTTGAAGAAGAATCTGAACAAGTGACAGGTTAACATCCGTTTACTTGGAGAACCCGTGAACTGTTTTCAGAAATCTTGAAGTTGAATAAGCAATAGAGCAGCATCCGTTGTTGGGAAGCGTCCGTAAACTGTTTTCAGAAAGTTGCATCTGAACGATTCGATAGATTAACATCCGTTGTTGGGAAGAATCCATAAACTGTTTTCAGAAGTCTTGAAGAAGAATCTGAACAAGTGACAGGTTAACATCCGTTTACTTGGAGAACCCGTGAACTGTTTTCAGAAATCTTGAAGTTGAATAAGCAATAGAGCAGCATCCGTTGTTGGGAAGCGTCCGTAAACTGTTTTCAAAAGTTGCATCTGAACAAGTCGATAGATTAACATCCGTTGTTGGGAAGAATCCATAAACTGTTTTCAGAAGTTTTGAAGAAGAATCTGAATAAGTGACAGGTTAACATTCGTTTACTTGGAGAACCCGTGAACTGTTTTCAGAAATCTTGAAGTTGAATAATTTTAGTCTGTCGACTGATCTTTCCTGAAAAGGTAAAGAGTTAGTTGTATGCAATGTTATGATGCATGATGCAATATACGTGACATCAATGTTTATGATATGAATGTGATGAATGCGCATGTAAGCTGACGAGCTATCTTGCTGAGGATAAATGAATCCGAAGTGGCTGAAGATACAAGCATCTTGACTGCTGCCGGGGAAAATAAATCCTTGGCTGCTGTTAGGGGAAGAGGATTCCTGATGAATTCTACTGGGGAGTATCAATCTAGTAGACTCATGCTGGGGAGGTAAGACTGAGAATCTTCAGCTTGATGGGAAGTAACTCTGGCGATCTCACTGGGGAACTCAAGATTTCTCTTCCTAAAGCTCTGTGGGGAGAAGGCTCATCAGTCTGGCTCCGCTGGGGATATTGAAAATTTGCACTCTGAGGGAATTTGAGCTCTGGAGGACTCTCTGGCTGGTGATAACAAAGATAAACTCCTCTGGGGATTATACTGATAAGTTGTGCTGGGAGACTCTTGACGAACTCCGCTGGGGATAGGAAGAATTTTGGCGAGTGCGATCTTTTGTGGTTGTTAGCTGAGGATAACCCAGTTATAAGCCTTTGTGAGGAATAACTTTGAATAAAACTCGGGAGAGACGTTCGTGCTCTTTGGGGAAATACCTTCCAGAATCTTACTGGGGATAAGCTTCGAGAGTCTGCTGGAGATAAGCCTCAGGGTTTGCTAGGGATGTGGATTCCAAATCTCTTGGCGGGTTTCCTTTGAAAGGGTGTCAAGATATCCATCTGTACCTTCATCCTATCAGTAATCCTCTTTCTTAGGTTCATTTAGGAAGTGATTATGTTTCAAATGCATATGCCTATTTAACAAAACATTGGACGTTTCTCAAAATAAAACAAACAGTGTAAGAGAAAAAGAAAAGGGAAATGGCACAAATTTTGGGAAGAGTATTTGTATTGATTTTCTTTGAGTATATTTGTACAAAGGATACAATCATCCTAGTAAGAGGACTTTGTCGTAAATATTGAAAGATTTTATACAAAGTGAAGGATGGCTATGTGAAATAATTCCATGGGATTCCATTCTGCCATAGCTTTCACAACTCTGAATATCTGTCCATTCAATGCTTTGTTTGATGATGACTGGATTGATCAGAAGCCTGGAACTGGTTGACGAAGAGATTGTCTTTGAAGTGATCCGACGAGACATAGTCATACGCTTTAATTCCCTAACTTTTGCCTGAATCGCCCTTTCGGGTTTTCGATCCACCGGGAAACCCCTTTTTGCCCAAGCCGCCCTTTCGGGTTTTCGACTTGCCGGGTGTACAGATTTTTCGTTTTTATCCCTAATTTTTGCCTGAACCGCCCTTTCGGGTCTTCGGTTCACCGGGATGCCTATTTTTGCCCAAGCCGCCCTTTCGGGTTTTCGACTTGTCGGGTTATTTTATGCGTAGTATCTTTTGACTATGTCTGCGTTCGCAGGGTGCGGCAAATCGTCGCCGTCCATGGTGGTCAGAATCATTGCCCCACCAGAAAATATGCTCTTGATCACAAATGGTCCTTCATATGTAGGAGTCAATTTGCCCCTGGGATCACTTTGCGGCAAGATAATCCGCTTGATTACGAGATCTCCGACTTGATACACTTGACGTCTGACTTTCTTATTGAAGGCCTTGATCATCCGTTTTTGATACGTCTGACCATGGCATATAGCAGCAAGTCGCTTCTCGTCGATCAGATTGAGTTGATCAAGTCGGGTCTGCATCCAATCATCTTCATTCAAACCTGCATCCTTCATAATCCTCAGAGAGGGGATCTGGACTTCCATAGGCAAAACAGCTTCCATGCCATAAACCAAAGAAAATGGGGTTGCCCCAGTTGAAGTACGTGTCGTCGTACGGTATCCATGCAGAGAAAACGATAACATCTCATGCCAGTCTTTGTAAGTGACTGTCATTTTCTGAATGATCTTCTTAATGTTTTTGTTCGCAGCTTCAACAGCACCGTTCATCTTCGGCCGATAGGGAGATGAATTGTGATGATAAATCTTGAACTGTTCGCATAATGCAGTGATCATTGTGTTATTTAGATTTGTACCGTTGTCCGTGATGATCCTGTCTGGAACACCATACCGACATATGAGATTTTGCTTGATAAAGCGGGCAACCACATTTTTGGTGACAGAGGCGAAGGAAGCTGCTTCGACCCATTTAGTGAAGTAGTCAATGGCAACCAGGATGAAGCGATGTCCGTTGGAAGCCGTGGGCTTGATCTCTCCGATCATATCAATGCCCCACATTGCAAAGGGCCACGGAGCAGTCAGGACGTTAAGGGGAACCGGAGGAATATGAACTTTGTCGGCATAGACTTGACACTTGTGACAAGTACGGGAATGTTGATGGCAGTCAGTCTCCATGGTAGACCAATAATAGCCTGCCCTTAGGATCTTCTTAGCCATTGTATGCCCGCTCAAGTGAGTGCCAAATGTGCCGCTGTGTACATCAATCATGATCAACTCCGCTTCAGCTTTATCCACACATCGGAGTAATACACAATCATGGCTTCGTTTGTAAAGGATGCCGTTGCTCAGGAAGAACTTAGCAGCGAATTTCCTTAAGAACTTCTTGTCATTTACGGAAGCTCCTTCAGGATAATCTCGGGTCTCGAGATACCTTTTGATTTCATGGAACCAAGGTTGTTCCACTACTTCTTCGGTATTAATCTCGTGGCAATGTGCCGGTTCATCCATTCGCTTGATGGTGATTTGGGGAGCCTCGTTATCCCAGTTGAGTTTAAACATGGAGGACATTGTGGCTAGAGCATCGGCTAGCTGATTCTCTTCTCGCGGGAAATGCTCGAAGGTAATTTGCTCGAAATGAGGCAACAATGTCAGGACATGTTCTTTGTATGGGATAAGATTAGGATGCTTGGTATCCCAGTCTCCTTTGATTTGGCTGATGACCAAAGCCGAGTCCCCAAATACGATCAAAGATTTGATCCCCAAGTCTACAGCAGCCTCGAGACCAAAGATGCAAGCTTCATACTCAGCCATGTTGTTTGTGCAGCTGAAGCAAAGTCGGGCCGTGAAAGGCGTGTGACAACCTTCCGGAGAAATGAGTACTACGCCAATACCGTTTCCTAGTGCGTTTGAAGCACCATCAAAGTACAGGGTCCATCGGGATCCCTTTTCGGGTCCGTCATACGGTCCGTCACTTTCAACGTTGTCCAAATTCATAATGTCCTCGTCTGGGAAGTCAAATCTCATGGGTTGATAGTCTTCGATAGACTGATGAGCCAGATGGTCAGCTAGTACACTCCCTTTTATAGCTTTTTGGGTGGTGTACTGAATGTCATACTCAGTTAAGATCATTTGCCATCTAGCTATCCTTCCAGATAAAGCGGGCTTCTCGAAGATATACTTGATAGGGTCCATTTTGGATATCAACAAGGTAGTATGAGTCAGCATATACTGTCTTAGTCGGCGAGCAGCCCATACCAAAGCGCAGCAAGTTTTCTCGAGCAGTGAGTAGCGAGTCTCACAGTCGGTAAACTTTTTACTAAGGTAATAAATAGCATGCTCTTTTCGACCAGACTCGTCATGCTGGCCCAAAACACACCCCATTGAGTTATCCAAGACGGTCAAATACATGATCAATGGTCTTCCTTCGACGGGTGGCATCAGAATAGGAGGTTCTAGCAAATACTCCTTGATTCTATCAAAAGCAGCTTGACAATCGTAGTTCCATTCAACTACCTAATCTTTCTTCAAGAGTTTGAAAATTGGCTCACAGGTAGAAGTCAGATGTGAGATGAATCTGGCAATATAGTTTATGCGCCCCAAGAATCCTCTGACCTCCTTTTCAGTACGGGGAGCAGGCATCTCTTGTATTGCTTTTACTTTTGCCGGATCGACTTCAATGCCTTTGTTGCTTACAATGAATCCCAGGAGTTTACCAGACCTAACTCCAAAAGTGCATTTACTTGGATTCAGCCTGAGCTTGTATTCTTTTAACCTGGCAAACAGCTTTTCCAGATGCTCAAGGTGCTCTTCCTCCGTTTGCGACCGAGCTATCATATCGTCTATGTAAACTTCAATCTCATGATGTATCATGTCATGAAATAAAGCTACCATGGCGCGTTGATAAGTTGCCCCTGCGTTCTTCAGCCCGAACGGCATCACTTTGTAACAGAAAGTGCCCCATTGAGTAACAAAAGTTGTTTTCTCCATATCCTCGGGAGCCATTTTGATTTGATTGTAGCCCGAGAATCCATCCATGAAGGGAAACACCTTATGCTGAGCTGTATTGTCGATCAAGATGTCAATATGAGGTAGCGGGAAATCATCTTTAGGGCTGGCCCTATTCAAATCCCGGTAGTCCACACACATTCTGACTTTGCCATCTTTCTTCGGTACCGGTACGATGTTAGCGACCCATTGAGGATAGGACGTAACAGCCAGGAAACCAGCATCGAATTGCTTCATTACTTCTGCTTTGATCTTTTTGGACATGTCAGGCCTCATTCGACGAACTTTTTGCTTGATTGGTGGACAGTCTTCTCTTGTGGGGAGACGGTGAACCACGATGTCTGTGTCTAGACCCGGCATGTCTTCATAGGACCAAGCGAAGATTTCAACATACTCATTCAACAACTGTATCAGGCGTTCCTTGACTTTTGGTTCCAGGTTGGCACCCACTTGCACTTCCTTCCGATCCTCCTCGGTTCCCAAATTAACAGTTTCCAATGGCTCTTCATGCGGTAAGATGGCCCTTTCCTCTTGTTGCAGAAGTCTGGCTAGTTCCCCGGGTACTTCACCACCTTCGTCATCTTCATACTCGGCTAGATTGACCAGATCTTCAGAGTTATTGAGAGATACAGCAGAATAGTCACCCATGGAATCCGGAGTGGATGGGTACCTGCATTGGTGAGTGTGGGTGTGTGTAAGGGATATCCATCCTTAAACAAAAAATGCAAAAGGAAAGAAAATGAACATAAGCAGTTTATCAAATGAAAAACGTCCAATGAATCATTAAACATGGCATATGAATATGAAAAATAGTCAAAACCCTTACAAGTGGACCTACATGCCCCGGGCAAGGCAGGAGGTGAAAGGATAGTGTACGGATTGTTTGAAAGTAAAATATTACAGACCAAATAGGAAATGTTTAACAGATAAATTACTGATGAATAAAAGTGATGGGGACAAAGTCTTTAGCCTCCCAATTGCTCAATCCTCCTCTGACAGTTGGATAAATCCACTCTTCAATGTTGCTTTCCTTGTCTTCATCTTCCAGGGCGTTGATTCGGTAAGGAGAAATTTTGACTGGCGCTCTTTCAATCTTTGACTGACGCATAGCTTTCTGACCAGCGGCTGTGAACCCTAATCCAAACTTGTCAGTCTTATGCGGAAAGTCGGGTAGCTGCCCCCATGCTGAATTCTTCCCTTCTTTAATTGCGGCCCTTGCATCCTCCAGAGATGCCATCCTGACCATCTGTCTCGGTGTCTCAGCTGCCAACTTTGCTATTGCCATTTCAGGAAGAACTTCTTCGAAATGTTGAAACGGTGTCTCAATGAACTCTCCTTCAACCTCCACATACCGGAAAGAATTTAAGTGGCTAATCATGTACTCTTCTTCTCCGTGGACAGTGATGATCTTTCCCTTGACAGGATATTTCAGCATCTGATGCAAGGAGGAGGTGACTGCCCCAGCATGGTGTATCCAAGGTCTACCCAGTAGGCAGGAGTATGATGGACGGATGTCCATTACATAGAAAGTGGATTTAAACACCTCAGTACCTATCTTGATGGGAATTTCCACCTCTCCATGGACCATTCTCTTCGACCCATCGAAAGCTCTGACGACAATATCACTCGGCTTCAATTCCAACCCTTCGCAATCTAGCCGG
The DNA here is from genome assembly GCA_948472305.1 of Vicia faba. Classification (NCBI taxonomy): domain Eukaryota; kingdom Viridiplantae; phylum Streptophyta; class Magnoliopsida; order Fabales; family Fabaceae; genus Vicia; species Vicia faba. The sequence goes on from OX451740.1 coordinate 448,715,290, forward strand.
TCCAAGGCCTTTTTAGGCAAAACATTCAGCGATGAACCGGTATCAACCAAAACATGTGCAAGGGTGGTTCCGCGACACTCGATTGAAATATGCAACGCATCATTGTGTTTTCTGCCTTTAGGGGTTAGGTCGGCATCAGGAAAACCTAATCCATTATCCGCAGTCAGGCTAGCCACGCAATGTTGAAATTGATCCGCAGAGGTTTCCTGGGGCACATGAGCTGCCTTCAGAAACTTAATCAAAGCTTGAGCGTGCGCTTCTGAGCAAAGCAATAGTGCCAGCATGGAGATCTTGGAGGGGGTTTGCCCCAATTGTTCCACCACGTCGTAGTCACTTCTCTTGATTATCCTCAAAATCTCGTCCATTTCTTTCTTGGAGGCTTCCGGGATCACCAAGGGTTGAGCCCTCGTCCTGACGGGCTCATCTTGTATTCCCTTTCCTTTATCAGCAATGGTAGGAGAGACAGCACTAGGAACAACAACTTCTTCAATCAAAGGAGTTCCAGCAGAGAGCTTTATTGGTGCAGGGATGACTTCTTTAGCTGATGAGGGTCCAAAGACTGCTCTTGGAGGGGCAATCTCTGGAGAAAATATTCTCCCGCTCCTGGTGATTTTGCTGGTGCCCGCAATGTTACTAATGCTGGCTCCTTCGTCATCCGAACTTTCTTTAATTACTTCGATTTGCTTGATACCATAGTAGTAGATATCACCACCATAGTTCCAAGGTATCGACTTCTCAGAAACATAGGGAACAGGCCCTGGCATTGTTATCTTTAAAGGAACAGATTTTGCAGCTGGTGTAATCTTAACTGGCCTTTTGACGGCCTTGGAAAGATTGGCGTGAATGGTTATGATTGAGACATTTTCAACATGAACTGGAACAGCAGAAACTTTTTCGAACAAAATTTGTCGGCTATCCATAAGGCCTTGGATGCCTTTCTTTAATAGCGGACAATCAAACGGCAGAGAGTGGCAACAGTAGCAGTCCTCTTTACATCCCGGGAAGATCCCGGCCCTTAACAAATTCAACTTAATGGTTAGCAGTGGAGTAGTCAGATTACTGACGTCAGCGACATACAAATCCTCTTCAATGGCATTGACATTTCGGCCGTTCTTCGGCATAGGTGCAGATATCACATTAGGCTTCTCTGGAGCGTCAAACTCTACCTCCTTAGCCTCTATCAGGTCTTGGATTTTATGCTTGAGTGCCCAGCAATCATTGGTGTCGTGTCCAACACTGTCTGAATGGTAGGCGCATTTAGCATTGGCATGATAATGCGGGGAGGACGTATTCACATTCTTTGGCGCCTCCTTGATGGTGGCAAGATTCAACTTCAATAGATGGGGAAGCACTTGTGCTGGAGTCATATTAATACGGGTGAACTGCCGTTGTGGCCTTTCCACCCGTTGTTGATTTGGTCTGGACTGGTTATAGCGAGGCTGCTCGCTTGGAGTGTTTTGAATCATTACGGTCCCCACAGTTGGCCGACGCTCCATCTTCCCTGCTCTTCTCTGAGAATATACCATAGCGGTCTCCTTCTTAAAAGGCTTCTTCTCAACACTTGCAGCAACACCCTTCTGAATCTTTCCTGACTTGATGCCAGCTTCTATTCTTTCGCCGGTTAAGATCAAATCGGTAAACCCCGCGGAAGAGTTACCAATTAGATGATTGAAAAATGGCCCAGATAGGGTCCCAAGAAACATATCAACGAGCTCACGATCGGTTAAAGGTGGCTGCACCCTGCCAGCCAAATCCCTCCATTTTTGTGCATATTCTTTGAATCCCTCACTTGTTCCTAGTGACATACCCTGAAGTTGGGTACGAGTAGGAGCAAGATCAGAATTATACTGGTATTGTTTATAGAAAGCGGTGGCCAAATCTTCCCAATTTCTGACACTGGTTCCTTCTAGCTGATAAAACCACTCCAACTGAGCTGCCGATAGGCTGTCTTGAAAGAAATGAATCCAGAGATTTTTATCTGCCGTATAGGGTTGAATTTTTCTCACGTAGGACCTGAGATGCATTTTGGGACAAGACAGCCCATCATACCTCACAAACACTGGCACTTTGAATTTTGGGGGAATCACAATTCCGGCAACCAAACCCATGTCTTCAAAATCCAAACCCGGTACCCTTTGCAATTCCATGGCAGCCAATCTGTCTTCTAAACCCTTGTACTTATCATCAGCTGGAGGGTATTGCTGGTCAGAATAATCTTCATCCTCTTCAACTTCTTCCTCTTCCGCATCAGACTCGGAAGGCACTGCAACTCGATCTCTTTTACTAGTTCCTTCATCAGAAGTAGGAGGAAATTCAAGCACTCTCCGAGCTTCTCTGTCAAATCTTCTCCCCAAAGTAGCCACTCCGACCCTCTTTTTCTTCTTCACTGGGTCCTTATTCTCCAAATGAGTCTTGATATCCTCCTGACTTTTGACCAAAGTCATCAAGAGTTGCTGGAACTGTGCATTCTGGGCTTGTAGGTCTTTGATTGTTTGCTCGAGATCCATCCTATTGAAATAAACAGCAGACAGATAAGGAAACCTGGAGTGAGACCTGCTTATGCACATGATGAATGGTATGCTGATGTATGCAATGCATTCAAGGATTTAGGACATTCAAAATTGTTTCAGACAAAGAAGAACGCACGTCATATTAATAAGAAGAAATTTGTTAGTACATAAATGCCCCATGGGCCAAATGTTACAGAGTAAACTTCTCAAGGCAGAAAGACATTGCGCATCCTTTTTGGTGCGATGTAGGTGTTGAGGGCCTCTTGCTCGTGGAGTCGGCGGGTAAGCTCTAGAACCTTCTTTTCACTGGCGTAGTAGCTAGCTTCAAAAGTGTTTCGTTCCTCCTTGAGTTGAATCCAACTTTTCTGCATTTCCTCCCACGATGTAGGCATGTCTGGATGTAGGATGGTGTAGGGAACCTCTCCTTCATTGACGGGCTCTTTAATCATAGGGAGAACATGAGGATAAGGCATCATTAGACTTTGGGCTCGGGCTCGTACCCACTTGAGATAGGGCTCAAGAGGGATGGAGTTCTTGTGTCCCAGAGTCTTGCTATCAACTTTGTTGAGTTTTCCCCAAGCTCTGATGAATCTTTGGCGAAGTCCTTGCGCATCGCTGTCGAAGTCAAAAACTAGGCTAGGAATCAACATATCATGAGGGCCATCCCTCAGTGCATATCTAAATTGCCTCAAAGCTAGGCAAGGGTTGTAGGTGATACCTCCCCTAATTCCAAGTAAAGGAACATTAGGAAATTCTCCGCAACGATCGACGATGATGACATTTTCTCTGGACCGAGAACACCAATGCACATCAGAATGAGTAAGAGTCATAAACCGTTGGGACCACCTTGTACCTTGGTCATTCTTCAAGACGGATTGTGGAAGGTGCGAAATAAACCACCTTGCGAGGATAGGGGTACAGCACATGAGAACACCCCTCTTTCTCATTGTTCGTGTGTAAAATGAGTGAAGGATGTCCCCAAGCAATGTTGGTATTGGATTTCTGGACAAGAAGATTTTGACGGCGTTGACATCTATCAATTGGTCAGGATTTGGGAACAAGACCAACCCGTAGATAAGGAGTGCCACAATCTCTTCAAAGGCTCGTAGGTCCAATGAGTTCCAACATTCTTGTGCCTTCTCAAACAAGAATTTTGCTAAGAATCCTTTGACGCTGCTTCTGGTTTCCCAATGCCCCTTGATGTCGGATGGTTGTAGATGTAATGCTCGAGCAACATCTTCCGGCTTTGGTTCCTTTTCCGTACCGTTGAAGGGTAGTTGATTAAGGATAGGGATTCTTAGGAGTTGAGAAAACTCCTCCAAAGTGGGTACCAACTGATAATCAGGGAAAGTGAAGCAGTGGTGAAGAGGGTCAAAGAACTGGAATAGCACTTTCATCATGTCTTCTTCAATGGTTGTGTTGACTAGGCTGAGCAGTCTACCATGTCTTTCACTGAAGGATGAATTTTCCGGAATTCTTGAGGTGATCTCCTTGAGTTGAGGAGAGATTCTCACAAGGTTGACTTGAATGGTATTTCTGCGAGGAATTTCCATGACCTACAAAACAAGAACAAAGATGAAGATCCAAAACCCTTGAAATGGTTAGTGAATGCATATGATGTTTTATGATGTTTATGATGTATGCACAAAACATATGTACAATCAAATCACACCAAACCCTAATTTCAGGCTTGCATGGGGTTTCATAGGTAAGTACCCTCTTGAGTGTAGTTGGCTTAAAAAACCTGTCCTATAAGTAGTAACCGGGTTCTAAGGAGCTCAATATCATTGGATTGTTTTCAATGTTCATTGTTTTGGTTTAGCCACTTAACTAGCGACCAAAATATTCCAAGAAAACAACCCTCAATGAGTGTAGTATCGAGTATCTACCAACTTCGGACTGCACCAAAGCCGGTCATCTCACTACCCCTAATAAAAGGCCAAGATGGTCAAGTAAGGTTCTAGGTCATTAGTGCTTAGTGACATCACTCAGCGGCCCCGTACTCTCCTTGATTGAACTCAAGGGTTACCGGTACTCACAAATATGTCGCACTAATATAGCTATTGCTTAGACCGTGTCGGTATACCCCGCACAGTTTCCACAACGTATTGCTATCTATGAATGTTTCCCAAAATCCGGGTGGAGGATTGTAAACCCAAACAATAGAGCTAAAGTATAAAGCAAGCAAATCAAACAATTAGTCATGCAAGAGGGTGACCTAAGCCCTAAGGTTACTCCACTTTAAAAATTCTCCCCAGCAGAGTCGCCAGTTCTATGATACGGTGGGAGAACTGACTAGGGTTTTGCGTTTGTTTTCTCAAATGTTTCGGTTGAGCAAGAGTCGCCACCGACTTTTTATTTTATCCTAAGGAAAGGTTTAAAAAGCACAGCAAAAACCTTTGAGATTTTTCTTGGGTTCGGGGAGTAGATTATAGAAGGGGAAGGTATTAGCACCCCTTCTATCCATGGTTATCCATGGGCTCTTAGGTACTTGCTTAGATCAACTTGCCTTGGTTTTCAATTGTTTGAAATGGTGCTTGGTGTGTGGTTTTGAAAATGTTTTGAAAAGATGCCTTGTATAGGCTACCCTTGTAACAATTCTTTACTCGAATGTTTTACAAAAGGTGTTTTGTCTTTTGAAAAGATGTTTCAAGGTTTTTGAAAGTTGATTTTTGAAAGTGTTTGTGAAGTGGGTTTTGGAAATAGGCAAGTGTTTTCTTGGAAAGTTGACAAGTACTTAAGATTTCATCTACTCTAAAGTTTTCTCAAAGATTTTTGTTATGTTTTAAACCCTTTGACAATTTTGTTCCACCATTGCATTTGGTGGACAATCTTGTTTTAGGAGATTAAAGGGACAAGCGCGGGTCCTCGTTTAGACCATAATTGTAATAGTGTTAAATGTCTTTGGGCAATTTTCTTTAAAAAGGACTTGATCATTTTATTTAAGCAACATCTTGTGGGACTATGATCATTTGATTGTTTGTTTTTACCCAAAGAAATTCAACATACAATATGGCCCAATTATTTGAAGGCAACAAAGTGGAACACCCTAGGGGTGCAAGTGTGAAATGTGTTGTCCATTTTTTCATGCTCATTTATCTTGTATTAGGTCCAACTATTTTGTTCATTTTTATTCGCATACAAAACCCTAATTCTAGCATAGTATGTTTAGAAAGCGATAAAATGCGAAATTTAAATTCCTACGCTATTACATCACAATAATATAGGGAGGGGGGTACAATGTTCAAATGGGGAGATATTTTGACAAGAAATTAACTCTAAAACTATTACATCAATTTTGAATGAATATTTACAAGATAAATAAAATGTATAATTTAAATGGTAAATAAAACAAATATGCAAGTATGCAAAAGGAATTTTTATATGTATGAAAAAAAAGTATTATTTATGTGAAATAAAAAAAAGAAAATAAAAAAGATATTATTTTGGAGTATTTTTGAATTTTAGGGCAAAACCCTAATTTTTTGAATCAAAGGAGTATTTAATCAATTAATTCATATAATACTTATTATTTATATACAAAAATAAAATAAAATATGGTATATTTGTAAAAAGGCATTTTTTAGTATTTAAATATTAAAAAAATAAAATATGTACATTTTTTGGTATTTTTATCCTAAGTATATTAATATACTTATTTATTTATATTATTTATAAAATATGCATTATATATATTAATTAATAATATTTAGTATTAAAATAAAAAAAAAGTATTTTTCTATAAAATATTTTCAGGGAGTAAAAATAAAATAAAAGTGTATAAAAAGTATATTTGTATTATCTTAATATTTTAAACAAAAAAGTATATATATATATATATATTTATTTATTTATGTACAAACTAAAGAAATAATCAAATAAATATGCAATAAATTCAAAAAATGATGGGAAAAATATTTTTATGTTTTTAATATGCTGAGAAAAAATAAATGAACCAATCACAAAAAGGCAAAAAGTCAAAATATTAAAAATGAAGCAAATGGGCTCAGGGGTGCAAAACCAAAAAGGGTGGTGTGAAAAGTAACTCAGAAGCAAGCCCAGCCCAAAATCACCTTTCTTCAACCTTTGAACAAAAATGTTCAGAAAACACGCGCCAAGAGCTCCATTTGAATGTCCTGATTCTTTGATTTTTTGAACAAACTTCCAACACAAAAAATGTTAAGCATGAAACCACGATTCTAACCATATGCATAACTTGATCTAACTCTCTAAGATGAGGGAGAATTTCTCTTCCCCCAAATCCTAACCTAGTTTTTCTGCCATTTTCAAACTCCAAATTCTCACAACTCAAGCAAAAGAAATGAAAAGTAAAAACATGTACATGTTCAGTGGCATGAGTAGAACCTTGTTTCTTCACAAACTTAAAGCTAATGATGCCTAATAAGAGAGATACGAATTCAAAAATTTACCTATTCAGTTGAACTTCTATCTGGAGATGTAGGAACTTTCAGTGCAAGGTGATGATTGGAGAAGCTTCCTTGAGGTCCAGGGATGCTATTCCAATGTTTACTTTGTCTTGAAAGCTTCTGAATCAAGCTAGAGAACTTCACCTGCAAGTCAGAAATGTGAAAATGGTGGAAGTGGTTAGAGTGATTACAGGTCGTGCTTTAGCTTTTGGTTAGCTTGCATAGGTGGTATGGAAGGTATGTGAACTGGTTTTGGCAAGAATGCTTGAGAGAAATAGAAGTTGACACTCAAACTGCAGAGGCAACTCTGTTTTTGCAGTTTGATGGTGTTTTTTGGTTTGGTGATGTTTTGGAGGTAAATGGATCGTGCAAAAGCTTGGTTATGATATGTGTAATGTGTTTGATAACTTTGTTCTTGTGTATGTAAGCTGAGATGGAAGTTGGTTCTAGTTATGCCATGTTTCTTAACCTTTAAGCAACAAAATGCAAGTTGGTGTTTTAGGTCAGTAGAGGACCTCTAATCCTGCTGCAAAGCTTCTCTTGATCAGAGTAATTTGTTCATAATCTTGTGCCAAAGAGATTTGGTTTGTACTTGCTTGATTTACCAATTGGACATAAAGTGAACTTTTGCAAAAATGGATAGTTTACTTTTTCCAAATTGGGATTAATCCTCTAGACAATGCTTGAACTCAAAGAACTTGACCTTGGCACAAATAATATGCATTAAATTTATGAGTGTAACTTGGTTTAAGGACCTGTAATCTAATCTAAAGCATGCCGAGTTCAAATTGCAAGGTTATGAACATGTAACTTGGTCATGAACAAAGTGAGTTTTTGCTATATTGTGAAATTCGATTCTCCCTAACCATGATGTTGTTTGAGAAGTTCTTGGACATTTTGGAAAGCTTGGAAGGTGTACTACAATCCATATTTGAAATGCAATTTGAAATTCCAAGTGGAAGTGTATGGAAAATATCCTTGAAGTTAGGTAGAAAACCTTGTCAAAATAGGTTAAAATTTCACTAAGTTAAGAATGGTTTAGTGCCCTTATTCAAAAATTTGTAACTTGAGATGCAAGCTTCAAATGAGAAAACTTTGTGAATCAAAGTGGTAGATTATGCAACAAGCTACAACTTTCATGTTTCGACTTTTGTTTGAATCCAAATGAATCATGGTGAAAAAGTGGGGCAAAGTTGGGAAAAAATTAGGGTTTTCCATAACTTAGAAAAATTCTAAGTTATGAAAAATTCCATTTTAAACCCTAATTTGCATTTCTTGGTTTCTTGGTGAACAAGTTTCATGATTTGGCATGTTTTGATGAAAAATGAATCTTGACTCTTGATTTTGACCAAAAAGTCAAAGTTTGACTTTTCAGTATACAGTCAAAATTGATCAGTTGACTGGGAAATTCAACTGTCAACCTTGTGTACTTGGGATCTTTTGAGCTTGTTAAACATGTCAAGGTAATTCCATGGGGTCCTTGAGTCCATGTGTGAGTTTGGTTTGCCATTGGCTAGGTCAAACAGTCAAAAATTGCCTTTGTGCAGTCAAAACCCTAAAAATGACCATTTTGCCCTTTTGGTGATCTGATCAAATTTCTTGGGGAATTGTGATCCAAACTTGATCAAATGGTTCATATGAGTTCATAATGTTGATGTGGATCAAATTTCATGAGGTTTGACTGTCAATTGGCCACAGTTGACTTTTTCCCCAATACAGTTGATTTCTAGGTCAACTGTCCAATTGACTGGGCAAAACTTGGAATCAAGACTTGAAACTTGGTATGGATAAACTTGGGAGTTCAACATGAAGCATGAAAGTCATCTTGGGCATTTTAAGTCAAAACATCTTTGTGCAAACATAAACCCTAATTTGAGTCAACAGTGCAAGGAGAGGTCTTGAGCAGATGAAACCCTAACTGGATCTTGAGCTTCAATGGATTTGTGGTGAGAAATCAATGAGAAATGGGAGGGCAAATTTTGGGGTACAACACCGCCCTTTCGGGTTTTCGACTTGTCGGGTTATTTTATGCGTAGTATCTTTTGACTATGTCTGCGTTCGCAGGGTGCGGCAAATCGTCGCCGTCCATGGTGGTCAGAATCATTGCACCACCAGAAAATATGCTCTTGATCACAAATGGTCCTTCATATGTAGGAGTCCATTTGCCCCTGGGATCACTTTGCGGCAAGATAATCCGCTTGATTACGAGATCTCCGACTTGATACACCTGACGTCTGACTTTCTTATTGAAGGCCTTGATCATTCGTTTTTGATACGCCTGACCATGGCATATAGCAGCGAGTCGCTTTTCGTCGATCAGGTTGAGTTGATCAAGTCGGGTCTGCATCCAATCATCTTTATTCAAACCTGCATCCTTCATAATCCTTAGAGAAGGGATCTGAACTTCCATAGGAAAAACAGCTTCCATGCCATAAACCAAAGAAAATGGGGTTGCCCCAGTTGAAGTACGTGTCGTCGTACGGTATCCATGCAGAGCAAACGGTAACATCTCATGCCAGTCTTTGTAAGTGACTGTCATTTTCTGAATGATCTTCTTAATGTTTTTGTTCGCAGCTTCAACAACACCGTTCATCTTCGGCCGATAGGGAGATGAATTATGATGATAAATCTTGAACTTTTCGCACAATGCAGTGATCATTGTGTTATTCAGATTCGTACCGTTGTCTGTGATGATCCTGTCTGGAACAACATAGCGGCATATGAGATTTTGCTTGATAAAACGGGCAACCACATTTTTAGTAACAGAGGCAAAGGAAGCTGCTTTGACCCATTTGGTGAAATAGTCAATGGCAACCAGGATAAAGCGATGTCCGTTGGAAGCCGTGGGCTTGATCTCTCCAATCATATCAATGCCCCACATTGCAAAGGGCCACGGATCAGTCAGGACGTTGAGAGGAACCGGAGGGATATGAACTTTGTCAGCATAGACTTGACACTTGTGGCAAGTACGGGAATGTTGATGGCAGTCAGCTTCCATGGTAGACCAGTAATAGCCTGCCCTTAGGATCTTCTTAGCCATTGTATGCCCGCTCAAGTGAGTTCCAAATGTGCCGCTGTGTATATCAGTCATGATCAACTCTGCTTCAGCTTTATCTACGCATCGGAGTAATACACAATCATGGCTTCGTTTATAAAGGATGCCATTGCTCAGGAAGAACTTAGCAGCGAATTTCCTTAAGAACTTCTTGTCATTTACGGAAGCTCCTTCAGGATAATCTCTAGTCTCGAGATACCTTTTGATTTCATGGAACCAGGGTTGTCCCACTACTTCTTCGGTATTAATCTCGTGACAATGGAGGACATTGTGGCCAGAGCATCTGCTAGCTGATTCTCTTCTCGCGGGAAATGCTCGAAGGTAATCTGCTCGAAATGAGGCAACAATGTCAGGACATGTTCTTTGTATGGGATAAGATTAGGATGCTTGGTATCCCACTCTCCTTTGATTTGACTGATAACCAAAGCCGAGTCCCCAAATACGATCAAAGATTTGATCCCCAGGTCTATAGCAGCCTTGAGACCAAAGATGCAAGCTTCATACTCAGCCATGTTGTTTGTGCAGCTGAAGCAAAGTCGGGCCGTGAAAGGAGTGTGACAACCTTCCGGAGAAATGAGTACTGCGCCGATACCATTTCCAAGTGCATTTGAAGCACCATCAAAGTACAGGGTCCATCGGGATCCCTTTTCGGGTCCGTCATACGGTCCGTTACCTTCAATGTTGTCCAAATTCATGATGTCCTCGTCTGGGAAATAAAATCTCATGGGTTGATAATCTTCGATAGCCTGATGAGCCAGATGGTCAGCTAGTACACTCCCTTTTATAGCTTTTTGGGTGGTGTACTGGATGTCATACTCAGTTAAGATCATTTTCCATCTAGCTATCCTTCCAGATAAAGCGGGCTTTTCGAAGATATACTTGATAGGGTCCATTTTGGAAATCAACAAGGTAGTATGAGTCAACATATACTGTCTTAGTCGGCAAGCAGCCCATACCAAAGCGCAACAAGTTTTCTCGAGCAGTGAGTAGCGAGTCTCACAGTCGGTAAACTTTTTGCTAAGGTAATAAATAGCATGCTCTTTTCGACCAAACTTGTCATGCTGGCCCAAAACACACCCCATTGAGTTATCCAAGACGATCAAATACATGATCAATGGTCTTCCTTCGACGGGTGGCATCAGAATAGGAGGTTCTAGCAAATACTCCTTGATTCTATCAAAAGCAGCTTGGCAATCGTCGTTCCATTCGACTACCTGATCTTTCTTCAAGAGTTTGAAAATTGGTTCACAGGTAAAAGTCAGATGAGAGATGAATCTGGCAATATAGTTCAAGCGCCCCAAGAATCCTCTAACCTCCTTTTCAGTACGGGGAGCAGGCATCTCTTGTATTGCTTTCACTTTTTCCGGATCGACTTCAATGCCTTTGTTGCTTAAAATGAATCCCAGGAGTTTACCAGACCTAACTCCAAAAGTGCATTTACTTGGATTCAGCCTGAGCTTGTATTCTTTCAACCTGGCGAACAGCTTTTCTAGATGTTCAAGGTGCTCTTCCTCTGTTTGTGACCGAGCTATCATATCGTCTACGTAAACTTCAATCTCATGATGTATCATATCATGAAATAGAGCTACCATGGCACGTTGATAAGTTGCCCCTGCGTTCTTCAGCCCGAACGACATCACCTTATAACAGAAAGTGCCCCATTGCGTGACAAAAGTTGTTTTCTCCATATCCTCGGGGGCCACTTTGATTTGATTGTAGCCCGAGAATCCATCCATGAAGGAAAACACTTTATGCTGAGCTGTATTGTCGATCAAAATGTCAATATGTGGCAGCGGAAAATCATCTTTGGGGCTGGCCCTATTCAAATCCCGGTAGTCTACACACATCCTGACCTTGCCATCCTTCTTAGGTACTGGCACGATGTTAGCGACCCATTGAGGATAGGACGTAACAGCCAGAAAGCCAGCGTCGAATTGCTTCATCACCTCTGCTTTGATCTTTTCGGACATGTCAGGCCTCATTCGGAGAACTTTTTGCTTGATCGGTGGACAGTCTTCTCTTGTGGGGAGACGGTGAACCACGATGTCTGTGTCTAAACCCGGCATGTCTTCATAAGACCAAGCGAAGATTTCAACATAATCATTCAACAACTGTACCAGGCGCTCCTTGACTCTTGGTTCCAGATTGGCACCCACTTGTACCTCCTTCCGGTCTTCCTTGGTTCCCAAGTTGACAATTTCCAATGACTCTTCGTGCGGTAGGATGGCCCTTTCCTCTTGTTGCAGAAGTCTGGCTAGTTCCCCTGGTACTTCACAACCTTCGTCATCTTCATACTCGGCTAGATTGACCAAATCTTCAGAGTTATTGAAAGATATAGCAGAATAGTCACCCATGGAATCCGGAGTGGATGGGTACCTGCATTGGTGAGTGTGGGTGTGTGTAAGGGATAGCCATCCTTAAACAAAAAATGCAAAAGGAAAGAAAATAAGCACAAGCAGTTTATCAAATGAAAAACGTCCAATGAATCATTAAACATGGCATATGGATATGAAAAATAATCAAAACCCTTACAAATTGACCTACATGCCCCGGGAAAGGCATGAGGTGAAAAGATAGTGTACGGATTGTTTGAGAGTAAATATTACAGACCAAATAAGAAATGTTTGACAGATAAATTACTGATGAATAAAAGTGATGGGGACAAAGTCTTTTGCCTCCCAGTTGCTCAATCCTCCTTTGACAGTTGGGTAAGTCCACTCCTCGATGTTGCTCTCTTTGTCTTCATCTTCCAAGGCGTTGATTCCGTAGGGAGAAATTTTGACTGGCGCCCTTTCAATCTTCGAACGGCGCATAGCTTTTTGGCCTGCGGCTGTGAACCCTAATCCAAATTTATCTGTCTTATGTGGAATGTCAGGTAACTGCCCCCATGCTGAATTCTTTCCTTCTTTTATTGCGGCCCTTGCGTCCTCCAGAGATGCCATCCTGGCCATCTGCCTCGGTGTCTCAGCTGCCAACTTTGCTACTGCTATTTCAGGAAGGACTTCTTCGAAATGTTGAAACGGTGTCTCAATGAACTCTCCTTCAACCTCCACATACCGGAAAGAATTTAAGTGGCTAACCATGTACTCTTCTTCGCCATGGACAGTAATGATCTTTCCCTTGACAGGATACTTCAACATCTGATGCAAGGAGGAGGTGACTGCCCCAGCATGGTGTATCCAAGGTCTACCCAACAAGCAAGAGTATGATGGACGGATGTCCATCACATAGAAAGTGGATTTAAACACCTCAGTGCCTATCTTGATGAGAATTTCAACCTCTCCATGGACCATTCTCTTCGAACCATCGAAAGCTCTGACAACAATATCACTTGGCTTTAATTCCAACCCTTCACAATCTAGTCGGTCCAAGGCCTTCTTAGGCAAAACATTCAGCGACGAACCGGTGTCGACCAAGACATGTGCGAGAGTAGTTCCTCGACACTCGACTGAAATGTGCAAAGCATCATTGTGGTTTCTACCTTTAGGAGTTAAGTCGGCATCGGAGAACCCTAATCCATTGTCCGCAGTAAGGCTAGCCATGCAATTCTGAAACTGATCTGCAGAGGTTTCCTGGGGCACATGGGCTGCCTTCAGGAATTTTATCAGGGCTTTAGCGTGCGCTTCCGAGCAAAGTAGTAGTGCCAGCATGGAAATCTTGGAGGGGGTTTGCCCCAGCTGTTCTACCACATCGTAATCACTCCTTTTGATTATCCTCAAAATCTCATCCATTTCCTTCTTGGAGGTTTCTGGGATGACCAAGGGCTGAGCCCTCGTCCTGACGAGCTCATCTTGGATTCCCTTACCTTTATCAGCAGTGGTAGGAGGGACAGTACTAGGAACAACAACGTCTTCAATCAATGGAGTTCTAGCAGAGAGTTTTATTGGCGCAGGGATGAACTTGTCAGCTGATGAGGGTCCAAAGATTGCTCTTGGAGGGGCAATCTCTGGAGAAAATATTCTCCCGCTCCTGGTGATTTTGCTCGTGCCTGCAATGTTACCAATGCTGGCTTCTTCATCATCCGAACTTTCTTCAGTTATTTCGATTTGTTTGATACCATGGTAGTAAACGTCACCGCCATAGTTCCATGGTATGGACTTCTCAGAAACATAGGGGACAGGCCCTGGCATTGTTATCTTCAAAGGAACAGATTTCGTAGCTGGTGTAATCTTAACAGGATTTTTGACGGCCTTGGAAAGATTGGCATGAATGGTTATGATTGAGACATCTTCAGTATGAACTGGAACAGCAGAAACTTTTTCAAACAAAATTTGTCGACTATCCATAAGGCCTTGGATACCTTTCTTCAGTAACGGACAATCAAACGGCAGAGAGTAACAACAATAGCAGTCTTCTTTACATCCCGGGAAGATCCCGACCCTTAACAAATTCAACTTGATGGTTAGCAATGGAGTTATCAGATCATTGACATCAGCAACATACAAATCTTCTTCAATGGCGTTGACATTTCGGCCGTGCTTCGGCATGGGTGCAGATATCACATTAGGCTTCTCCGGAGCGTCAAACTCCACCTCCTTCGCCTCTATCAGGTCTTGGATCTTATGCTTGAGTGCCCAACAATCATTGGTGTCGTGCCCAACACTGTCTGAATGGTAGGCGCGTTTAGCATTAGCATGATAACGCGGAGAGGACGTATTCACATTCTTTGGTGCCTCCTTGATGGTGGCGAGATTCAACTTCAACAGATGGGGAAGCACTTGCGCTGGAGTCATATTAATGTGGGTGAACTGCCGTTGTGGCCGTTCCACCCGTTGTTGATTTGGTCTGGACTGGTTATAGCGAGGCTGCTCACTCGGAGTGTTTTGAATCATCACGGCCCCCACAGTTGGCCGACGCTCCGTCTTCCCTGCTCTTCTCTGAGAATATACCACAGCTGTTTCCTTCTTAAAAGGCCTCTTCTCAACACTTGCAGCAACACCCTTCTGAATCTTTCCTGACTTGATGCCAGCTTCTATTCTTTTGCCTGTTAAGATCAAATCGGTAAACCCCGCGGAAGAGTTACCAATTAGATGATTGAAAAATGGCCCAGATAGGGTCCCTAGAAACATATCAACAAGTTCGCGGTCGGTTAAAGGAGGATGCACCCTGCCAGCCAAATCCCTCCATTTTTGTGCATATTCTTTGAATCCTTCATCGGTTCCTAACGACATACCCTGAAGTTGGGTACGAGTAGGAGCAAGGTCAGAATTATACTGGTATTGTTTGTAGAAAGCGGTGGCCAAATCTTCCCAATTTCGGACGCTGGTTCCTTCTAGCTGATAAAACCACTCCAACTGAGCTCCAGAAAGGTTGTCTTGAAAGAAGTGAATCCAAAGGTTTTTATCTGCCGTATAAGGTTGAATCTTTCTTACGTAGGACCTGAGATGCATTTTGGGACAGGACAGCCCATCATACCTCACAAACACAGGCACTTTGAATTTTGGGGGAATCACAATCCCGGCGACCAAACCCAAGTCTTCAAAATCCAAACCCGGTACTCTTTGTAATTCCATGGCGGCCAATCTGTCTTCTAGCCCTTTGTATTTATCATCAGCTGGAGGATATTGCTGATCAGAATAATCTTCATCCTCTTCGACCTCTTCTTCTTCCGCATCAGACTCGGAAGGTACCGCAGCTCCACCTCCTTTGTTGGTTCCTTCATCAGAGATAGGAGGAAATTCAAGCACTCTCCGAGCTTCTCTGTCAAATCTTCTCCCCAAAGTAGCCACCCCGAATCTCTTTTTCTTCTTCTTCACTGGGTCTTTGTTCCCAAATTGAGTTTTGATATCCTCCTGACCCTTAGCCAAGGTCATCAGGAGTTGCTGGAACTGTGCATTCTGAGCTTGCAGGTCTTTGACTGTTTGCTCGAGATCCATCCTACAGCAGACAGATAAGGAAACCTGGAGTGAGACCTGCTTATGCACATGATGAATGATATGCTTATGTATGCAATGCATTCAAGGATTTAGGACATTCAAAATTGTTTCAGACAAAGAAGAACGCACGCCATATTAATAAGAGGAAATTTGTTAGTACATAAATGCCCCATGGGCCAAATATTACAAAATAACTTCTCAAGGAAAAAAGACATTGCGCATCCTCTTTGGTGCGATGTAGGTGTTGAGGGCCTCTTGCTCATGGAGTCGGCGGGTAAGCTCTAGAACCTTCTTCTCACTGGCGTAGAAGCTAGCTTCAAAAGTATTCCGTTCCTCCTTGAGCTGAATCCAACTTTTCTGCATTTCCTCCCACGATGTAGGCATGTCTGGATGTAGGATGGTGTAGGGAACCTCTCCTTCATTGGCGGGCTCTTTAATCACTGGGAGTACATGAGGATAAGG
Source organism: Vicia faba (assembly GCA_948472305.1). Taxonomy (NCBI): domain Eukaryota; kingdom Viridiplantae; phylum Streptophyta; class Magnoliopsida; order Fabales; family Fabaceae; genus Vicia; species Vicia faba. Next base: position 448,731,620 of record OX451740.1, read on the forward strand.
CATCATTAGACTTTGGGCTCGGGCTCGTACCCACTTGAGATAGGGCTCAAGAGGGATGGAGTTCTTGTGTCCCAGAGTCTTGCTATCAACCTTGTTGGGCCTCCCCCAAGCTCTGATGAATCTTTGGCGAAGTCCTTGCGCATCGTTGTCGAAGTCAAAAACTAGGTCAGGAATCAACATGTCATAAGGGCCATCCCTCCGTGTATATCCAAATTGCCTCAAAGCTAGGCAAGGGTTGTAGGTGATACCTCCCCTGATTCCAAGTAAAGGAACATTAGGAAATTCTCCGCAACGATCGACGATGATGACATTTTATCTGGACCGAGAACACCAATGCACATCAAAATGAGTAAGAGTCATTAACCGTTGGGACCACCTTGAACCTTGGTCGTTCTTCAAGACAGATTGTGGAAGGTGCGAAATAAACCACCTTGCAAGGAGAGGAGTACAGCACATGAGAACACCCCTCTTTCTCATTGTTCGTGTGTAAAATGAGTGAAGGATGTCCCCAAGCAATGTTGGTATTGGATTTCTGGACAAGAAGATTTTGACGGCGTTGACATCTACCAATTGGTCAGGATTTGGGAACAAGACCAACCCATAGATAAGGAGTGCCACAATCTCTTCAAAGGCTTGTAGGTCCAATGAATTCCAACATTCTTGTGCCTTCTCAAACAAGAATTTTGCTAAGAATCCTTTGACGCCGCTTCTGGTTTCCCAATGCCCCTTGATGTCGGATGGTTGTAGATGTAATGCTCGAGCAACATCTTCCGGATTTGGTTCCTTTTCTGTACCGTTGAAGGGTAGTTGATTAAGGATACGGATTCTTAGGAGTTGAGAAAACTCCTCCAAAGTGGGCACCAACTGATAATCAGGGAAAGTGAAACAGTGGTGAAGAGGGTCAAAGAACTGGAATAGCACTTTCATCATGTCTTCTTTAATGTTGGTGTTGACTAGGCTGAGCAGTCTACCATGTCTTTCACTGAAGGATGAGTTTTCCGGAATTCTTGAGGTGAGATCCTTGAGTTGAGGTGAGATTCTCACAAGGTTGACTTGAATGGTGTTTCTGCGAGGAATTTCCATGTCCTACAAAACAAGAACAAAGATGAAGATCCAAAACCCTTGAAATGGTTAGTGAATGCATATGATGTTTTATGATGTTTATGATGTTTATGATGTATGCACAAGACATATGTACAAGCAAATCACACCAAACCCTAGTTTCAGGCTTGCATGTGGTTTCACAGGTAAGTACCCTCTTGAGTGTAGTTGGCTTAAAAACCTGTCCTATAAATAGTAACCGGGTTCTAAGGAGCTCAATATCATGGGATTGTTTTCATTGTTCATTGTTTTGGTTTAGCCACTTAATTAGCGACCAAAATATTCCAAGAAAACAACCCTCAATGAGTGTAGTATCGAGTATCTACCAACTTCGGACTGCACCAAAGCCGGTCATCTCACTACCCCTAATAAAAGGCCAAGATGGTCAAGTAAGGTTCTAGGTCATTAGTGCTTAATGACATCACTCAGTGGCCCCGTACTCTCCTTGATTGAACTCAAGGGTTACCGGTACTCACAAATATGTCGCACTAATATAGCTATTGCTTTGACCGTGTCGGTATACCCCACACAGTTTCCACAACGTATTGCTATCTTATGAAATGTTTCTCGAAATCCGGGTGTAGGATTGCAAACCCAAACAATAGAGCCAAGATATAAAGCAAACAATTCAAAAAATTAGTCATGCAAGAGGGTGATCTAAGCCCTAAGGTTACTCCACTTTTAAAATTTCTCCCCAGCAGAGTCGCCAGTTCTGTGATACGGTGGGAGAACTGACTATGGTTTTGCGTTTGTTTTCGCAAATGTTTCGGTTGAGCAAGAGTCGCCACCGACTTTTTATTTTATCCTAAGGAAAGGTTTAAAAAGCACAACAAAAACCTTTGAGATTTTTCTTGGGTTCGGGGAGTAGATTATAGAAAGGGAAGGTATTAGCACCCTTTCTATCCATGGTTATCCATGGGCTCTTAGGTACTTGCTTAGATCAACTTGCCTTGGTTTTCAATTGTTTGAAATGGTGCTTGGTGTGTGGTTTTGAAAATGTTTTGAAAAGATGCCTTGTATAGGCTACCCTTGTAACAATTCTTTACTCGAATGTTTTACAAAAGGTGTTTTGTCTTTTGAAAAGATGTTTCAAGTTTTTTTTGAAAGTTTGTTTTGAAAGTGTTTGTGAAGTGTAGTTTGAAAATAGGCAAGTGTTTTCTTTTTCAAATGGACAAGTACTTAAGAGTTATCTACCCTAAAGTTCTCAAAGATTTTTGTTTATGTTTTTAACCCTTTTAACAATTTTGTTCCACCATTGCATTTGGTGGACAATCTTGTATTAGGAGGTGAAAGGGACGAGCGTGGGTCATTGTTTAGACCATAATTGCAATAGTGCTAAGTGTCTTTGGGCAATTTTTCTTTGAAAGGGACTTGATCATTTTAGGCAACTTTTCGAAAGCGTCATCGAGGGACTTATGATCATTTGATTGCTTGTTTTACCCAAAGAAACCTAACATGCAATATGGCCCAATTATTTGAAGGCAACAAAGTGGAATACCTTAGGGGTGCAAGTGTGATATGTGTTGTCCATATTTCATGCACATTTATCTTGAAATTAGGTCAAGCTATTTTGTTCTTTTTATTTGCATACAAACCCTAATTCTAGCATTGTATATTTAGGAAGCGTTTAAAGTGCGAAAAGTAAAATTCCTACACTATTACAACACAATATGGGAAGGGGGGTACAAATGTTCAAATGGGGGGATATTTAGACAAAGAAATTAAACCTAGCTATTACGTCATTCTTGGGATATTTACAAATAATTGATTGCATAAATTAAATGGAAAATAATAAAGATGCAAAAATGCAAAAAGGTTTTTATGTATATGAAAAGAAAAGGTATTATTTATGTATTCAAATAAACAAAATAAAAAGGTATTATTTTTGGAGTATTTTCATATTTAGGGCAAAACCCTAGTTTATTAAATAAAATGTAGTATTTATTCAATATATATAATATTTATTATTTATATACAAAAATAAAATGAAAATGAAGTATAATTATAAAAATACATTTTTTAGTGTTAAATATAAAAATATGTATATTTTTGGTATTTTTATTTTAAGTGTACTAATGTATATGTATTTATTTCTATTATTTACAAATATATATTAAATATGCACAAAATAAAAAAACATTTAATTTTTATAAAAAAGTATATTTCATATAAAGTATTTTAAGAAGATAAAAATAAAATAAAAATGGAAAAATACAAAGTGTTTATATTATTTTTCCTATGTATTCTAAATAATATAATATGTATTTATTTACATACAAATATCAATGTAATCAAATAAATGCCTAAAAATATAAAAATGGTGCAAAAAATATTTTTTAGGTTTTTAATATTATTAACAAAAATAAATAAGTTAGAATGAAAAAAGAAAAGTCAAAAAATCAATGAAATAAAGCAAATGGGCTCAGGGGGTGCAGAAGAAATAATGTGGTGTGAAAAGAAATTGCACAGAAGGCCCAGCCCATGAACCTTCTTCTTCAACCTTCAGACAAAAAACATGTCAAAACGCGCGCCTGTATTTCACATTCAAACACCTGGATTCTTTGATTTTTTGCACAAACTTCCAACATAAGAAATGTTAAGCATTGAATCACGATTCCAAATATATAAAAAACTCATCCTAACTCTCAGAAATGAGAGAGAATTTTGACACTCCCAAATCCGGACCTAAGTTTTCTGCCATGTTCAGACTCAAAATTCTTGCAGCACACATAACATAAATGAAATCTAACTACATGGGCATGTTCAGGGCTATGAATGTGACATATTATCTTCACAAACCTAAAGCTAACAATGCCTAATAAGAGAGATACGAATCCATGAACTTACCTGTTCAGTTGAAGTTCTATCTGGAAATGGAGAAGCTTTCAGTGCAAAGTGATGATTGGTATAGCTTCCTTGATGTCCAGGGATGCTATTCCAAGCTTTACTTTGTCTTGAAACCTTTTGAATCGTGCTAGAGCTCTTCACCTGCAAATCAGAAAAGTGAAAATGGTGGAACTGGTTAGAGGAATTACAGGTCGTGTTTTAGGTTTTGGTTAGCTTGCATTGATGCTAGGGAATGTGTTTGATGAGCTTTGGTCAAGAAAACATGCAAGGAATGAGAGATGGTGTTCAAACTACAGGCCTTGCCCTGTTTATGCAGTTTGAGAGTGATTCTGGGAATGGGAGTGTTTGGGAGGCCAAGGGGTCGTGTTCTAGCTTGGGTTGGATGATTAGAAGGTGTCTACAATGTTTGCTTCTGTGTTCTAATGCTGAGATAAAAGTTGTTGTATGTTATGATACTTTTCTTCACACTTAAGCAAGCAAAGCCAACTTGATGTTTTAGGCAAGTAGGGGACCCTTAAACATGCTGCTAACCTTGTCTTGATCAGAGTGTTTTGCTCATAATCTTGTGCCAATTAGATTTCATCTGTACTTGTTGCATTTTCAATTGGACATAAAGCTTGCTTTTGCAAAAATGGCCATTTTGCTTTTTCCATAAATGGATTAAACTTGTATGTAATGCTTGAACTCAAAGAACAACACTTTAACACAATGAATATACATTAAATTATTGAGTGTTGGATGGTTTAAGGACCTGTAATGTAGCACAAACTATGATGACTTGAAAATGGCCTAAGTTATGAACATGTACATGACCAATTCAAAAGTGAGTTTTTGCCATATTGTGAAATTCGATTCTCTCAAGTTATGAGGTTGTTTGATGAGTTCTTGGACATTTTGGAAAGCTTGGAATGTGTACTACAATCCATCTTTGAAATGAAAATTGAAATTCCAAGTGGAAGTGTATGGAAAATGGCCTTGAAGTTGGGTAGAAAACCTTGTCAAAATAGGTTAAAATTTCACTAAGTTAAGAATGGTTTAGTACCCTTATTCCAAAAATTGTAACTTGAGATACAAGCCTCATTTGGGAAAACTTTGTGAATCAAAGTTGTAGATTATGCAACAAGCTACAACTTTCATGTTTTGACTTTTGTTTGAATCCAAATGAATCTTGGTGAGAAAGTGGGGCAAAGTTGGGAAAAAATTAGGGTTTTTCATAACTTAGAAAAATTCTAAGTTATGAAAAATTCTCATTTCTAACCCTAATTTGCATTTTTTGATTTCTTGGTGAACAAGTTTCATGATTTGGCATGTTTTGATGAAAAATAAATCTTGACTCTTGATTTTGACCAAAAAAAGTCAAAGTTTGACTTTTCAGTATACAGTCAAAATTGATCAATTGACTGGGAAATTCAACTGTCAACCTTGTGCATTTGGGATCTTTTGAACTTGTTGAGCATGTCAAGATAATTCCATGGGGTCCTTGAGTCCATATGTGAGCTTGGTTTGCCATTGGTTGGGTCAAACAGTCAAAAATTGCCTTTGTGCAGTCAAAACCCTAAAAATGACCATTTTGCCCTTTTGGTGATCTGATCAAATTTCTTGTGGAATTGTGATCCAAACTTGATCAAATGGTTCATAGGAGTTCATAATGTTGATGTGGGTCAATTTTCATGAGGTTTGACTGTCAATTGGCCACAGTTGACTTTTTCCCCAATACAGCTGATTTCTAGGTCAACTGTTCAAATGACTGGGCAAAACTTGAAATCAAGACTTGAAACTTGATGTGGATAAACTTGGGAGTCCAATATGAAGCATGAAAGTTATCTTAGGCATTTTAGGTCAGAATCTCTTTGTACAAACACAAACCCTAAATTGGGTCAACAGTGCAAGGAGAAGTCTTGAACAGATGAAACCCTAACTGGATCTTGATCTCCAAGGGCTTTGTGGTGAGAAATCAATGAGAAATGGGAGGGAAAATTTTGGGGTACAACAGATGCACTTGTTTTATTTTGAATACTAAGAATTATTTGAACAAGTTTGACTCTAAAGCACAGAAGTGTATTATGTTAGGATACTCTGAACGCTCAAGAGGGTACAGAGTATACAATACAGAAACACAGATTGTGGAAGAATCAATCAGTGTTCGTTTTGATGATAAGCTTGACTCTCAAAAGTCAAAGAAAAATGAATTACTTGCAGGTATGGAAGTTAAATTCACAGGTACTGAAGACAAGTCATCAGAAGCTCTTAACAGAGACACTCCCTCAACATCAGAAAGAGGCAATGCAAGAAATCCAGCATCTTCTGTTGATCTACCTCAGAAAAGACCATCCAGAAGCAGTATGGATCACCCAGAAGAAACAATCTTAGGAAGAAAGGAAGATCCAATCAGAATAAGAGCCAGCTTCAGAAACTCTAAAGAATCCCTCATGGGACTTGTCTCTCTAATTGAACCATCAACAATTGATGAAGAACTTCTGGACAATGACTGGATTCTAGCAATGCAAGAGGAGCTGAATCAATTCACTAGGAATGATGTATGGGATCTAGTTCCTAAACCAAAAGGATTCAACGTCATTGGAACAAAATGGGTGTTCAGAAACAAACTGAATGAACAAGGTGAAGTCATCAGAAACAAGGCACGATTGGTAGCACAAGGTTATAGTCAGCAAGAGGGGATAGACTATACAGAAACCTTTGCTCCAGTCGCCAGGTTAGAATCTATCAGACTTTTAATTTCTTTTGCTGTTAATAAAGGCATCACTCTGTATCAGATGGATGTCAAGAGTGCATTCTTAAATGGCTATATAGAAGAAGAGGTATATGTGCACTAACCCCCTGGTTTTGAAAGTTCAAAAAATCCAGAATATGTTTTCAAACTAAAGAAGTCACTGTATGGTCTGAAACAAGCTCCCAGAGCTTGGTATGAAAGACTAAGTAACTTCCTGTTAGAAAAGGAATTCACCAGAGGGAAGGTTGACACAACCTTATTCTGTAAGACAGTTAAGAATGACATTTTAGTCTGTCAGATTTATGTTGATGATATAATATTTGGATATACTAAATCTTCTCTGGGAAGAGAGTTTGCTAAGTGTATGCAGGCAGAATTTGAGATGAGCCTAATGGGGGAATTGAAATTCTTTCTGGGCATTCAGATCAATCAAACCCCAGAAGGAACTTACATTCATCAGAGCAAATATGTCAGATAACTTCTGAAGAAATTTGATCTCTCAGAATGTAAGTCATCAAAGATTCCAATGCATCCCACGTGCATTCTGGAAAGAGAAGAGGTAAGAAAAAAGGTAGAACAGAAGGTCTACAGAGGTATGATTGGTTCTCTTCTTTACCTTACAGCTTCAAGACCTGATATTTTATTCAGTGTATGCATTTGTGCAAGATTCCAATCAGATCCTAAAGAATCTCACTTAACAGCTGTTAAGCGAATTTTCAAGTATCTGAAAGGTACTACTAATCTGGGTCTGTTTTATAGAAAATCTAGTGATTACAGCTTAGTAGGATACTGTGATGCTGACTTTGCTGGAGACAGAGTCGAACATAAAAGCACTTCTGGAAGCTGCCAGTTTCTGGGAGAAAATCTGATCTCATGGTCCAACAAAAGACAATCCGCAATTGCTCTATCAACAACAGAAGCTGAATATATAGCAGCAGCTGGATGCAGCACACAAATGCTCTGGATGAAAAGTCAACTTGAGGACTTCCAGATATATGAGAGTAACATTCCTATCCTCTGTGATAACACTTCTGCTATTTTCTTAAGTAAAAATCCAATTTTGCATTCTAGGGCTAAGCATATAGAAATAAAACATCATTTTATTAGGGACTATATTCAGAAAGGGATTTAAAATTTAAAATTTATTGACACAGACCATCAATGGGCTGATATTTTCACAAAACCTCTTTCTGAAGATAGGTTCAACTTCATTCTGAAACATCTCAACCTGAAGCTCTGTCCAAAATAAAACTGTTTTAATTTTATATATTAACCTTCAGAATTGTGTTTATTTTTCTGTGAACTTCTGATCAATCCTCTTTCAGAATTTTAGAAATGCAGATTGTATCAGAATCTATTCATGAAGATCTGAGCACTTCAGTTCAAGGATAGATGTGTTGTTCACTCAATCAAACAAGTGTCATCCAGGCATCAGCTTCTCCTGAGGCTGAACACGCGTTCACGCTTCTGAAAAGGCAAAGCGCTGATTGGATGCATTGAGACACATGTCATTGGTAACCGTTTAAGTATCTTTCTGAATCCCCTAAAATCAGCTAACATTAAATGCTAATAATCATGATTTATTTCTCTCTCTTAACCGTTTATGTTTTCAAAACCTTTTTAGAAATCTATTTAAACACACTTCACACCATTCACTCTCTTTTACCTTCATCTTCGTTTGCTATCAATATATCTATTTTCTGTGTTCTTACTTTCTCAAGAAACCTTCAAAGCTTTTTCAAAAAAAAAATCCTCGTGTGAACATGGCTTCTTCCGGCAATCCTTCATCAGGTTCCCAGAAAGATGCATCATCTGAGCAATATGAAGTTCCTCTCAGAACGCTTCTCACTCCTATCAAGAACCTTGAAGTGCTGTCAGAAATTATAGTGGATTTCAACAGTCTCAAGGAAAATGGCTTTGATTTATCAGAAGAGGTTCAAGCTCAAGGGTGGGAGAAATACTTTGACAGGTTGGTGGGTCCAACCTTTCCTATTTTGGTTAAGGAATTTTGGATTCATGCTTCTTCCTCAAATCACCAAGTTACATCCTACATAATGGGGAAGAAGATTGTGATTACTGAAGACTTGATTGCCCGTCTGATAGGCTACAATGGAGGTGGTATTCGCTGTATTGATATGGCAGAAAGATGTCAAGATGCTGCCATAATTACAAGGGAAATTTTCACGCTGGGGCTTCCCTCCAGCAAGATAAGGGACTTGAAAGACAAGCACAAAATTTGGGCAAAGATTATTCTGGGCTGTTTCAACCATAGGAAGCCTACCAGCTCTCCTGATTACATAAACATAGATCAACAGTTTCTGATCTATTTTATCGCTCAGAAGGTCAAGATCAATCTAGCTCATCTTCTATTCAACCATCTCAGAACAAGCGTCAAGGAGACAAGGGAAGAGGAACGTACTAAAAGGGATTGGATACCCTTGGGAAGATTAATATCAGATATTCTGACTGAGAATAGGCTGATTGAACATTTGACAGAGGCACAAGAGATCAGCACCCTGGAACCTTCTGTTGGCAAGCAGCTTAATGCCAAAAATCTGAAGAAAATGAAGCTGATAGAGAATATTAGGAAGGAGCCCAGCATCACTCCTTTTGCTGAAATCTCCAGCAGAAGAGTCCCTCTGGACGACTTCCCTATGTTCTCATAGATTGACTCCAAGCCTCAAATCATTCTGAGATACTTGGATGCGTGTAAAGCTGATGGTACAACTCCTAATCTGAACATTCAAGATCTTCAGCAGAAGGCACCAGAGGTAGTTCTGAAGAAGACGAAGAAGAGGAAAGCTACTACAGAAGGACCATCACAACAGACTCCAAAGAAAAGAGGTAATCCTGTTTCTGTTACTATTTTAAATTCAACTGCTATTTCCACATCTGTTCCTACTCCCATTCCAACTCCAGCTGATATCCCAACACCACAAACCTATGATGATTTTGAAGTTGACTTTGACCCTTCTGAGTCATTAACCCTTAGAAGATCCCGCTCCAAACCACAAATTCCAAACACTGCAACCATACCAGAACCAGAACTTGCACAAGTTCTGTCTGATATAGACCAACATACTTCCGCTCCCCAAACAGAAAATCCAAATCCAAACTCAGAAATTCCCATCTCACCACAACCTGACATCCCACTCTCTCCAATACCAGAACCAAAAATCCCACAACCATCCTCTCCTCAACCAGATATTAATCCACCCTCTCCTCAACATGCACAAACGCCACAACCTGAGACTCAATCCTCTGAGGCTCAAACATCTGACTCCCCTGAACCACAACCCTTGGCCATTCAACTGCCATGTGGTACCACCGTGAACATGTCTCAACTACCATCTTCACTAGAAACAACTCCACCTAATACCCCATCAAGTCCAATCGTCATTTCTAACTCTCCCACTCCCTCACCTAAGAAAAATACAGAAAACCACAGCAAGATTGTCATTGATCTAACAGTATTTGAACGCATTGCTGCAATAAACTAGAAAACTGCCATCCCCAAACCAAAACAACCATATGTTGGTTCCAGCTTGTTGAACTTTGAAACAGATATGCAGAAGTGGATCACTTCTTTAAAACAAGCAAGTCTGGAAGTGGTTGATCCTGCTGTCTCAGACTTCCTCTGGACACAATTCAGAAGATGGGTTTGTGCTGAAACCTTCAAGCTGCAAGACCAGAGCTATGGGCAGGCTCAACAGAACATCAACAATCTGCTGAAGGAAATGGAAGGTCCAGTTTTGAGCAAGATGATGAAGGAAGAAGCTCTCCATCTGGACATTGAGCCTTGGTCTGAAAAGCGTCCAGCATCTACAGTTCAACCTGCAAAAGAACAGGTAATTCAAGCTGAAGACTTGGGTCAAGCAGAAGAAACTACAGAAAGCTCTGAGAAGCAGCCTGTATCTGAAGATCCTCAAGCTTCCTCTCTTGACAGGCAGGCTCTGGAGGATTTGAAGAGATCAGATATGCTGATGAATGAAAGGATGGACAAGAATGATATCAAGATTGATTCTATAGCAAACATGGTATCTAAGGAACAGGAAACCAGCGAGCAAATCAAGAGCATGTTGGAAGCTCTATTCACACAACTTCCTCCTTCTTCTTAGAATTTTACTGTGTTTTCCTCGCTTTCTTTACATGTTTGTCTGTAATATTTTTACTGTTCTAAACTCTCATTGCTTCTGTTTTAATACAAACATTTTTGTTTGCTCTGATCATTTTAACTCTGATTATTCATGCTTTTTGATAACTGATAAAAAGGGGGAGAAAGAATGATATTTTTCAATAACAGATTACTAAGACAAAAGTCTCAAACATTCTAACATCCTTATATATTTGAATTTCTTTGTTCTGAAAAGCATACAGGTACAAGAATCTGATAAACTCTGATAAAGCAAAACTCTGATCTGATTCTCAAAGAAAGCTCAAGTAAAGTTCTGATGCTCAAGATCTCAAGGAATCAATGGGAAGTAATCAACTCAGGGGGAGTTTTTCTTTTCATTACTCTGATACCTTTTACTCCTCATCTATTCACGCTGATACTTTTTATTCCTTATCTTCTTATCTTTGACACCTTATATTCGTTAATTGATTATCTCTGATACCGATTCCTCTTTATTCTTAAACTCTGATAACTTTCATCATTCTATTTTAATTGAAAAAATCTGGTTTTTGTCATCATCAAAAAGGGGGAGATTGTCAGAACATAGTTTAATTCTACAACCCTCAGTTAGAGTTTTGATGATAACAAAATACAAGATTAAATGAATTATGAGATTTATATAAGACATATATGCTACTCAAAATTATGTTTTGTATTTGCAGAAACTCTGATGGAATCAACATCAGAATATCAGTATCAACATCAGCATCAGAAGATATGTCAGCATCAGAAGATCAATTCATGTGCTACGCTGAAGCCTGATGAACAGAATCTGCGCTTAAACATACTCTGACTCTGATCAAGATCATAACCATGTCATCAGCACTCAGGAACGCCAGAATAAGCTAAAGCCAAGAACACTCTGATTTTCATTAAGCAGAACATTCTGAAGTGTCAACGTTACTATGCATTCAAGGCAGATTAATTACCAACGACTTTATCAAAGAAAAAGATCTTCTCAAAAAGGAAAGAACGTTATGAGCATTGAAATGGAATTATGGACAAAAACGTATCTATTCCATGCTATATAAACAAATCAGTGAGAAAAGAATTGGCTAATACTCTTTCACGCATGCACGCATAAGAAATCTCTCTCACTCAAATTGCTAAAGCTTTCAACCACGCCTACTCAATTGCATTAGCAGTATAGTTCTTAATAAGCTTCATATTGTGTATTATCACAGTTGTGATATATAGTTTTTCTAGAAAACATCAAACACACATTTGTTCATTTATCTGTAAAAGAGAATTTCCTTGAGATAAACCGGTCTTTGGTTAGACTCAAGAAGGCTTTGACAGTTGTTAAAGCAGTTTGTGTATTCAGTTGAATATAGTGGATTAAGACCTCGTTGGAGAGAGGCGAAATCACCTTGACGGGTGGATTGGAGTAGTTTGAGATCAAACGAACCAGGATAAAAATAACATGTTGTCTGCATTTGATTTCAAGTTTTACAATTCAACCCCCTTTCTTGTGTTTTTCACTTCTTCAGAATGTGCCCCACTGCGTGACAAACGTTGTTTTCTCTATGTCCTTAGGCACCATTTTGATTTGGTTGTAACCCGAGAATCTGTCCATGAAGGAAAAAAACTTTGTGTTGTGCCGTATTGTCAACTAGAATATCAATGTGGGGGAGTGGAAAGTCATCCTTAGGGCTTGCCCTATTCAAATCTCTGTAGTCCACACACATTTGCACTTTGCCGTCTTTTTTGGGCATGGGAACAACATTGGCAACCCATTGTGGATAAGAGGTGACAACCAAGAATCCAGCGTTGAATTGCTTCATGACTTCTGCTTTAATCTTTTCTGACATATCAGGCCTCATGCGGCGAACCTTTTGTTTTACTGACGGACAATCCTCTCTTGTAGGCAAGCGATGTACCACAATATCTGCATCAAGTCCTGGAATGTCTTCATATGACCAGGAAAAGACTTTGACATAATCGTGTAACAACTGAATCAGACGCTCCTTGATACCAGGTTCACCCACCTTGACCTCTTTTTTGTCTTCTTCGGTACCTAGGTTGATTGTATCCACGGGTTCCTCATGAGGTTGAATGGTTCTCTCTTCTTGTAGTAGTAGTCTGGAAAGTTCCCTTGGTACTTCACAATCTTCCTCACCTTCATCTTACGCTTGGGATATTAGATTTTCAGAGTCACAAAAGGGCATAGCAGTATCGTTACCCATGGGATCCCAAATGGATGTATACCTGCATTATGAGTGTGAGTGTGTGTAAGGGTATAACTATCTTTGAAAGAAATGTAAAAAGAAAAACAATGAGCACAAAAGTTTGTATGCAAAAACGTCCATGATTCATTGATGTCATATAAAAATGAGATAATAACCCTTACAAATGGACCATTGTGCCTCGGGTAAGACACAAGGTTTTAAAAGTGCCAATTATTTTAATATTACAGATCCAACAAAATGTAAAGACAAATTACTGTGGGATAAAAGTGATCGGGAAAAAATATCTAGCCTCCCAATTGCTGAGCCCTTCACTGACAGTTGGGAATATCCAATCCTCCAAGTCACAGATATCTTCATATCCTTCTACGGTGTTGACCTCACGGTTTCTGATCTTCAGGGGTGGTCCTCCGGCATGAGCGCGACGTACAACCTTCTGAGCACTTGAAGTGAAACCCATACCAAACTTGTCAGACTTATATGGGATATCTGAGAGTTATCCCCAGATAGTGCACCCACCTTCTTCCACCACTGCTTTGGCATCCTTCAGAGATGACATCCTGAGTGGAGGTGTTGTACCCCAAAATTTGCCCTCTCATATTTCTCAAAACATTGCAAGAAAAATCTCCAAGTTGCTCAAGTTTACTCAAGAGTTGGACAGACAAGCTATCTCCTAAGGAAGTCTACCCCAAATTAGGGTTTTGTGTTGCATCAAGATACTTGAGTCCAAATGATCTCAAGTTCTCCCCAATGTCCTAATATGTTCCATGTCAAATTTCAAGCCTTGTAGAGGAAGTTTGCTCAGTCAATTGCTCAAAGGTCCAAAAATCGACTATGCTAGGACAAAAGTTAACTGTGACCTACATACAGTCAAACTTCAAGATTTTTTGTCAACATTATCATTTTGAAGGATATTTCATCATTTGATCAAGGGTTGATTATGATTCATCAAAGATTGCTCAAATTTCATCAAGACTCAAAAGTTGCTAAATTAGGGTTTTGTAGGAAAAGTCAACTCAACTTTGAACAAGCATAACTTTCTCATACTTTATGAGAAATGACCCATCCAAAGCTCATTTTGAAGAGGATGCAATTTCCTACAATCCATCTTCATACCCCAAGATCAAAAAATACACTCACAATAAGTTATGAATTTGGACATTATAGATCATTTTTGAAAGTCAACAAAAACACCTTTTTTCCAAAGCTTATAACTTGAGCATGGAATATCAAAATGAGATGATTCAAAAAGGGTTGATTAGAATACATCTCAAGCTTTCTAAAAAGTCCAAGAACACTTCCAAAAGTTCAAAATTTAAGAAGTTATGCATTGCTGAAGTTGGAATTTTTTGCAACATTGCAAAAAGTCAACTATCCCCAAAACTTCAAATTTTGTCAAATGGGCCCATTCTTTTCCACTTGATTTAAGTTTGTATAGTGGCCACATGTCCTAGCTTCAGCCATGAGCCCATATTTCATTTTTATTATTTAATTTTATTTTTAATTGAATTTATTTATTTTAAATCAAATAAAATCATAGAAAATCCAAAGCATTGATAATTCATGATCTCTTGGCTATTTCAGGCTCCACATTCAGCAATTATCATCATCAAATTCGTATCAAATCAAATCATGTGCAAAAAGATCCAAATCAAATCAAATTTGGAAGGTTTTCAATGGAGATCAAATCACATTCATGTGCATTGATATGGAGGGATTTGGTCCATGATTTTTACCCTAATGCAAAGCACATTACATAAGCAAGCAAAAGCATACGAAATCAGGGTTGAAAGCTGTGGAGAGAGGCAGAACAAAATTGCAAAAATTCACAAAAAAAGTGGGAGATCAAAGTCTAAGCTAGAGGCTGTTTCAGGACACGAGAGTGGTCTCAATCGCTTCCTGACCATTCACACAAGCTACCTGGATCCAAAGCAAGCATTTTCAGGCATCCAAACACACTGTAAGTCATGCGATAGCCACCCCTGTTCTTGATTTCGCAATTCTGAAATTAAGCATCTTTTTTCATGAACTAATACCATATTTTGAATCTACAAAACACTTGCAAGCGATTGGTATCATTAAATTGTGTTTATCTGGCCTGAATGGAGAACCACCATAGCTAGGGTTCTTCATTTTGTTTTTAGGGTTTCTTGTTTCAGGCATAATTGAGACTCAAGAAGAACATGGCTTTGATCAGGAGGCCATGACGAATCAAATCATGTTCTTGGAATGGATTTATATGGCCTGGAGAGTATTTTAGCATAGGCCTGCACTTTTAGCTGCGGATTCAAATTCGTAGGTATTTTTGTTATAGGTTTAAGGACAGGGACGATGATGTGTCCCCCGTCCATTGGTTCTTTCAAATTTGGCGCGTTTTATATTTTGTTTTGACCAATAATTTTTGTTTTATTATATTATTATTGTTTTGTATCAATATAACAAATGAAGCAATGTAGCATGGTGGAAAGCGTGTTAGTGCAATATCCTTCAGGACTTGGGTTCGAATCCCAGGTGTGATCGGTGGAAATAGAACTGACTGTTTAAAGTTGGTTCGCGAAATGTCGCGGAAGCAAGAGTCGCCACCGTCTTTTATTTTCTCCAACATGGAAAGGACAAAAGCACAGCAAAATTCCTTATGAGAATGTTTCTCGGTTCGGGAGGTAGATTTATAGAAAGGGAAGGTGTTAGCACCCTTTCTATCCGTGGTTATCCACGGGCTCTTAGGTACTTGCTCTTATGTTTTCAAAATGATGTTTTCTTTTCAAATGTGAGTGGGTTTGAAAAAGTTTCGTTTTTGAAAGATTTCTAAGTGACTCTTGTATCAGTCCTCAAGAGTGTTTGAAAAATTTGTTTCGAAAACTTTTGAAAGTGTCAGTGTGAAAAGATTGTTTTGTTGGTTTTTTAGAGAGCAAGTACCCATGAGTCATCTACCTACCCTAAGGAATTAGGCTGCGTAAAAGTCCTTAAGGTAGTGCCATCCCACCATTGAGAGGTAGGTAGCACCACCGTTGGAGGTGTTCGGGTCAATTCGATTTTAGGGACAGTGTGGTCACTGAAGCAATAGTAGGACACCTTAGAAGTAACCCTAATGTCCTAGATCCTTTTTTTAATCCGAGGAAACCGTTTCGAGGTGACTGGATCTTAGACATAAGAGCGACCGCTAAAACATCCTATACTTGACGACCACGTTTCGAAGGCAACGAGTGAGGCGTACCCTAGAAGTGGTGTGTGCATTGTGTGTTGTTTTCATGTTATGTTTGATCTTTGATCATGGCATTGTGAGCTACGCGTTGTTTTTAGTTATCATACATTCTTTCATGCAATTAGCAGTTAGGGGTGCGGAAAATTAAATACAGAAAGATAAAAGCTACGCTATTACAAGGCGCGGGTCTATACATCGCCAAAATACAAAGACCCGTTTTTGATAAAGATGCGAAAAGTAAAAAACAATAAACCTAATTACTATTACATCCTTGAACAGTTACATAATAATCAAAAGAAATAAAAATAACGTGCGACGAGATTAAAATCAGGACGTCCGAGGGTTTTGACCCTTTGCTTGAAATTAAATTAAATTAAAACCTAATTAATTATTTAAGTAAAGAAAAGAAAGTGTTTTTTATGTTTTTTGTATTTATTATGGAAATAAAGAAAAGAATTTAAAAGTTAGTTAACAACCCTAATTCTAGATTATTTTAATTATTAAAGAAAATGTCAAAGTTGACCTAATTTACTAATTAATTAATTTACATGTTCATGTACCAAATAATAATAATTAATAATGATAATAATAATTAATTAAGAAAAAGATAAAAAAAGTGTCAAAACCTAATTCTGTGTAATTTTTACTTATTAAGAAAAAGATTGAATTTTAACCCTAAATTAACCTAGATTAGTTATTAGAAATTTATTTACAAAAAAATAGGTTAATGCTAAATTTAATAAATAATTAAAAATAAAACATTTTTGAGTTTCTGATTTTTATTAGGAAAAACTATTTTATGGTGAGTTAATAAAAATAATTAAAACAATTAAAAGAATTAGAAAAGAAAATAAAATAAAATTAAAACATGCAAATCAAGGGGGTTAGATGGCCCAAAGTGGAGGTTTATGTGAAGCAATTCAGGCCCATTAAGACAAAGCCTGGTTGACTTTCAGGGATCATGTGCACGCGCGTTGACTGGAATGCATCATGGACTTCACCTTCTGGCCACTGGATGGATCTCATGGCCACTTGGCAGGCTTAGGCGTGAGGGTGTAAGATGGAATTCTGGGCGTGTACTGCATGTGAATACCTTGTGAAAAAATAGAAAGAATTATATGGGGGACCTGGGAATCGAACCCAGGTCCCAGTACCTGCCAGCCACGTTCCCAACCAACTGAGCCATTCAAGCGCGTTTGTAGTATAACTAGACAATAAATATTATATATAAAAAACAAATATTATGATGCAGAACAAAAAAATACGCGCGCAGTTTGAACCACCCAACCATGCACTGCCACGCCATCTCCTTCTTCGTTGAACCTGTAAAAAGAAAACAAGATAGCGGGGGTTTTAAACCCCCACTAACTATAACCACGAAAAATAGCGACTAGAGTTAGGGACAATATAAAAAGGGCGCGAGGGTCTTAATGGTTTCGTCTTGTTGCAACGAATTCATCCATACAGGTCTTGAGGCCTAATTTTACAGTATACGCAAAGCCCTAATTCTCAAGCTTTGAAACCCTAGATATCTCCCATGGTGGATTTCGATTCAGGCAGTTTTAGCACAATTAAACTATATCAAAAGTTTCAGGAAGATGTCAGCAATACAAATCAATAAGCAAAACATGTCAATGATGTATAAAAATTGGATTTCGATTATGGGAATGTTTGGTCAAACCGTGACTCTGTTTTACCGTTTCCTTGGGTATGAGAGCTTGTTCTTGATGGCAATAGCTTCCTGGAGACTCAGGCAATATGTTTGAATCACTTTTAGGCTTTGAATTGTACTGCAAATAGGATTTCATTTTCCAAAATTCTTGAGTTTTTTTCAATTTGGCAATGGTGTTTTTGTGGCAGCTTTTTCGTGTCTAGCTTTAGGGTTTCACTCAGCATATGTATGTGATGTGAATTAGGTTAGAACTTTGGCCCAAAAGTCCATGAAATTAAGTTTGCAATCTTTGATTTTCAATCATGTAATTTTCAATCTTTTTTCAATGAAAACCTTGCCAATTATGGATGATTTTCCTTGTTTGATTGAGAAACGAGTTTGCCAGCTTGCCCTGATTTGATTTGCTTCACAAAAGATCCAAAAAACATATCTTTTTGATTTTCCTATAATTAAAACCAATTAAATGAATTAATATTAATATAAATTCAATTAATTAATTAAATATAAGAAAATAATTATTTTGAGCTCAATGGGTCGTGCATAGGCTTTGGGTAAATATTCAAGAAAGAATTTGAGGCCCATTAGCAAAAATGTAGTGTTTTAGGCAAAGTTGACTTTTGAAAGTTCCCAAAAATTTCCCAACTTCTCCAATGCATATCTTGCTCAATTTTGAAGCTATGAACATGTTCTTGGACATTTTGGAAAGGTCTTGAAGTCCTCTAACCAATGCCTTTGGTCCCATGTCATTTTTGTTTACCAATCTCAAGTTATGGTCTTTGACTTAAAATGCCTTTTTGTTGACTTTTGAAAATGACCTATAATGTTGAAATTTATAACTTTTTGTGAGAGCATTTCTTGGACTTGGAGTGTGAAGATGAGTTAAAGGAAATGTCATCCCCTTCAAAATGAACATTGGATGGGATTTTTCTGATAAACCATGAAGAAGTTATGCCTTGGTCAACTTGCAGTTGACTTCTCAACTGTCCAAAAATAGAAACTTTTGCATCTTGAGACTTTTTGAGCCATGCTTGTGGAATCATGATCAAGAATTGATCAAATGATGATTGTGGCTTCAAAATAAGATGTTGACCAAAATTTTTGACTTTTGACTGTCAAATGACCATTTTGCCCCTGCAGTTGACTGTGAAGCAATTAGGGCCTTTGACTGTGCAATTTGATGCTGTGAGTCTTGAACCTTGACATGTGGATGCATGTCAATGTATATATGCATATGGGACTTGATTGGACCCTTGAAAACCTCAATTTCTTTGCAAGAACCAAAACCCTAATTTTGATTGTGTTAGGAGGCAATTGGATTGTGCAACCCTTGAGAGATTTTGAACCATTTGGAGATTGACCTTGACAAATCTTGAAGAATATGGGAGGGAAAATTTTGGGGTACAACAGTTGCCCCTGTTCAATCTTCTTAGACCTGAGGATGTAGATTGGCTGGCGTGCCTTTCGTAATCCGAAGGTGGAAGATGATTGAACACTAGAGTGCCCAGAAATTTGCACTCACATGGTGTAGTATCAGCAATGTGATGTCGGGAATGGGCTTATAGATGCCATTTGGAGAGATAATGGATGGGAGGATGGGCTTATAGATGCCATCTGGAGATGTGACAGAACCTTGTCGGGAATGGGCTTATAGATGCCATCTAGGTGTTGATTGCGTAAGAGATTCCTTAGCGAGAACTTGCGTACTTGAGAAAGAAAGATAATTACCTGGCCTGTTACAGGGGTTGATCTTCAAACTCTTTATGTAGATGTGCCCTGGCTGGATACATGTATCGAATCTCTAAACTCTTCATGTAGATGTGCCCTGGCTGGATACAGGTATCGAGTCTACAATCAGTTACTCACAGATGTGCCCTGGCTGGATACAGGAATCGAATCTGGAGTTAGTCGTCAACAGATATACCCTGGATGGTTACAGGAATCGAATCTTCAAACTCTTCAGACGTGCCCTGGCTGGATACAGGAATCGAGTCCGGAAATAGTCGTCAATAGATATGCCCTGGCTGGATACAGGAATCAAATCTTCAAACTCTTCAGACGTGCCCTGGCTGGATACAGGAATCGAGTCCGGAATAGTCGTCAACAGATATGCCCTGGCTGGATACAGGAATCGAATCTTCAAACTCTTCAGACGTGCCCTGGCTGGATACAGGAATCGAATCTGGAATTTTTTTCATGCAGATATGCCCTGGCTAGATACAGGTGTCTAATCCACAAGTAATCGCTCACAGATATGCCCTGGCTAGATACAGGTATCGAATCTGGAATTGCGACAATTGATAGTAATCATCTTTGTACTGACCTTTTTCCTGAAAAGGCGAAACATTAGTTGTATGTAATGTCATGGCGTGTGAAATGCATGATGTTCCCAAAATAAATGAGATTGTATGTTCGTGATGCGTATATGCATGCTATAATGTATGAAGATGTGATGTTTATGAATGTATTTTTGTCTCGGAAAATAAATCCTTGACGAATGCCGGGAGCTTGTTGAATCCTGGGCTGATGTTTGAAGAGGAGAGTTCTTCATTTCCGTTGGGGATGATGGTTGCAAAAATAAACCGGTAGGAGAAGATGACTCCGTTGAGGAATAAAATTTGATGGAGAGATTACTCTTCGGGTAATGCTCTGTGGGAAGAGAGGCACTTCGCTGAGATGTTGATGATAACTCCGCTGGGGGATAGGAAGAACTTCGCCGAGGACGATCTTTCCGTGATTTTTTTAGCTGAGGATAACCCAGTTATATCCTGGTGGGGAAATAACCTTTGAATAAAATCGGGGAGGCGCGTTCGTGCTCCGCAGGTGACAAGCTTCCAAAATCTACTGGGGATAAGCTTCCTGAATCTATTGGGGAGATTGATTGAACTCTCCTGGGGAAACTTTTCAGGTTGGACTGGGGAATTGGCTCCACTGGATATCCGGTATTCCGCCGGGGAACAATCTTATATGAAGACTGCCGGGGATGCTTGCTTAGGAACATCTGTATACTCCGCTGGGGAATATTGATATCTTCTGAGGATACCCACTTCCTTGAGGCTGACTGAGGACTAACTCTGCTCGGGGAGAGTATTGCTGACTTGTTGGAGATACGGTGCCTTGTTAGGATTAATGGGAGACCAACTGCTTGGGAGAGTATTGTTGAGTCTTGTCTTACTCTGCAGGGAGTGAAGGTATCCTGATTACATTCTTCAGCCGAATTTACCTTGGTACCTTGGTGGACAGAGCAATCAGATTGCTTAGACAACTCATTATTGCCCCTGTTTCTGATGTTACCTGTAATTAATCCTTTGTTTCGTATTCAAATATTTAAGAGTTAGCAATTAGTGTCAAATGCATATATCAAAAATAAACATTGGACGTTCTTTGCACAACAAAACAGAAAAAGGAAAAATAATTGGCAATTTATCTGAAAAGTGAATTTGTATTGATCTTTGAATTTGCCTGTAAATAGGCGTTTATGTACAAGAGGCTGACGTCCTAGTAAGAGAACGCCGCCGAACAAACAGAGTTTATACAATTTTGTGAAGAAGGAAAACAAAACAGCTATGTGAAGAAAGATAATCCCACTGGGTTCCAACTCTGCTATCGCCTTTATGTCTTCGAGCGTCTCATCACTTGGCTGCTTAGTTGAAGATGAAGCTGACTGATCGATGCCGTCTGAACCTGATAGTTGGTACCGGATTCTGGATGCAAGGTGATCCAATAGTATTACGCTTTAATCCCTAACTTTTGCCTGGACCGCCCTTTTGGGTTTTCAGTCCACCGGGATACCCATTTTTGCCCAAGTCGCCTTTTCAGGTTTTCGACTTGCCGGGTGTACAGATTTTTCGTTTCATCCCTTATTTTTGCCCGAACCCTTTTGGTTCGCCGGGAAGCCCTTATTTTTGCCTAGGTGTGTCAACCTAGCAGATCTTTGATTCATGCGTAGTATCTTTTTACTATGTCTGCATTAGCGGGGTGAGGAAGGTCGTCACCATCCATGGTGGTTAGAATCATGGCTCCTCCTGAGAAGACATGTTTAACCACAAATGGCCCTTCGTATGTGGGGGTCCACTTGCCCCTGGGATCATTTTGAGAAAGAATGATGCGCTTGATTACCAGGTCCCCAACTTGATACTCTTGTGGTCTGACTTTCTTGTTAAATGCCCTGATCATCCGTTTTTGATACGTTTGACCATGACAAATAGCAGAGAGTCTCTTTTTGTCAATTAGGTTTAACTGATCAAGTCGAGTCTGGATCCAGTCATCTTCGCTCAAGCCTGCATCCTTCATTATCCGGAGAGAGGGTATCTGGACTTCGATCGACAAGACTGCCTCCATGCCATAGACCAAGGAAAAGAGTGTTGCCCCTGTTGATGTCCTCGCTGAGGTACGATACCCGTGAAGAGCAAACGGTAACATCTCGTGCCAATCTTTGTACGTCACTGTCATCTTCTGCACAATCTTTTTGATATTCTTATTAGCTGCTTCGACAACTTCATTCATCTTCGGCCGGTAGGGAGAAGAGTTGTGGTGCTGTATCTTGAATTGCTCGCAGAGCTCAGTGATCATGTTGTTGTTGAGATTGGTACCGTTGTCCGTAATGATCCTTTCCGGGACGTCGTATCGACAGATCAGGTTGTGTCGAATGAACCGTGCCACGACGTTCTTGGTTACGGTAGCATAGGAAGCTGCTTCAACCCACTTTGTAAAGTAATCGATCGCCACCAGGATGAAGCGATGCCCGTTGGATGCCGTAGGTTTGATCTCGCCGATCATATCAATGCCCCACATTGCAAAAGGCCAAGGTGCTGTTAAGACATTCAGGGGAACTGGAGGGACGTGCACCTTATCTGCATAAATCTGGCATTTATGACATGTCCGAGAATGTTGGTAACAGTCGGATTCCATTGTGGACCAGAAATATCTTGCCAGAAGGATTTTCTTTGCCATGGTGTGTCCACTGGAATGTGTTCCGAAGGTACCTTCATGCAGCTCTGCCATGATTCTTTCTGCTTCAGTCTTATCCACACAACGCAGTAAGGTTGAATCATGGTTTCTCTTGTAGAGAATGCCGTTGCTGAGGAAGAACTTTGCTGCGAACCTTCTCAGAAACTTCTTGTCATTGACAGATGCACCCTCGGGGTATTCTTGAGCTTCCAGATACCTCTTCACCTCATGATACCAGGGTTTTTCAGTTACCTCTTCAGCTTCAAGATCACAGCAATGTGCAGGTTCATCCAGTCTCCAGATAATGATCCGGGGAGCCTCGTTGTCCCGTTTGACTTTGAACATAGAAGACATCGTAGCCAACGCGTCCGCCAGCTGATTCTCCTCTCTTGGGAAGTGTTCAAAAGTTATCTCTGTGAAATGGGGGATCAATGTCAACACACATTCTTTGTAAGGAATAAGGTTTGGGTGTTTCGTATCCCACTCTCCTTTGATCTGATTGATCACGAGAGCGGAATCTCCGAAGACACTCAGAAACTTGATCCTTAAGTCAATCGCAGCTTGAAGACCCATGATGCATGCCTCATACTCCGCCATGTTGTTGGTGCAGTTGAAACATAGCCGGGCAGTGAGTGGAGTATGAGTGCCCTGAGGGGATATGATCACAGCGCCGATACCGTTACCCAAAGCGTTGGAGGCTCCGTCAAAGTGCATAGACTATCGGGATCCTTCCTCAGGTCCTTCATCCGGTCCAGGTACTTCACAATCAGTCACTACCATGATGTTCTCGTCAGGAAATTCAAAGTTCATTGACTGGTAATCATCCACTGCCTAGTGTGCCAAATGGTCTGCCAATATACTTCCCTTGATTGCTTTCTGAGTCGTGTACTGGATGTCGTATTCCGTCAAGATCATCTTCCATCTTGCTATTCTTCCGGAAAAGGCGGGCTTTTCGAAGATATACTTTATTGGATCCATTTTAGAGATCAACAGAGTAGTGTGAGTCAACATATACTGTCTCAGCCGGCGAGCAGCCCATACCAAAGAGCATCAAGTTTTCTCGAGCAGTGAGTATCGGGTCTCACAGTCGGTAAACTTTTTGCTAAGGTAATAAATGGTGTGCTCTTTTCGGCCAGACTCGTCATGCTGCCCCAGCACACACCCCATTGAGCTGTCAAGTACCGTCAAGTATAGTATTAGAGGTATCCCTTCAACTGGTGGCATAAGAATGGGCGGTTCTTGGAGATACTCTTTGATTCTGTCGAAAGCGGCCTGACATTCATCGTTCCAACGTACTACTTGATCTTTCTTCAGTAGCTTGAAGATTGGTTCACAGGTAGCAGTTAGATGCGAGATGAATTGGGCAATGTAATTCAGACGTCCTAGAAAGCCTCTGACTTCTTTCTCTGTCTTGGGAACCGGCATCTCTTGTATGGCTTTAACCTTGGCAGGGTCCACTTGAATGCCTTTGTCGCTCACGACGAAGCCTAGCAACTTCCCAGATCTTACCCCGAAGGTGCACTTGTTCGGGTTCAACCTCAGCTTGTACAACTTCAGACGGTCAAACAGCTTCTGTAGATGGTCAAGGTGTTCCTCCTCAGTTTGGGACCTTGCAATCATATCATCGACGTACACTTCAATGTCATGATGGATCATGTCGTGAAATAAAGCAACCATGGCACGTTGGTAGGTTGCCCCATCATTTTTCAGTCCAAAAGGCATGACTTTGTAACAGAAGGTGCCCCACTGAGTAACAAAGGTAGTCTTTTCCATATCTTCAGGAGCCATCTTGATCTGATTATAACCTGAAAAACCATCCATGAAGGAGAACACCTTGTGCTGAGCAGTATTGTCAACCAGAACGTCGATGTGAGGCAGGGGGAAGTCATCCTTGGGGCTCGCCCTATTCAAATCCCTGTAGTCAACACACATTCGGACCTTACCATCTTTCTTAGGCACTGGAACCACGTTGGCAACCCACTGAGGGTAAGAAGTTACTGCAAGAAACCCGACATCAAATTGTTTCATAACCTCAGCTTTGATCTTCTCGGACATTTCTGGATGCATACGGCGGACCTTCTGTTTAACCGGAGGACAGTATTCCTTGGTAGGAAAGTGATGGACTACAATGTCGGTATCCAACCCAGGCATGTCTTCGTAGGACCAGGCAAAGATTTCCACATAACCATGCAACATCTGAATCAACCGTTGTTTCACACTGAGCTCCAGATTGGCACCGATCTTGACTTCCTTTCTGTCCGTCTCAGTACCCAGATTTACCGTTTCCACTGGCTCTTCATGTGGCTGAATGACCCTCTCTTCCTAGAGTAACAGTCTTGCAAGTTCACCAGGCACTTCGCAATCATCTTCACCTTCGTCTTCGGCTAAGTTGATCGGATTTTCGAAGTCATAACTGGCAGTAGCAGAGTCGTTACCAGTGAGATCCAGAGTGGATTGAAACCTGTATAGGTGAGTGTGTGTAAATATAGCTGTTTTGCAATATATAAAGAAAGAAAAGGAGCACAAGATTTGAAATGCGAAAAACGTCCAATGTTTTTATTCATGATATATGGAAATGACAAGTAATGAGCCCTCACAAATGAAGCCACGATGCCCCGGGTAAGGCACCGGGCCATAAAGTTTCAAATCATTGTTCGTTACAAATTTAAAAAACAAAAGAGTTCATTACTGAGTAACAAAAGTAACAAGTATGTAGTCTTTTGTGGTCCAATTGTTCAGTCCACCGTCGGTCGTCGGGTATATCCAGCTATCAAACTCAGATTCCTCCGCATCGCCTTCAATGGCATTCACTCCCGGGTTGGTGATGAACATGGGAGGTCTTCCAACCCTTGCTTTACGTACAACCCTCTGAGCCTCTGCAGTGAAACCCAGTCCAAACTTGTCAGTCTTTAGCGTAAAATCAGGGAGCCTGCCCCAGTTTGCACATTCACCTTTCTCAATCACAGCCCGGGCGTCCTTTAAGGAAGCCATCTTCAAAGGAGAGCTTTCTTCAATCACTGTCTCTGCTGACGCCAATGTAGGAGGCACCTCTTCAAAATGTTGAAAGGGGGTCTCAATGAACTCCCCGTCCATCTCTATATACCGGAACGAGTTAAGATGACTAACCATGTATTCCTCCTCCCCCTGCACTGTAACAATCTTCCCTCTGACAGGGTATTTAAGCTTTTGGTGTAGAGTGGAGGTCACAGCCCCAGCCTTGTGGATCCAAGGACGACCCAGCAAACAAGAATAGGATGGACGGATGTCCATCACATAGAACATTGAATCAAAGACTTGAGAACCAACCCGGATCGGAATATCTACTTCACCATGTACCATCCTCTTCGACCCGTCAATGGCTCGGACAACGATGTTACTAGGATTCAACTCCAAACCCTCACAATCCAGCTTGTCTAAGGCCTTCTTGGGCAATACGTTCAGTGAAGAACCGGTGTCTACCAACACATGTGCAAGAGTGGTGCCCCTGCATTCAATGGAGACATGCAGGGCATCATTATGGTTCTTTCCCTTAGCGGTCAGATCAGCATCAGAGAAACCCAGCCCATTGTCAGCGGTCAAGTTGGCCACACAATCAGTAAATTGATCAGCCGACGTTTCTTGTGGCACATGGGCCGTCTTTAGGAATGAAATCAGGGCCTTGGAATGGGCCTCCGAGCACAATAACAGTGATAGCATAGAGATTTTAGAGGGGGTATGCCCCAGCTGCTCAACGATGTTGAAGTCACTTTTCTTGATAATCTTGAGAATTTCCTCCATCTCTTGCTGGGAGGCTTCAACACTAACAGTCTTCAGTGCCTCCATCTGGGCAGGCATATCAGCAATCCCTTTGCCCCGAGTGTCAGATGACTCGGCAGCAGGGGTAGAAACTTGATCAGGCGGGGAAACAAGCACACTTGTAGGCGTGATGATAAGAGGTCTTCGGATGACTGGTGGCGCAATGTCAGGCGAGAAGAGCCTGCCACTGTGAGTAACTTTAGCGGGACCGGTGATGTTACTGATGCCGGTACTAGTGTTGAACTCCTGCTTCACCCCGAGCACATAAACATCTGCCCCATAATGCCATGGGATAGCCTTGTCAGATTTATAGGGGAGGGGCCCCGGAACAGTAATGATGATGGGTGCAACAGACATGATTTTGACTGGCTTCCTCGGGGGAGCCTTGGTAGGATTGTTGAAAATGGTGACAATGGATACTTCTTCAGCAGGAACAAAAGGAACAACAATCTTCTTGAACAAGATCTCCTTGCTATCCATCAGGTTTTGGACGCCTGACTTCAGCAACGGATAACCAGTAGGTGAAACGACACACAGAAGGCAACCCTTGCTACAACCTGGAAATAAACCGGCTAGCAACAGGTTCCTTTTTACGGACAACAACGGAGTCACAATATCATCCACAGAGGTTTCATACGGGTCTTCCTCAACAGCATTCACTCCATGCTGGGGCATGGGAGCAGTCATAACGTTGGGCCTTTTGGGCGCCTCAAACTGTATTTCCTTAGCATCGATAAGGTCCTGAACCTTATTCCTTAGAGCCCAGCAATCATCAGTAGAATGCCCCAGGCTATTAGAATGGTAAGCACAGCGGGCGTTGGGGTTGTACTTCGGAGATGTTGTGTTTACCACCTTCGGAGCTTCTCTGATAGTTACCAGGTTGGTTGACAGCAGTTGCGGCAAGATCTGTGACAAGGTCATACTAAGCCGAGTGTATTCTCTTCTGGGTCTCTCACCCCTTGGTTGGTTAGGTTGCCGAGGAGCGGCAACAGGCTTTGAAATCACCACTGCGTTGACAGCTTGGCGGCGTTCCGGTTTATTTTGCCTTCTGGGACCATACACAGCACTGGCCTCCTTCTTGAAAGGCTTTTTTTCAGAACTTGAGGACGCACCCTTCTGTATCTTCCCTGATTTCATATCAGCTTCTATCCTCTCTCCCGTCAGAATGAGGTATGTAAACCCTGCAGAAGAATTACCGATCAAGTGGTTGAAGAATGGCCCAGATAGGGTCCCCAAGAACATGTCCACGAGTTCACGATCGGTTAACGGGGGCTGCACCCTGCCAGCCAGGTCCCTCCACTTCTACGCGTACTCTTTAAAACCTTCTCCCGATCCTAGCGACATACCCTGGAGTTGGGTACGTGTAGGAGCGAGGTCGGCATTGTACTGATACTGCTTATAAAAAGCAGTAGCCAAGTCCTCCCAGTTACGAATCTTGGTTCCATCCAGCTGATAGAACCATTCGAGATGAGTCCCTGAAAGACTCTCCTGGAAGAAATGGATCCATAAGTTCTTGTCCACAGTATATGGTTGGATCTTCCGCATATAAGATCTGAGATGTAGCTTAGGGCAGGAAGCCCCGTCATACTTTGCGAAAGATGGTGCCTTGAACTTATGTGGGATTACCACCCCAGAAGATAAACCCAGATCTCCAAAATCCAACCCAGGCACCTGTTGAATTTCCATGGCATTCAGACGATCCTCTAACTGCTTGTACTTGTCTTCAGCGGGAGGGTACTGCTCTTCATTGAAATCAGTCTCGTTGTCAGAGACCACAGGACTAGGAACCCTTCCCCCTTGGGGACTGCCTTTCCCTACAGAAGAACCAGCTTGGTCAGCCTCATTTTGCAGTGTGTTGCCAAACCTCCGTCCAGTGTTGAATAGTACAATTCTCTTCTTGTTCTTCTTGACCAGCAGAGCCTTCAATTCCTCTTGACCTTGGGCTAAACTCATGATCAACTCTTGGAACTGGGCGTTTTGGGCCTGGAGGGCCTTGATGGATTGCTCAGTAGATGATTCAGGATTCATGATGAGACGAGCTGAAATAAACAGCGAAGAAGATTAAACCACCTGTAAAAAAGAGTACCTGCTATGCACATGATGCATGATATGCTGTTTATGCAATGCATTCAAGGGTTCGAAAGTTCAAATTTGTTGTAGACAAAAAGGAACACACGTTATTATTAAGAAATAATTGTTCAGTACATCAAGGCCTCATGGGCAAAACATTACAAAGTAAATTAATCCCAAAAGACATTGCGCATCCTCTTTGGAGCTATGTAAGTGTTGAGGGTCTTTTCCTCGTGCAGTAGGCGGGTGAGCTCCAAGACCTTCTTCTCACTGGCATGCAGACTGGCTTCAA
Source organism: Vicia faba (assembly GCA_948472305.1). Classification (NCBI taxonomy): domain Eukaryota; kingdom Viridiplantae; phylum Streptophyta; class Magnoliopsida; order Fabales; family Fabaceae; genus Vicia; species Vicia faba. Next base: position 448,760,637 of record OX451740.1, read on the forward strand.
GAGAATTCCGTTCTTCCTTTAGTTGGATCCAGCTCTTTTGTATTTCTTCCCAGGATGTAGGCATGTCAGGATGTTGAATGGTGTACGGGACCTCTCCTTCCAACACTGGCTCTTTGATCACAGGGAGAACATGAGGATATGGCATCACCAACTTCTGGGAGCGGACTCATACCCACTTGAGATAAGGCTCCAAAGGGATGGAGTTCCTGTGCCCCAGTGTCTTGCTGTCTACCTTGTTGGGCATCCTCCAAGCTCTGATAAATCTCTGGCGAAGTCCTTGTGCATCATTGTCGAAGTCAAAAACTATGTCAGGAATCAACATGTCGTGAGGGCCATCCCTCCGAGCATAACCAAACTGTCTCAAAGCCAGACACAGGTTGTAAGTAATACCTCCTCTGATTCCAAGTAAAGGAACATTAGGAAACTCCCCGCAACAATCAATGATAGTGACGTCTTCTCTGGACCGAGAACACCAATGTATATCAGCATGCGTAAGAGTCATCAATCGTTGTGACCCTCTCAAACCCCGCTCGTTCTTCAAAACTGATTGTGGAAGGTGCGAAATAAACCACCTTCCCAGGAGAGGAGTGCAGCACATAAGAACACCTCTTTTTCTCATGGTTCGAGTGTAACATGAGTGAAGGATGTCCCCGAGCAACGTAGGTATAGGATTCCTGGACATGAAGATCTTGACGGCATTGATATCTATAAGCTGATCGGGATTCGGGAACAACACCAACCCATAGACAAGGAGAGCCACAACTTCTTCAAAGGCTTGTAGGTCAAGGGAGTTCCAACATTCTTGTGCTTTCTCAAACAGAAACTTGGCCAAGAACCCTTTGGTACCACTTCTAACTTCCCAATGTCCCTTGATGTCAGATGGTTGTAGGCGTAATGCTTTAGCAACCTCTTCAAGTTTGGGTTCCCTTTCCGTACCGTTGTAGGGTAGTTGACCAAGGATAGGGATCTTCAGAAGCTGGGAGAACTCTTCCAAGGTAGGCACCAGTTGATAATCCGGGAAAGTAAAGCAGTGGTGCAACGGGTCAAAGAACTGGAAGAGGACCTTTATCATATCTTCCTCAATGCTGGTGTTGACCAAGCTGACGAGTCTGTCATGTTTCTCACTGAAAGAAGAGCTCTCGGGAATCTTGGATGTAAGCTCCTTAAGCTGAGGAGGGATCCTTACAAGGTTGATCTGAATTGTCTTTCTGCGGATAGTTTCCATGTCCTACAAAACAAGAACAAAGATGAAGATTCGAACCCCTGAAGTGGTTAGTGGATGCATATGATGCTGTATGATGTTATGATGTTATGATAAAAACACACCACAAGTATCCACAAAAAGCAAACATGGTAAGGCACACAAGTCACACAAGACATCCCTTAGAGTTTAGGCCAGCATGGGGTCTAGGTATTACCCTCTTGAAGTTGGTGGGCTCAAAACCTGTTCTATCAAAAGTAACCGGGTTCTAAGGATCTCAATATCATTGGGTTGTTTTCTGTGTTCATTGTTTCGATTTAGCCACTGAACCGGCGATCAAAATATTCCAAGAAAACAACCCTCAATGAGTGTAGTATCGAGTATCAACCAACTTCAGACTGCACCAAAGTCAGTTATCTCACTACCCTAAAGAGGCCAGGATGGTTCAATTAAGGTTCCTAAGGTCAGTTGATGCTTCACGACACCACGCGGCGGCCCCGTACTCTCCTTGACTTGACTCAAGGGTTACCGGTACTCACCAAAGTGCCACATCAACGTAGCAGAATGCTTCAACCGTGTCGGTATACCCCGCACAGTTCCCTCACAGTCTTGTTGCTACTTTCTAAGAGGTATCCCCCAGATCCGGGTTAGGATCTATAGAACTCCCAAAACAATGCCCACAATAATAAAGCAAACAAAACAAAGCAATTGAAAACACAAGTATGATCTATCCTAAGGTACACCTCACTTAAAGTGTCCCCAGCAGAGTCGCCAGTTCTGTGATCGGTGGAAATAGAACTGACTGTTTAAAGCTGGTTCGCAAAATGTCGCGGAAGCAAGAGTCGCCACCGTCTTTTATTTTCTCCAACATGGAAAGGACAAAAGCACAGCAAAATTCCTTATGAGAATGTTTCTCGGTTCGGGAGGTAGATTTATAGAAAGGGAAGGTGTTAGCACCCTTTCTATCCGTGGTTATCCACGGGCTCTTAGGTACTTGCTCTTATGTTTTCAAAATGATGTTTGCTTTTCAAATGTGAGTGGGTTTGAAAAAGTTTCATTTTTGAAAGATTTCTAAGTGACTCTTGTATCAGTCCTCAAGAGTGTTTGAAAAATTTGTTTCGAAAACTTTTGAAAGTGTCAGTGTGAAAAGATTGTTTTGTTGGTTTTTTAGAGAGAAAGTACCCATGAGTCATCTACCTACCCTAAGGAATTAGGCTGCGTAAAAGTCCTTAAGGTAGTGTCATCCCACCATTGAGAGGTAGGTAGCACCACCGTTGGAGGTGTTCGGGTCAATTCGATTTTAGGGACAGTGTGGTCATCGAAGCAATAGTAGGACACCTTAGAAGTAACCCTAATGCCCTAGATCCTTTTTTTAATCCGAGGCAACCGTTTCGAGGCGACTGGATCTTAGACATAAGAGCGACCGCTAAAACATCCTATACTTGACGACCACGTTTCGAAGGCAACGAGTGAGGCGTACCCTAGAAGTGGTGTGTGCATTGTGTGTTGTTTTCATGTTATGTTTTATCTTTGATCATGGATTTGTGAGCTACGCGTTGTTTTTAGTTATCATACATTCTTTCATGCAATTAGCAGTTAGGGGTGCGGAAAATTAAATACAGAAAGATAAAAGCTACGCTATTACAAGGCGCGGGTCTATACATCGCCAAAATACAAAGACCCGTTTTTGATAAAGATGCGGAAAGTAAAAAACAATAAACCTAATTACTATTACATCCTTGAACAGTTACATAATAATCAAAAGAAATAAAAATAACGTGCGACGGGATTAAAATCAGAACGTCTGAGGGTTTTGACCCTTTGCTTGAAATTAAATTAAATTAAAACCTAATTAATTATTTAATTAAAGAAAAGAAAGTGTTTTTTATGTTTTTTGTATTTATTATGGAAATAAAGAAAAGAATTTAAAAGTTAGTAAACAACCCTAATTCTAGATTATTTTAATTATTAAAGAAAATGTCAAAGTTGACCTAATTTACTAATTAATTAATTTACATGTTCATGTACCAAATAATAATAATTAATAATGATAATAATAATTAATTAAGAAAAAGATAAAAAAGTGTCAAAACCTAATTCTATGTAATTTTTACTTATTAAGAAAAAGATTGAATTTTAACCCTAAATTAACCTAGATTAGTTATTAGAAATTTATTTACAAAAAAATAGGTTAATGGTAAATTTAATAAATAATTAAAAATAAAACATTTTTGAGTTTCTGATTTTTATTAGGAAAAACTATTTTATGGTGAGTTAATAAAAATAATTAAAACAATTAAAAGAATTAGAAAAGAAAATAAAATAAAATTAAAACATGCAAACCAAGGGGGTTAGATGGCCCAAAGTGGAGGTTTATGTGAAGCAATTCAGGCCCATTAAGACAAAGCCTGGTTGACTTTCAGGGATCATGTGCACGCGCGTTGACTGGAATGCATCATGGACTTCACCTTCTGGCCACTGGATGGATCTCATGGCCACTTGGCAGGCTTAGGCGTGAGGGTGCAAGATGGAATTCTGGGCGTGTACTGCATGTGAATACCTTGTGAAAAAATAGAAAGAATTATATGGGGGACCTGGGAATCGAACCGAGGTCCCAATACCTGCCAGCCACGTTCCCAACCAACTGAGTCATTCAATCGCGTTTGTAGTATAACTGGACAATAAATATTATATATAAAAAACAAATATTATGATGCAGAACAAAAAAATACGCGCGCAGTTTGAACCACCCAACCATGCACTGCCACACCATCTCCTTCTTCGTTGAACCTGTAAAAAGAAAACAAGATAGCGGGGGTTTTAAACCCCCGCTAACTATAACCACGAAATATAGCGACTAGAGTTAGGGACAATATAAAAAGGGCGCGGGGGTCTTAATGGTTTCGTCTTGTTGCATCGAATTCATCCATACAGGTCTTGAGGCCTAATTTTACAGTATATGCAAAGCCCTAATTCTCAAGCTTTGAAACCCTAGATATCTCCCATGGTGGATTTCGATTCAGGAAGTTTTAGCACAATTAAACTATATCAAAAGTTTCAGGAAGATGTCAGCAATACAAATCAATAAGCAAAACATGTCAATGATGCATAAAAATTGGATTTCGATTATGGGAATGTTTGTTCAAACCGTGACTCTGTTTTACCGTTTCCTTGGGTATGAGAGCTTGTTCTTGATGGCAATAGCTTCCTGGAGACTCAGGCAATATGTTTGAATCACTTTTAGGCTTTGAATTGTACTGCAAATAGGATTTCAGTTTCCAAAATTCTTGACTTTTTTTCAATTTGGCAATGGTGTTTTTGTGGCAGCTTTTTCGTGTCTAGCTTTAGGGTTTCACTCAGCATATGTATGTGATTTGAATTAGGTTAAAACTTTGGCCCAAAAGTCCATGAAATTAAGTTTGCAATCTTTGATTTTCAATCATGTAATTTTCAATCTTTTTTCAATGAAAACCTTGCCAATTATGGATGATTTTCCTTGTTTGATTGAGAAACGAGTTTGCCAGCTTTCCCTGATTTGATTTGCTTCACAAAAGATCCAAAAAACATATCTTTTTGATTTTCCTATAATTAAAACCAATTAAATGAATTAATATTAATATAAATTAAATTAATTAATTAAATATAAGAAAATAAATTATTTTGAGCTCAATGGGTCGTGCATAGGCTTTGGGTAAAGATTCAAGAAAGAATTTGAGGCCCATTAGCAAAAATGAAGTGTTTTAGGCAAAGTTGACTTTTTAAAGTTCCCAAAACTTTCCCAACTTCTCCAATGCATATCTTGCTCAATTTTGAAGCTATGAACATGTTCTTGGACATTTTGGAAAGGTATTGAAGTCCTCTAACCAATTACTTTGGTGACATGTCATTTTGATTTACAAATCTCAAGTTATGGTCTTTGACTTAAAATGCCTTTTTGTTGACTTTTGAAAATGACCTATAATGTTGAAATTTATAACTTTTTGTGAGAGAATTTCTTGGACTTGGAGTGTGAAGTTGAGTTGTAGGAAATGTCATCCCCTTCAAAATGAGCATTGAATGGGATTTTTCTGATAAACCATGAAGAAGTTATGCCTTGGTCAACTTGCAGTTGACTTCTCAACTGTCCAAAAATAGAAACTTTTGCATCTTGAGACTTTTTGAGCCATGCTTGTGGAATCATGATCAAGAATTGATCAAATGATGATTGTGGCTTCAAAATAAGATGTTGACCAATTTTTTTGACTTTTGACTGTCAAATGACCATTTTGCCCCTGTAGTTGACTGTGAAGCAATTAGGGCCTTTGACTGTGCAATTTGATGTTGTGAGTCTTGAACCTTGACATGTGGATGCTTGTCAATGTATATAGGCATATGAGACTTGATTGGACCCTTGAAAACCTCAATTTCTTTGCAAGAACCAAAACCCTAATTTTGACTGTGTTAGGAGGCAATTGGACTGTGCAACCCTTGAGAGATTTTGAACCATTTGGAGATTGACCTTGACAAATCTTGAAGAATATGGGAGGGCAAACTTTGGGGTACAACACCAGGTCCTCCACTTTCTCAATAATTTTGCTTTTCAGGTATTCCCATACAGACGCCTATATGCAGTCCATCATACTCCCTCATGCATCTAATAGCCAGATGGTCATTGTCCAGATCTGGTGGCCAGGGTCTGAAGGTCCATAGAAGCGTTGGTCAATGCACATGTACCAGATCAGAGAAAGTCAAACAAAGGCCAGCAATATTGGGCCATGAAATTGCTACCAGCACCCCATAATCAGGCCCAAACTCCTCTCTTTATTTATTTTGTTTGTTTTATTAATTATTTTATTATTTTTATTTAATTTTTCTAACCAATCAAAATTCTATCTTTTTATTAAATAAAATCACAAAAAAATGTTTTTTATTTCAAATCAAATTTTAAAATTTTATTTTTTAATAAATTTATTAATTAATTAGGTTTTAATTAGAAAACTTTAATTCCTTTTGTAAAATAAATAAAATTAATTAGACTTAATCAATTTTTAACCATTAATTTAATTATTATAATTTCTTTCCTAAATAATCAAAAAAACTCCAAAAATAATTTACTTTTCATTTAATTAATTTATTAATTTAATTTAGTAGTTAATTTAGGATTTATTTCTTTCTTAAAATAAAAACAACAAAAAGATATTTTCTTTAACCAAAAGGGTCAAAACCCTAATCATGCGTCCGATTTAATTTTGCGCCGCGATTTACCTTTTTTTATCCAATAATGTACCTGCTTCCAGATTGTAATAGTTAATAGGACATTTAATTATTTTTATTGCTTTATTTTATTTTTCAAAGGGTTTGTCTTTGGCTATGTAAATACCCCAAGCCTTATAATAGCTTAGTTTAATTTCCGCAATTTAAATTTCGCAAATTATTAACTGTTAGATGTATGATAATAGGATGCATGACAAGAATGTATGATTAAATTTAAAACAGTTAGATCACCCTAAATGTGCAAAGATAAATAAACTGAAATTGAATCATTCGTACATGCGCACTCCTAGGGTACACTCCCACTTGGTTGCCTTCGGTAAACGTTCATTGAGTATAGGATGCTTTAGTGGTCGTCCTTTTGTCCAAAGATCAAAGTTGCCTCGGAAAGGTTGCCTCAGATATTGTTGCCTCGGATAAATGATCTAAGACATCAGGGTTATTACTAAGACGTCCTAACATTGCTTTAGTGACCATATGTCCCTCTTTCGAATTGACCCTCAAACTCCAATGACGGTGCTACCTACTCATTAATAGTGGGATATCATTATCTAAAGGAAATTAGCATAGAACGATTCCTTTTCGAGTAGGTAGTTTAGCTCTTAGATACTTGCTCATCCAAAACAAAATTTTCTCACACTTACACTTTTACAAACAAGTATTCAAAAACACTTCATTACACTCTTGAGGACAAAAGCAAGAGTTAAATCGAAGTTAAAACAAAAACTTTTCAAAACCCACAAGCACAAAGAAACCAATTTTGAAAACAATGAGCAAGTACCTAAGAGCCCGTGGATAACCACTGATAGAAAGGGTGCTAATACCTTCCCTTTCTATAATCTACCCCCGTACTCAGAAATATCTCGAAAAAGGAATTTTTCTGTGCTTTTTTCCTTTCCTTGTTGGATAAAATTAAAGTCGGTGGCGACTCTTGCTTACCGCGACATTTTGCGAAAACAAACGCAAAATGCAAACCAGCATTCCAAAAAACAGTCAGTTCTTCCCACCCTATCACATGAGGCCTTGTGATCTTGGGAACAGCCTTGGTTACCGCCACATCTTGCGGGACCTCTTTAAAGTGTTGGAATGGAGTTTCAATAAATTCCCCATCTAATTCCACATATCTGAAGGAATTGAGATGGCTGATCATATACTCTTCTTATCCATGAATGGTGATAATCTTCCCTTGAGTTGGATATTTCAGCATTTGGTGCAACGTAGAAGTGACAGCGCTAGCATTATGAATCCATGGTCGGCCTAGCAACAGGAACATGAGAGACGGATATCCATTACATAAAAAGTTGAATCAAAAGTTTGTGTTCCAACTTTTATGGGAATGTCTACCTCCTCATGTACCATCCTTTTCGAGCCGTTAAAAGCCCTTACTACTATGTTACTTGATTTCAATGTCAATCCCTCACAGTCAAGCCTATCAAGAGCTTTTTTAGGCAATACGTTCAGAGATGAGCCAGTGCCCACCAAAACATGAGCCAGGGTTGTGCCCCTACATTCAACTGAGACATGAAATGCCTCATTATGCTTCCTTTCTCTCGGTGTTAAATCAACATATGAAAAACCTAGACCATTATCTGCAGTCAAGCTGGCTACGCAGTCTTGAAACTGATTGGCAGATGTCTCTTGGGGTACATGGGTAGTTTTCAGGAATTTTACAGGCTTTTGCATGCGCCTCAGAACATAGTAGTAATGCCAGCATGGAAATTTTAGAGGGAGTTTTCCCCAGTTGCTCAACTACATCGTAGTCGCTTCTTTTTATGATCTTCAGAATTTCCTCCATCTCTTTCCGGGAGGTCTCAGGGATAGCCAATGACTGAGCCTTCATCCAGACAGGCTCAATCAGAATACCTTTACCTCGAGTCTCGGTTAGCTCGGCAGCAGGAGTGTTGGTAGGAATGATAACAGGGGTTGTAACATCTTTGTCCGTTGGAGTATTGCCTGAGATGATTATAGGACCGTAAATAGCCTTTGGAGGAGCAACAACAACAAGAATGATTACGGGTCCAGAAACTGTTTTCGGGGGAGCAATTTCTGGAGAGAATATCCTTCCGCTTCGGGTAATCTTGCTAGTTCCTACAATATTACTGATTTCAAAGTTGACTTTCTTGGAGCTTGAATCTTCGGCGGCTGGCCAGTCTTGCTTGATACCATGTTAGTAGACATCCCCTCCATAATTCCATGGTATGGGTTTGTCTGACGAATATGGGACTGGTCCAGGCATTGTAATAATTAAAGGAGTTACTTTCGAAACTGATGTAATTCTAACGGGTCTTTTGGTGGAGACCCTGGAAGAATTGGCGGAAATGGTAATGATAGAAACATCTTCAAAAGGAACAGGTGGAACATAAGTCTTCTCGAATAAAATTTCTTTGTTATCTATTAGGCACTGAACGCCTGCTTTCAACAAAGAACAACTGGTTGGTGAGGACAAACAAAAATGGAAAAGTTCATCACAGCCCGGGAACACACTGACATTCAACAAGTTCACTTAAATAGTCAGAAGTGGAGTCATAAGTTTATCAACTGAAGTAACAAACGTTTCTTCTTCAATGGCATTGGTATTATGGCCATGTCTGGGCATAAGGGCAAAAATGACATTTGGCTTTTCAGGCGCATTGAATTCAATCTCTTTTGCTTCAATGAGATCTTGTATCTTGTTCTTTAGAGCCCAACAATTACTAGTGTCATGGCCGGGACTTTCAGAGTGATATGCAAAACGGGCATTGAGATGATAGTGAGGAGATGTTGTGTTGGGGTTTTTCAGAGCTTCTTTCAAGGTCACCAAATTGGATCTTAGTAGATGCGGTAATACCTGAGACAGGGTCATATTAATTCTGGTGAACTGCCTGACCGACCTTTCCATTCTTGGTTGATTGTTTCTTTATTGATCAGGCGCATGTTTAGGGATCATCACAACCCCCACCATTGGTCGACGCTCGGCCCTATCTTGATTTCTCTGAGGATAAACAACAACCACTTATTTCTTTCCGATAAATGGCTTCCTTATGGCAGTGGAGGAGGATGTATCTTTCTGAATCTTTCCACTCTTTATACTGGCTTCTACCCTTTCCCCGGTTAATATTAGTTCAGTAAAACCTGCAGATGAACTTCCAATTAAATGATTGAAGAAGGGACCAGACAAGGTGCCCAAGAACATGTCTACCAATTCTCTCTCAGATAGAGGGGGTTGAACTCTTCCGGCCAAATCTATCCATTTTTGCGCATAGTCCTGGAAATCTTCATTGGAAACCATGGTCGTACTCTGGAGTTGAGTACGAGTAGGCGCAAGATCAGCATTGTATTGGTATTGTTTGTAGAAGGCTGTAGCAAGATCTTCCCAATTGTGAATGTTGGCTCTTTCTAGTTGGTAAAACCACTCAAGTTGAGTTCCAGACAGGCTGTCTTAAAAGAAGTGTACCCATAAGTCTATGTCAGCGGTATGGGGCTGGATTTTCCTTACATAGGACCGGAGATGCATTTTAGGGCATGAGACTCCGTCATACTTGACGAACACAGGTGATTTGAATTTCAGAGGAATGGCAATCCCCGATACTAACCCCAATTCCTTAAAGTCCAGACCAGGCACTTTTTGGATCTCCATCGCACTCAACCGCTCTTCTCGATGTTTATACTTTTCATCAGCTGGAGGCTATTGTTCTTCAGAATAGTCTTCTTCTTCCTCTTCCTCTTCTAATTCTGACGAGACAACTGTTTCCTTGCCTTTCCCATCTTGGTTGTCTCTTTCACCGGATGTTGTTGCAAAGTCTAAGGTCCTTCTTGTCTGCCCGTGAAATCTTCTTCCCATGTTTAGGACTCCGATTACCTTCTTTGTTTTCTTTTTCTTCTCCTCAGATAGCAAAGCCTTCAACACTTCTTGTCCCTTGGCTAGGTTCAAGAGCAACTGTTGAAACTGTGTATTCTGAGCTTGGAGGTCCTTCACTGTTTGCTCAAGATCCATCTTACTGAAATAAATAGTAGAGAGATGAGGAGATTTGTTGCAAAAGACCTGCTTATGTTATGATGAATGATAAATGCATATGCAAATGTTTTCAAGGATTTTAAGATTCAAATTTGTTTTAGACAAAAAGGAAACACACGTTATATTAATAGATTAAAGCCCGAGTACATCAATGCCTTCTTGGGCAAGACAAATACAAGAAACTCTAAGGTAGAAAGGTAGTACGCATCCTCTTTGGTGCAATGTAGGCATTGAGAGTCTGCTCCTCACGAAGTAACCTAGTGAGTTCCAAAACCTTCTTCTCGCTTGCGTAGAATTGGGCTTTGAAAGTATCTTGCTCCCTCTTGAGTTGTATCCGATAACTTTGTAGGTATTCAAGAGAGGTGGGCATATCAGGATGTAGGATAGTGTATGGAACATCTCCCTCCATGACAGGCTCAATGATTACCGGGAGAATGGAGGGGTAAGGCATCATAAGACTCTGAGCACGAGTTCGTACCCATTTGAGGTAAGGCTCAAGAGGGATGGAATTCTTGTGCCCCAAAGTCTTACTATCCAAATTATTTAACATCCTCCAAGCTCGGATAAATCTCTGGAGAAGACCTTGACCGTCGTTGTCGTAGTCAAATACCAAACCTTGAATCAGCATCTCGTGCGGGCCATCCCTTCGGGCGTAACCAAACTGTCTTAAGGCTAAACATGGGTTGTAGGTGATACCTCCCCTAATGCCAAGTAAAGGGACATTAGGGAATTCTCCACAACGGTCGACAATGATAACATTCTCTTTGGATCGGGAGCACCAATGAATGTCTGAATGTTTGAGCGTCATCAACCTTTGTGACCACCTTGAACCTTGCTCATTATTTAATACATATTGGGGAAGATGCAAAATAAATCATCTTTCCAAGAGAGGAGTGCAACACATAAGGACAGCTCTTTTCCTCATTGTGCAAGTGTGAAAAGAGTGTAGGATATCTCCTAGAAATGTAGGTACCGAGTTGCGGGATATGAAGATTTTGACGGCATTGACATCTATGAGTTAGTCAGGATTTGGAAACAAAACCATCCCATAGATGAGGAGAGCCACAATTTCCTCAAAGGCTTGCAAGTCCAAGGAATTCCAACAACTTTGGGCTTTCTCAAACATGAACTTTGCTAGGAAACCTTTGAAACCACTCCTTGTTTCCCAATGAGTTGTGATATTAGATGAGTGCAAGTGTAGAGCTTGAGCAATCTCTCATGGCTTTGGGTATCTTTCGATACCGTTGAAAGGTAGTTGATTAAGAATGGGAATCCTCAAGAGTTGGGAGAATTCTTCCAAAGTAGGCACAAGTTGATAGTCAGGAAATGTGAAGCAATGGTGTAAAGAATCAAAGAACTGAGAGAACACCTTCATCATATCCTCATCTGTGTTGGAGGTGACCAAGTTGAGTAGGCGACCATGTCTCTTGGTGAATGGAGAGTTTTCAGGAATCCTTGAAGCTAGCTCTTTAAGTTGTGGAGGTATTATTACAAGGTTGACTTGAATAGTTTTCCTACGAAGTGAATCCATATCCTACAAAACAAGAACAAAGATGAATCCAAAAATCCTTGAAATGGTTAGTGGATGTATATGATGTTCATTATGTTATGTACAAGTATGCATATACAAACAAAGAAAACAAGTCCTTATGTTTAGGCTTGCATGGAGTTTTATAGGTAAGTACCCTCTTGAAGTTTAGTTGGCTTAAACCTGTCCTAGTAATAGTAACCAGGTTCTAAGGAGCTCAATATCACTGGTTTGTTTCCTTGGTCATTGTTTCAGCACAAGCCTCTTTAATGGCGACCGAAATATCCCAAGAAACCAAACCTCAATGAGTGTAGTATCGAGTATCTACCAACTTCGGACTGCACCAAAGCCGGTCATCTCACTACATCCTAAAGGCCAAGTTGGTCAAGTAAAGGTTCTAAAAGTTCCTTAGTGCTTCATGACATCACTCAGCGGCCCCGTATTCTCTTTGATTAACTCAAAGGCTACCGGTACCCACAAATATGTCGCACTAACATAGCTATTACTTAGACCATGTCGGTATACCCCACACAGTTTCCACAACGTGTTGCTACTTACCTATAATGTATCCCAAATCCGGGTAGAGAATTCAAACCCAAACTAAGAACCATAATGTAAAGCAAACAATTCAAACATCGAAAGCAAGTAGATGTGATATATCCCTAAGGTAACCCCACTTTTAAAATTATCCCCAGCAGAGTCGTCAGTTCTGTGATACGGTGGGAGAACTAACTTGAGGGTTTTGCGTTTGATCGCAAATGTTGCAGTTAGCAAGAGTCACCACCGACTTTTCTTTTATCCAAAAGGAAAGGTGAAAAAGCATAGGAAAGACCTTTGAGATTGTTTCTTGGGTTCGGGGGGTAGGTTATGAAAAGGGAAGGTATTAGCACCCTTTTCATCCATGATTTTCCATGGGCTCTTAGTTACTTGCTAGATCACTTACTTTTGTTTGAAATTGTGCTTTATGTGGTGTTTGAAAGTATTTTGTAAAGAGGCCATTGTTTAGGCAGTATTTGTAATGATTCCCGTTCGTAAGAATGTATACAAAGATGTTGATCTTTTTGAAAATATTTTCAATTTTGTAAGATGTTTGAAAGTGTATGTGTTTGTTTTGTAAATAGAAAGGATTTTTGTTTTGAAATTGAGCAAGTAATTAGGAGCAATCTACCTACTCAAGTGTCTTTCTTGTTCATTTTATTTTCCTTTGACATTGTTGTCTTACCATTGATTTGGTAAGCAACCCTATCTTTGGATATAAACGGGACGGGCGTGGGTCATCGTATAACCATGATTAGCAATATTTCAAGGTATCTTAGCATTCTTTTTGAGGGACTAAGATCATTTGTAAGGCAACTTAGATAGCGTCATCGAGGGACTATGATCTTGTATTTGCTAAGATACCTCACATGCGTAATATGGCCATTTTGTATAAGGCAACCAAGTGGGGGTAACCCTAGGGGTGCTTGTGTGCAAATGTATTGTTTTCATGCTTGATTTTGTCTTGAATTATGTTTTTCTATTTGATTGATTTTATTATTTCCATACAAACTCTAATTACTAGCATTTGTATGTAAAGCGATAAATTGCGGAATTTAAAGTTACTACGCTATTACAACATTTGTGGGGAGGGGTATACAATTTATGAATGGGGATTGCCATAATATAAACCTAATTAATCTATTACAACCAAATTGAATAAATGTACAAGGAAATGAATAAATATAAAGTACAAATGCAAATGGAAAGAAATGATTTTTGTTTGGATTTTTATATGAAGGAGGTTTTAACCTAAACCTAATTAGAGAAAAATAATTAAATCAAAATTAAATTAACTTAAAGTAATTAAGAAAATAAAATTAATTAAGAAAAGATTTTTGAATAAAACCCTAATTCTATTTAGTTGATTAAAAGAAAATAAGTTTAAAGAAAAAAATTATTTTTATATTTTTTGCCTTGAAAATAATAAATGGTGTTGTAAAATATTTGTGGCCTTTTTTTTATATTAAAATAAATATATTTTAATTAGTGTAAAAGAAAATAAATAATAACCTAGTTTTAAATTAAATTTACAAGATAATTAGTAAAGATAAATAAAGTATGATGAAAAAATAATTTTTTGTGTGAGAAAAATATTTAAATTATGTCAAAACATAAATCTAATATATTTTTTATGATTTTTTTTAGTATTTTAGAAAATATATTTAAAAGGAAAAATTAAATAAATAAATAAATAAAAATAAATGGGCCAAGGGGTGTCAAAAGTAGGCAGGGAGGGTTAGCTAACAAAAAAAACAAAGTCAAGCCCAAAGGGCCCAGCGCCTGCAAAAAATGTTAGAAAATCAGAAAATATGAAAAAAATGGGCAAAAGGGTACCATTGGGGCTCGAACCCAGGTCCCTAAGGTTAACATGCACGCGCTTTACCACTGGGGTGACTATACATCCGTTTATATAAACAAAACAATAAATATGTAAGGCAAATCAAGTCCTGATGACTTCATCTTCAACCTCCAGCCGGTGTACCTGTAACTTCTTCATTTCTCAACAAAAATGGAAGATGACAAAATGAAAGTTGTTGCATTCTTCCTCACGAATCTAACCATGTAAATAACTAAATCTAAAAGTCAAAGATAAATGAGAATTTCTATGGCCCTAATCTGAACCCTAAAAATTTCAGAAAGTTCAACTCTAAAAATCTCTAAGCTCAGGCCATGTAAATGCAAACTATGGATATGTACAGCTTCGTGACAATTAGGCCTACATTTTATCTTCACAAATGCAAGCCTAACAATGCCTAAGTAATGAGATAGAAGTTCAATAAAAATAACTCAAAACTGGAAATCATGAAATGGATTTGAGCTTGTTTCAGGTAGTGCCGATGATCAAGTTAGCTTCCTTGGACCTCTAGGAAGCTAATGCAATGGTTTGCTTGAGCTGAGGATGACTGGAATGGTCTGGAGAAGTCCAACTGTGATGCTCTATTTTTGGTTATTAAAGACAGGGAAAATGGTGTTACAGAAGTAAAATATGTACAGGGATGAGTTACTCTTGATGCAAGGAAGCTTTAGAAACTAAAAGGCCAAGAAACGCACGAGGGAAATGTGAGTTTGAGGTTCAAGGTCAGAAACTGTGCAACAATGGAGTTTTTGGGCAATTTATGATTTGAGAGAGTTTTGGTGTATTTTAGGGTGTTCAAAACTTGTGTTCTAGCTTACAAAGTGCTTCTATTTATAAGCAACAAGTTTGGAGACTTGTTGATCAAAATTTGAATTTGCATCCTTAAGCTAAACATGTGATTTTTGAGAAAACAAGTTTCAATGCCTTGTGTACTTGCTAAGATAGAGTGGTTATGCTTTAAACACACTTTCTTCTGACTTGTAGATGACATGTGATCAGAGGGAAAAAGTTAGAGGCTCAAGAGTGGACTTTATGCATAAAGCTTACTTTACAAGAATGGTATTGTTAACTTTCTTCCCAAAATGGCAATGTGAATTGGATAAAGCTTAAATCACTTGGATTATAGCTCAAAAGTTTGTGTAATCCATTAATTATGGAGTGACAAACAAGTTTGAGGTCTGCAAAGCAAAGATTATGCAGCCTAACATTGGTTTGCATTGTGTTCATCATGAAAATGACATATACTTCAAGTGACAAAACACCAACTTCATCTCTTCGATTCTTCCTACTCAAGAATGATCTCAAGGAGTTCTTGGATATTTTGGAAAGCTTGAAGTGTGCTATACAAATAATATTTAAATTTATTTTTAATATTCCCCTTAGAACTATGTGAAAAATTGCCATGAAGTTGTTGGCTCCTAAATTCGACACCTTTGTTTTGTTGATGTCAGCCATCAAAGCTGAAGGATGTTTTCGACTGGCTAAGTCTGTCGAAATGCCCGTCGAAAGATGGCAAAGTACTTAGAAGATTTCTTCCAAGGGAGAAGTTGGTTGCCTTCGACGCCGAAGGAGTTTCTCGTCGAAGATGTCTCTCGACGAAAGTGTTCGATGGTTCAGAGTGGAGCAGTTTGAAATTCAAGCTTTTGGAGGGAAAACGGTTTCCAGCAGTTACCACGTGCAAACGTGCAAAGATCTGAAGCGTCGAACGTTGAGGACGTGCCAAGTGTAATCATCTCGAAGCAGTGTAACTGCCCGACGGTTACTTGGGATGTTTTAGTATAAATAGTAGTAGACATGTAGTTTCTCGCGTGTGTTCACAATTCTATACAAAGTCACTCATATAGATTCGAGTACCCAGCGTGTGAGAAAGAATTGTTGAGAAATGTATGTGTGAAACACCAATTTTATTAATCAAAGTCATTTACTTTTCCAGAAATTTACTTGCTTTCCTCTTTACATTCCTGTCGAAGCCTTTTACTTTAAGCCTTGTTTATTTTACCAAGTCCTTTCTTCATGCAATTTACTTGAAGCCTCTTTATTTCATTTAAAGCCTTTTTATTTAAAGCCTTGTCCAATTTAATCAAACTTCAAAATCAACCTATGTCCTAGGATCAATCTGATCGATCCTACGAGTAACCAAATAAGTAACCATTTGGTGGATCAGCGGTTGTTTACCAAAACCCAAGGTAAACAAATTGGCACACCCGGTGGGACTGTGTGTTGATTGTTGAAAATAATCTCATCTTTTCGAGTTGTATGTTATTGAGAAGTGGTAGAATATACACTAACAATAACAATACTGCCAGAAGAAGGGAAGAGATGGCGAATCCGCCAAACTTTAACGAAATCCCACAAACGAGTGTGGGAGCAACGGTTAGTACGACCGTAAGTGAAGCGACAAATGTTGGTTCGACACCAGCAGTATCGGTCACAACCACGGGGCCAATAACTTCGTTAACAGGCCCCAGGATGCCTTTGGGAACTCCCCCACCAAGGGGAAATTTAGGCACAAGGCCTTTGGTTCCCCCAGGATTTATTCCATTCTATGGTATGCCAACTTCTGAAGTGGCAAGCCTGACGAATGCTGCGTCCACTTTTTCAGACCCTTTAGTGAGTGCCTCTTCGCCACTCCAAGGCTCTGGAGTAGGCATGGCGAATAGAAATAGGACCCAACTCTTAGGAGGAACGTCCCAAGTAGCCCATGGCCTTACAAATGCCTCGACAGCAGTCTTGAGGCAACAAATGGACGAAAGCAACCATGATATGGTGCAAATGTTGGCACAAACTTTGAGTACAGTGCTAAACCCTCTAATACAAAACACTACTCAATCGAATCAGCAAGTGACAGCGCAAATGACGCGTTTGGCTGATTTCTTTGGAGTACCCCAACCTGTTCGACAGCCCCAAAGGGCGCAAATAAGGGGAAACCAGGGGATATTTGTAGAGGAAGAAACCACCATTAACCAGGCTCAACAGCCTGTCGAAGAAAACCTTAGGGCACGATTGGAACAACCTGTCGAGGAACCTAGGGTAATAACCCCAGAGGTAAGGTTAGTTAACAGAAACCAAAATGCTGACGAAGTGGTTCAGCATATCCAATACCAAAACATGGGTTTGGAAAACAATCTGGCAACCATGAGCGAAAGGATCATGACTCAGAATGGGATGAACATGGGCTTTCGAAGGCCCAACTTTACATCTCCATTGTCAGAATACGTGTTACAAACGGACTTACCTCCTAGATGCAAAGTCCCCAAATTTACTAAGTTCTCTGGGGACACGACAGAATCTACTGTCGAGCATGTGGCGAGATATTTGATCGAAGCGGGTGACATTTCGAATAACGAAAACCTAAGGATCAAGTACTTCCCAAGTTCTTTAACAAAGAACGCTTTTACTTGGTTTACAACTCTTCCCCCCAATTCGATCCATCATTGGACCCAGTTGGAAAGATTGTTCCATGAACAATTCTACATGGGGCAAACCAAGATAAGCCTGAAAGAACTGGCCAGTGTGAAGAGACGTTTCACTGAACCTATAGACGAATATCTAAATAGGTTTAGGTTGCTCAAGGCGAGATGTTTTACACAAGTGCCAGAACATGAGTTGGTCGAAATAGCCGCAGGCAGTTTAGATTATTCCATTAGGAAGAAGCTAGATACCCAATACCTAAGAGACATGGCCCAACTGCCCGATAGAGTTCGACAGGTAGAACGCCTCAAAGCTGAAAAAGCTAAGGCAACGAAAACTCACAAGAGAGAGAGGATAGCGTACGTTGAGATGGATGACGAAGATCCAGAATCCTTCGACGATACTTTAGCTGTCGAAGAAGGAGAAGTCGATTTAGCCGAACTGAAACAAGGGCCACCATACTCTTGTAAACAGTTGGTCCCCTCAAGTGGAAAAAATCCCATTGGTCCAGAAAGGACCAACGATAGGTTCCCAAAAAAGACTTATAGTTTTGACATCACAAAATGTGATGAAATATTCGACTTATTGGTTAAAGATGGCCAAATGATAGTACCCCCAGGGGTAAAACTGCCTCCTCTTGATCAAAGAAAGAAGAGAGGTTTTTGCAAATATCATAATTTTTTGGGCCATAAAACTTCTCAATGTTTTCTTTTCAGGAATCTTGTGCAAGACGCTATCGAGGAAGGGAGATTAAAATTCGCTGACAAAACCCCCATGGCTGTCGACTCAAACCCATTGCAGGCTGAAGCCCACTATGCTGAACCCTCTGAGGTGAATGTGATAGAGGCAACCAGGAGCCAGTCGAAGAAGCCAGGAATTACCATGGTCGAAGTCTCAAAGGACCACATCAACATGCCAATCTTTGGCAGTTTTTCTGGAAATTTATCCAGGAAGACAATTGAAGCTGTCCAGAAAGCGGTCGAAAGCCCGAAGTCGGAGACCGCTGAAGCACAAAGAACTGGACCAAAACCCAGTTCCCACTTGGCCACAGTTCAAGGCCAGACGGAGAATCTGGAGATACAAATGAAGCAGTTAACTCTTGCTAACAAAGATACAATGAATATCAACATGGTCGAACTTTCTGACCCAAAAGCATCAGAAGACGCCATGAGGCAAGAACAAGCTAATAAGACTGCTTTCCCTCGGGAAAATGAAAATTTGGCAGATTTTCTACAAAGATGCCAGAAAAAGAAATCAGAGGTGATGCTGTGTCCAAGATGCAGTTCGATCTTTGACAAAAAAGCTGCTGAGCACATTCAAGGCGTAAGAGCAGCGAATAAGAGAAGGGAGAGTGTTGACCTTTGACATGATCCCAGAAGAGCCTCCCAAAGAGGTTCTAACCAAGAAAAGAGGCCATTGACTTTTAGGCCTCCAACAAATGTGCCAATAGATACTTGGTACAAAACCTCTGGTCGGAAAAGGCCAAGTGAGGAGAAATGGCATTCTTTCGATGTGCCAAGAGGTTCCTCTTTGACTCAGAAGAAAGAACCTCAAGTTGCTGCACCTAAGGTTGCACAAGTGTCCAGCAACTACAAGGGTAAAAATCCTATGTCTCGATCTCAATGGAGGAGATATCAAAGGAGACGAAAAGCTGAAAGGGAGGCTGCCAACGAACCTAAGGCAGAAACCAGTTCGAATGTTCCTCAAAGGAAACAAAGGAAGCCTCTAGAGAGAGAGCCAGTAACCAACAGGCTAGTTTGGCCTAACCAAAGCGAAGTCGAAGACGAAGACGATGCTGAGTCTGATGATACTTTGGACATAATGGTGAATATAGTTTCAGTGCTGCCCAGAGAATTCAATCGACAGGTAGAGGTCGAGGCAAGTGACTGGGAAGTGGAGCAAGAAATGGCCAAACATAGGCCAGTGTGCTATTTTGTCATGGACAATGGCACTACTGAGGAACAAAATGGCTTCTTCGAGCCACCTACAGAGGCGATGAAAAATCACCTCAAGCCTTTATTCATAAGGGCTAAGCTCGAAGAAACTACTGTGAATAAAATATTGGTCGATTGTGGGGCAACCATCAATATTATCCCTCACTCTATGCTAAGGAAAATTGGCAAAAGGGATGAGGAGATTAAGCCTCACAACATGGTCCTGTCGAACTATGAGGGCGGCATAGGGACCACTATGGGAGTGATCCAGCTAGATATCAAAGTAGGGTCGATCCTTCGACCAACGATGTTTATGGTCATATCGGCCAAACCCAACTACAATCTTTTGTTGGGCCGTGAGTGGATTCATGGTGTTGGCGCTGTGCCTTCATCGATGCACCAAAGGCTGCTGCTATGGCGTCCAGATGGGATAGTCAAAAACATAGAGGCAGATCAAAGCTACTACCTTGGCGAAGTGAATCACCTGGGTTTGGCAGATTTCGACAAGAACTTGGTTCACATAGGGCCATGTCCAACACCTGACTTCGACATGGCGCCAGCGCCAAACACTTTTTGTTCCCTATACCTGCATCCTGAGCATGGTTTCCAATGGGACAGAGAAGACTTGTCCCACATAGACTTCAGTGGGTTAACTGATATCCAACCAACTGGTTGGGGAAGTGAATTCAGTGATAATGACTGAGTCACTATCTTTGAAGCGAATTTCGGCTTATGTAGCCGAAACCAAGATGATAACGGCTCTCGAAGCCGAAGTAAAGTACATGGCCACACAGGCCAACGATCAACAATTATCTGCTGTAGGCCCAGGAAAGGATTTCGATCCAAAACCTCCTGATATCATGCCAGAAGAAATGCAGGAACAGAGGCTCGACGCCATCTATGACGATGAGCCTTTGGGCTTCGAAAAGGACCCCTTGGCGAACAACATTAAAATGTTAGCGCAAGACCCTTTAGAAGAAATCAACTTAGGCGAAGGATCAGAGGAAAGGCCAACTTACATTAGCGCCAAAATCGATCCAGAACTTAGGTTGGAAGTAATCCAATTGCTGAAAGAGTTTAAAGACTGTTTTGCATGGGATTATGACGAAATGCCTGGTCTCGACAGAGGATTGGTAGAGCTTCAGTTGCCAATCAAACCTGGGAAGAAGCCAATCAAGCAAAATCCAAGGCGCTTCGCTCCAGAAATACTGTCGAAGATCAAAACGGAGGTCGAAAGACTTCTGAAATGCAAATTCATCCGTGTTACAAGGTATGTCGAATGGATTGCAAATATTGTGCCAGTAATTAAGAAAAATGGTACGTTAAGGGTGTGCATAGATTTCAGAGATTTGAATGCTGCCACCCCCAAAGATGAATATCCTATGCCTGTGGCGGAAATGCTAGTCGATTCTGCCGCTGGTTATGAATACCTGAGTATGCTCGATGGTTATTCAGGATATAATCAAATATTCATTGCTGAAGAGGATGTGTCGAAAACAGCTTTTCGATGCCCTGGGGCCTTAGGCACTTACGAATGGGTAGTGATGCCTTTTGGCCTAAAGAACGCTGGGGCAACGTACCAGCGAGCAATGAATACTATCTTCCATGATTTTATTAACACTTTTATGCAAGTATATATTGATGATATTGTTATAAAATCTGTTTCCAGGAAGAATCATATTGACCACCTTCGACAATCATTCGAAAGAATGAGAGAACATGGTCTGAAGATGAACCCTTTGAAGTGTGCGTTCTGTGTGAAAGCTGGAGATTTCTTGGGCTTCGTTGTCCACAAGAAAGGAATCGAAATCAACCAGAACAAGACGAAGGCAATTCTGGAAGCGAAAGCGCCATCGAATAAGAAGGAATTGCAATCTCTCTTAGGCAAGATAAATTTCTTAAGGAGGTTTATATCTAATCTAAGTGGGAAAGCTCAGGCCTTTTCACCCTTACTTCGACTGAATAAAGAGGGGTTCGAATGGGGGCAGGAGCAACAAGAAGCCTTCGACAAAATCAAAGGGTACCTCACTAAGCCACCTATTTTGGTGCCTCCTTGTAGCAATAGGAGTATGAGATTGTACATAGCTGCATCCGACAAAACTCTGGGAAGTATGTTAGCCCAAGAAGATGAGAATGGAGTCGAAAGACCCATTTACTATCTCAGTAGAGTTTTGAACGATGCAGAAACTAGATATAGCGAAGTTGAAAAATTGTGTCTATGTCTGTATTTTTCTTGTACAAAACTCAAGCAATATATAAAACCAGTTGATGTTTATGTTTCGTCTCATTTTGATGTTTTCAAATATATGTTGTCGAAACCTATCTTGCATAGTCGAATTGGCAAGTGGGCATTAGCATTAACTGAATACTCCTTGACCTTTATGCCTCTTAAGGCAGTAAAAGGACAAGTGGTGGCAGACTTTATAGTCGACCACTCAATTCAAGTTGAGGATATTAATTATGTGGAGATAGAGCCTTGGAAATTCTACTTCGATGGTTCCAGCCATAAAGATGGAACAGGGGTAGGAGTCTTGATTATTTCTCCAGATAAAATTCCAACAACATTCAAGTACAAAATATCAGGTTCTTGTTCGAACAATGAGGCTGAGTATGAAGCTCTAATTACTGGCCTTGAGATATTGTTGGAATTGGGGGCAACTCGAGTCGAAATAATGGGAGACTCAGAGTTAGTCATTAAGCAAGTCACAAAGGAATATAAATGCATAAGAGAAAATCTCATTATGTACTTTGTGATAGCAAATCGTTTATTGAAAAAATTTGAAGCGGTCAATATTCGACACATACCCAGAGTCGAAAATCAAATAGCCAACGACTTGGCACAGATTGCATCTGGGTATAAGATTTCAAAAACGAGATTACAAATAGCAATCGAAGTTCGAGAAAAGATAAAAGCAACTTGTCTATCACCAACAGACTTGGAATCGACGAGACTAGGATATGCTGATCAAAGTAACTTCGAAATTTCGTTCATAGATAATTTGTCAGAGCAAGATTGGAGGAAACCCATTGTGGACTATCTTCAAAATCCAGGAGCTTCGACAGAACGAAAAACAAAATATGGGGCGTTGAGTTATGTACTCATGGGTAATGAGTTATTCAAGAAGACGCCTGAAGGGGTGTTGCTGAAATGTTTAAGTGAAACTGAAGCATACATAGCCCTTTCGACTACGCATGCTGGGGCATGTGGGGCTCACCAAGCAAGCCATAAGATGAAATGGTTGTTGTTTCGACAAGGACTATATTGGCCCACTATGCTGAAAGATTGTGTTGAGTTCGCCAAAGGTTGTCAAGAGTGTCAAGTTCATACAGGCATCCAACATGTACCAGCAAGCGAACTTCACTCGATAGTGAAGCCTTGGCCCTTTAGAGGATGGGCGTTGGATCTCATTGGAGAGATTCGACCAGCATCATCAAAGAGTCAGAAATACATATTGGTAGGCATTGATTATTTTACTAAGTGGATCGAAGCTATCCCTTTAGTCACTGTGGACCAAGAAAATGTCATTGAATTTATTCAAAAGAACATTATCTTTAGGTATGGAATCCCTGAGACGATAACAACTGATCAAGGGTCAGTTTTCACTGGTCGAAAGATGCAGGAATTTGCTCAGGAAACAGGTTTCAAACTCCTAACATCCACGCCTTATTATGCACAGGCGAATGGTCAAGTCGAAGCAGCTAACAAAGTGGTGATTGGCTTGATAAAGAAACACGTTGGGAAGAAACCAAAGAATTGGCATAAGACGTTAGACCAGATTCTGTGGGCTTGTCGAACGTCTCCAAAAGAAGCCACTGGTACAACACCGTATAGGCTAACTTTTGGCCATGATGCAGTGTTGCCAGCAGAAATTTGTCTTCAATCTGCAAGGGTTCAGAGGCATTATGATATTCCTTCTGAAGTCTATTGGAACATGATGTTAGACGAACTGGTGGATTTAGACGAAGAGAGATTACGCGCTCTCGACCTACTCAGGCTTCAGAAGAAAAGAGTAGAAGACTCTTATAATAAAAAGGTAAAACCTAAGGTATTTTTGCCTGAAGAACTAGTTTGGAAGGTAATTCTTCCCATGGATCGAAGGGATCGAAGCATGGGGAAATGGTCACCCAAATGGGAAGGACCCTTCAGAGTTATCCAAACTTTTTCTGGTGGAGCCTATGAAGTCGAGGAGTTAGGTGGAGATAAAAGGCTCTTGAGAGTAAATGGTAAATATTTGAAAAAATACAAACCTACACTTCAAGAGATAAAAATAAAATAATAAAAGAACAAGACTAAATTAACCATAGAAAGCCAAAATGGAAATTTTTATAAATTTTAGCCAAGATGGCAATTGTTGTCGAATATGGATTACAAAATATGGTTACAAAAGAGAATCAATCAAAAGGGAATAGAGTCCTTGAGTCGAAGGTACTTGGCTTGCTGCAGCTCCAACCTTTTCTTGCACCAAGCGTTCTCCTGTACAAGCTTGGCAATCTGAGCGTCAAGGCTTTGGGCCCTCTCAGCAAATTCCAGGCCCTGTTTGATTTCAGTTTGGCTCTCGGTGTCTGTGATGGTCGAAAGAAGTTCCTCCTTGCGTATAGTGTTGGCATTTATCTTCGCCTCTATTTCTTCGATTTGTGCCCTGAAGGAAGCATTCTCTCGATCAATGGCATCGACTTCTTCCTGCGTAGATGCTTTTTGCTTCGACAACTCCGCAATTCGAGAAGTCGTATCCGAAACAGCAGTCCATGCAGAGGAGATTTTGCCATACAACACCTCAAGCTGACTATTGAAACCCCTTTGGCGCCTATAATCTGCTGAGACTTGATCAATCATAGAGTGTAACTCCATGATCAAGCCTGAAACTTCTGGAGCTACAGCTAACAAGTCGACAGCGTTCAAAACATCCCTCAAGTATGATGGAGCAGTGGGGTCCCCCTCTAAAGCCTTCATCAGGTCCTTCTTGAAGAACTGGGCCTTAACCTTCGCCAAAGCGTCATCAAGAGGAGAAGTTTCAGTGGACTTCCCCGACAGGGTAGGAACCTCCTGACTAGCGTCAGACGAACTCTTGCTCTCGATGATTGCGTTGAGATAGCTAACAGGGTCAGTTTGTTTCAAGAGTTCCAAGTCCTCTTTCGACCTGTGCTTCGTTGAGGTAACCCCTGCAACAGCATTGTCTTAGGTTTGAGGCTGTTGAGTATTAGGTGCCTCGAATTGTTGCTCTTCGACTCGGACTGGGGCAGTACCAGCGTCATCTTGGTGCTCTTCGCTAGCGTCACCTTGGTGCCCTTCGTCAGTGTCACCTTGGTTCTCTTCGCCAGCAGCACCTTGATTTTCTTCGCCAGCATTGCCTTGGTCCCTTTCTTCATGATTCTCTTCTGACAGATCCACCACCTGAACCGCTTCTGGCTGTTGTTCCTCCGTTTGAGGTTCCTCTGCTGGTTTTTCTACCGTTTCAGCATTGGCCTCATTTTCAGTATGGGCTTCGTCATTTCCCAAGCCTTTTTCTTGTGGCCTGCTGAGTTCAGCAGATTCCAGCGTTTCAGAGGTCCTTGGCGGAGAACTTTCAGTGGTGTCCTGAAAAAGGAAAGAAGACAAATCTTCAGAGATCGAAAGAGACACAATCGAATATGGGTATCTATACCTAAGTTATAAAAGGGTCTAAGAGATTACCTGTAAATTAGCTTCAGCCCCAGGGCTGGAGTTGTCGCTTTCGACAGGCTTGTTAAGAAGAACGTTCAGTTCCTCCTCCGTTGGCTCCTCAATGATCACTGGAGGTGGCCTAGGCTTTCTCCCAGCAACCTTTATTCTGATGGTTCGACCTTCAGGAGCAGGAGCAGGAACAGGAGCATCCTTCGTCAACTTTCGCCTTTTTAGAGGGGCAGGAGGAGAATCACTTTCTTCATCGCTCCCAGATTCGACCACCATTGCTGGCCGTTTCTTGGGCGAAGGTGCCTAGAAAACCAATGGGAATTCGATTTAATAATTGCATCGAAAATCAAAAATCGAAAGCCAGGAGGAAATAATGAAAGTCTGGTTACCGATATAGAAGGCTTTTTCGAAGAGCCTTCCCCCTGTTGGTTGCTTGTGGTCTTCGCCGGCGCTGTAGTCTTCGCCGATGGTGGAGGTTTTGTTGAAGGGCCCCCTCCCTGTTGGCCTTCTGTAGCCTTCTTGGCTACAGGCTTTCGAACAACTGAAAGCAAATAAATGGTTAACAGGCTAGCAGTCGAAGAGAAAGACAAAAGTAATGTGAGAGCATGAACTTACATTTCTTTATTTTGTCCAACACGAGGACAAAATACTTCTGCAGCTCATCCATGAAGTCCTTCTCGTCGAAGAACGCCTCAGCATAATAGCTTTTCCACCACTCCTCGAAGGATGGTGAGCAAAGAAAATTGAGCTGGTAGTCAAACAACGAGAGAACTGTTCGACCAGCATATCTTCCGATATGCTTAATGGCCGCTTCTTCGGTGTAATCATTGCAGAAGTACAGCATAGACTTCTCTCTTTGAAAAATCGGAGAAGGTAGGGTTTGGATAATACCAAACTGGCGAGATACCAGGTTTGGTTGGTATGCAATCAGACTCAAATGAGTCTTAGAGCTCCTGAATCGAAGAGGCATGATCCTTGGTGTGAGGAACGCCTCCCAAAGTATTGTATGTTCGTCAACATTAGGACCACTCGACGTCCTTGGATGTGGCCTTGTGAACCATGCTGAGCCTACCTGCCGTCGAGCAAATGGAGCCATAGTTGAAACAAACTCCTTCCTTCGAGCAAACATCAGAACGAAGTTGGTGAAGGTTTGCTGAAACTCCAATCCATCTTCCATAGGTGTCAACAGAGCCAGCCTGGTTCCTTCGACGCGTCTGTTCGCTATCTCTGGAGCCTGCTCATTTATCTGAACCTTCTTAGGCAAGAAAGATTCGAAAGTGGCATTGAGCCACAGTTGAAGCAGCCAAAAAGGCCCAGCAAGTAGAAAACTGGCCCTGTTCTCGATAATTTTTAGAAGAGTTGCCCCATTGCTGATCGAATCATAGAGGCTAGCCAGAATCAGTTCTGATAAACAGATGTTTTGGCGATGATGCAGTTGAGTAGCAAGAGTGACCATCTTTTTGGTCACCTGTAAAGACTTCGAGCAAAATACAAAGCGAGTCAGCCATAAGGCTAAAAACGCTATGTGTTCGACATCCGACACAGCATCTGTCGACCTGTCGTGATAGTGGTTGATGAAAGTGGTGTATGTTGGTTTGGTGTCAGAGAAGCCAATTTGATCTTCCGACATCTCTTCCGGATCGAAGTAGTCTCCGGTGGGTCGAAGGCCAGTAATAGCGGCCACATCGAAGAGTGTGGGGGTTAGCATCCCACAGGGAAGATGGAAAGTAAAGTGGGAGTAGTCCCAGAACAACAGAGAAGCTATCAGCATCTCCGGAGAATAGTTCAAACCTGTCTTCAACAGCATCACTAGGTCGAAGATCCCCATATCCTTCCAGATCGAAGTTTGGTGCTTCTCCATCTTTGCTAGCCAAGCAACGTAATCAGGAGTCAGGCTAGGGCCAGACCTAAAGGCCCTAACACCTCTGTTGAAGAAGCGGAGGTCGATTTTTTCATGTGCAGGGTCTTCATTGTCTTCTGCGTCTTTCTTGGCGCATGCGACCGGTTTGAGTTTCTCAACTACCGGGAAATAGCTCTTGATCTTCATAGCCTCAGAGATACTTGGATACATGGGGCCAGACATTGCAAAGATCTGGTTGGAGTATCCAACCGGGATCATCAAGTGGCGTGAGTAGGCATCGCGAACGGCGATGTCCAAGGGTTCAGGAACCCTTCGTTTGCCTGTAGACGTTACTACTGGAGCAGTGACGAAAATCTTAGGTTTAGCGTTTTCAGTTGGTGCGTTAGCACTAGGAGCAGTAGAACCAGATGCCATGGTTTAGTGTTGAGTTTGAAATGAGGTTGAAGACGAAGTGAAAGAGGAAGAGTTTCTGCAAAGATAACAAGCTTGTATGAAGACAGAGAAGTTTGAAAGCTAGATGGCGTAAAAAGTCCCACAATGGGGTACTTACTGCTATTTATAGTAGTGGGAAAAAATCCCAAAAAACGAGGACATTAAATGCCATTTAATGCTGCAGGAGATAGTGGGACGCGTGGCAGCCCCCTGTTGTTTCAGCCGTTCTGCAGAAATAGAGGGACGCAGCGTGCGTCCTCGTTTTTGGGAATTGTCATAATGACAAATTCTGAAATGACGTTTGGTACTGCACGCCGTACTGAAAGTGACGTCCTAGGTACGGAAAAATGATGGTTTTCTTGGGATTGCCAATAGTTGGTAGAAAACAACAAAAAAGTGCACAAGTTAATTTGTGACTAAGCGTGAAAAGACAGGTGTCGAATGGCGTTTCAAAGAATGCCTTTTTCTTTCAGAGTCGAAACAAGGCATTCTTGGAGGGCAATTTGTTGGCTCCTAAATTCGACACCTTTGTTTTGTTGATGTCAGCCATCAAAGCTGAAGGATGTTTTCGACTGGCTAAGTCTGTCGAAATGCCCGTCGAAAGATGGCAAAGTACTTAGAAGATTTCTTCCAAGGGAGAAGTTGGTTGCCTTCGACGCCGAAGGAGTTTCTCGTCGAAGATGTCTCTCGACGAAAGTGTTCGATGGTTCAGAGTGGAGCAGTTTGAAATTCAAGCTTTTGGAGGGAAAACGGTTTCCAGCAGTTACCACGTGCAAACGTGCAAAGATCTGAAGCGTCGAACGTTGAGGACGTGCCAAGTGTAATCATCTCGAAGCAGTGTAACTGCCCGACGGTTACTTGGGATGTTTTAGTATAAATAGTAGTAGACATGAAGTTTCTCGCGTGTGTTCACAATTCTATACAAAGTCACTCATATAGATTCGAGTACCCAGCGTGTGAGAAAGAATTGTTGAGAAATGTATGTGTGAAACACCAATTTTATTAATCAAAGTCATTTACTTTTCCAGAAATTTACTTGCTTTCCTCTTTACATTCCTGTCGAAGCCTTTTACTTTAAGCCTTGTTTATTTTACCAAGTCCTTTCTTCATGCAATTTACTTGAAGCCTCTTTATTTCATTTAAAGCCTTTTTATTTAAAGCCTTATCCAATTTAATCAAACTTCAAAATCAACCTATGTCCTAGGATCAATCTGATCGATCCTGCGAGTAACCAAATAAGTAACCATTTGGAGGATCAGCGGTTGTTTACCAAAACCCAAGGTAAACAGAAGTTAGGTAAAAAATCTGCCTATCTAGGGCAAAATTTCACTAAGTATTTTTTAGTTCATGAGCATGTATTCATAAAATTATAACTTGATATCCAAGCATTTTTAGGATAAGTTGTGTGAAGAAAAGATGTAGATTTCATGGATATCTACAACTTTCATGTTTGAAGTTTCCTTTAAATCATCTTGCATCATAATGAAAAAATTTCTCAAAGTTATGATAAAATAAGAAATTTTCAACACTTAGAAAAATTTCTAAGTTTAGAAATTTTGACTTTTCAAAATGAAATCTTGATTTCTTGATTTCTTGATGAATAAGTTTCCTATTTTGACATTTTTTGATGAATTGTGATCTTTGGCACTTGAATTTGACCAAAAAGTCAAAGTTTGACTTTTCAGTATACAATTGACTTTTGATCATTTGACTGCAAAATTCATCTGTCAATCCAATGGATTTGAAATGTTTTGAATCATGTAATTAGGTCAAAATGATGCAATTTGACTCTTGAGATCATTCCTTAAACCAATTGACCATTTGCTAGGTCAAAAATCAGAAATTGCCCTTTCCTAGTCAAAACCCTAATTTTGACCATTTTGCCCTTTTGGAGATTTGATCAAATTTCTTGAGGAATTATGGTCCAAACTTGATCAAATGATACATATGAGTCCAAAATGTTGATGTGGATAAATTTTTTATGAAGTTTGACTATAAATTGGCCATGGTTGACTTTTCCCCCAATACAACTAATTTTTTAGGTCAACTGTTCAATTGACTGATCAAAAGTGTGATCCAAGGCTTGAAACATGACATGAGTAATATTGGGGGTCCATAATGATCCATGAAAGTAATATGGGGCATTGGAAGTTCAAAAATATTTGTGCAAACTCAAACCTTAATTTTGGTCATCAGTGCCTAAGGAGGTATCTTGAGCTGATCAAATCCTAGTGCAGTCTTGAGCCCAAGGAGATCTTGTGAGAAAATTCTTGATAAGTGAGAGGGCAAATTTTGGGGTACAACAGCTTCCTTTGTTCAATCTTCTTGAGCCTGAGGAGTTAGATTGGCAAGTTTTGCCATTCGTGACTCGAAGGTGGAAGATGATTGGACACGAGTGCCCAGAAATTTGCACTCGGTGATGTGATGGTTAAGGGAATGGGCTTAAAGATGACATTTAGAGGGGTGATAGAAAGATGTAAGATATGGGCTTAAAGATGCCATCCAAAAGTGATTGTTTGTATTGTAATTTGTAAGCTGAAAGAATGAATATCAGAATGGCGTCCGTGTCTGGAGCGTAACTGAACTGTATCTGGGAGCTGATTTTGAATGATTATCAGAATGGAATCTGTGTATGGAGCGTATCTGAGTTGTATCTGAAAGCTAATTTTGAATGAGTGTCAGAATGGCATCCGTGTCTAGAATGTATCTGAATTGTATCTGAGAGTTGAATTTGGGTGAGTATCAGAATGGCATCCGTGTCTGGAGCGTATCTGAACTGTATCTGAAAGTTGGATCGGAATGAGTATCAGGATGGCATCCGTGTCTGGAACGTATCTGAATTGTATCTGAAAGTTGGATCTGAATGAGTATCAAAATGGCATCCGTGTCTGGAGAGTATCTGAACTGTATCAAAAGACTTTGAACATTGTTAATGGTAGTTGTTTGATTAATCTTATCCTGAAAAAGATAAAATGTTAGCTAAAATGCAAAGTTATGTTGTATGAAATGCATAGTATAATGCATTAGTCTTATCAATGTTTATGATATATGGATGCAATGTATGCGTATGTGAGCTAGTTTGCTGCACTGCTGTTGGATTGGGGAAAATAAATCCCTGACTGCTGCTGAGGATATGGAGTATAAGTCTTCATGTTGTGAAGTCTAAGTGTTGATGAATTTCCGCTTAGAGAAACAAACTCTTGTTGTAAGGCAAATGTCGTGTACTGCTTGTAAAATTCTGTTGGGAAATCCTGAGAAATTGAACGACTTCTACTGGGGATTGATAATTGGAAGCTTGTTCCGTTGGTAATTAAACTGCAAATTGTGGGGGATTTATGGAAATAGCTTAGAGAGATTTCCCTACCTCTTAAAGCCATTAGTAATTGTCTTTTATTTTGTTTATTTGTAAACAATAATTATGTTCAAATGCATATGTTCAACAATGAATCATTGGACGTTTTTGTAAACAAAACACAAGAGTAAAGAAAAAATAGATAGTTTTGCACTTTCAAAGGAATATATTTGTATTGACTTTAAGTAAGTATTTGTACAATCAGACAAGCATTCTAGTAAGAGAATGCTGTCGTAAAAAATGAAAATTTTGATACAAAGAAAAGATAGCTATGTGCACTAATCCCATGGGGTTCCCATTCTGCTATAGCCTTTGTATCTATGAGCATCTTGTCTATTTGTTGCCTTGTTAGAAGATGATTGAATTGATCAGAACCTCTGAATTTTTTAGTTGAAGCCAAAGGCTGTCCGTAAGGTGATCCAGCGGGACATAGTCATACGCTTTACATTCCTTAACTTTTGCCTGGACCGCCCTTTCGGGTTTTCAGTCCCCCGGGAAACCCTTTTTTTTCCCAAGTCGCCCTTTCGGGTTTTCAAATTGTCAGGTGTACATATTTTTTTATCCCTAATTTTTGCCCGAACCTTTTTTGTTCGCCAAGATGCCCTTGTTTTTCCTAGGTGTGTCAATCTAGCGGGTCTCTTATGCGTAATATCTTTTGACTATGTCCGCGTTCGCAGGATGCAACAGGTTGTTGCCCTCCATGGTGGTCAAGATCATTGCCCCACTAGAGAAATTTTTTTTTATTACAAATGCTCCTTCATAGGTAGGAGTCCATTTGCCCCTAGGATCACCTTGTGGCAGTATGATGCGTTTGATCGCCAGATCCCCAACTTGATACAGTTGGCATCTGACCTTCTTGTTGAAAGCCTTGATCATCAGTTTTTGATACATTTGACCATGGCATGTCCCAAGTATGTGTAAGCCCCAAGTTCACGTGTATGCCCCAAATTCATGTGTATGCCCCAAATGTATGTGTATGCTCTTGATAGATATCTTTTGTTAAACCAATCGGGTTCTCGTAGTCACCAACTCCCTGACGGTGTTTGCTGCCTGTTGCTGCATCTCCAAGTGTATTTGGATTTAGCGAAAGATTTCAGTGAAGTCTTGATGTCTGTACCGTAGGCGTAAGCGTAGGCGTGTACATAGTACGTGGATGTTAGCGCAGATATTGATGTAGTCGTGAACGTAGGCATGGGCGTGGAGATAGGAGTGGATTTTCATTCACTGTTCTTCTAACCAGAATAAACTTTGATGCTTTATCGAATTCTCTTTGGTGTTTCTGTATGTTAGATGAACCAAATGTTGTAAATGATCTTGAGATTTTGATATGGTTATGCGTCTGTCAGGCTTGATATGTGGCTTTTTAACGGGAAATCTTCTACCAAGATTTATAAGGAATCTACTGCCGAGATTATGTTGAGAACTACCTTCTGCCAAGGTTTTCTGGATAATCAATTGCCGTGATCAACCAGGAGAACCTACTACCGAGATTCAATTTGAATTACCTACTGCCGAGGTCTTCTAGATGATCAACTGTCGTGATCAACCAGGGGAATCTACTGATGAGTTTCAATTGGAAACTACCTTTTGCCGAGGTCTTCTTGGTAATCAATTTCCATGATCAACCAGGAGAATCTACTGCCAGTATTCAATTGAGACTACCTCCTGCCGAGGTCTTCTGGAAAATCAACTGCCGTGATCAACCAGGAGAATCTACTGCCGAGATTCTACGTAGAATTGGTATCTTGATTGACAATGATGATAGTATTCACATAAAACCAGGTTTTATTCTATGTGTGCAAATTTGAATGATGCATGAAATGAGATGATTGATTGATGTAATATACTGAATAATTAATGTGATGACTGATTGATGCATGATGGATTGATGCATGATTGATTGATGCATGATTGATTAATGCATGATTGATTGATGCATGTGACGAGTGACTTGGATATGTGTGAATGGATGTTGGATTTTGAAATGCGAATGCGTAGTTGGGCTTTTTGAGGTTTGCTCGACCCATGCTGTCGGATTTCGTCAGATGGATGAGATGATAGTATGGCTTGGTTTTGGATCTAGGAGCCCTAATGCATGATTTATGCAGCCTTATGCTTTATGATTAGACTTGGACATTTTTTGAATGGTGTCCCTGTGATGGGTTGTGGATGATTAAAGCGTAGAAGTTTGCTTATGCGACAAGGTTGCATATCACATGATGGTCGAGTGTTATGCTTAAATGATCTCCCTGTAATACGGTGGGGGAACTGACTTGGGTGTTGAAATTCTGGCTGCAGATACTCAATGTCACGTTCAATGTTATGACACCGTATCTGACTTTCTATAAGACAGTAAATACAAAACAGTAAAGAACACAGTCAATTGTTTACCCAGTTCAGTGTGCAACAACACCTACTCTGGGGGCTACCAAGCCAGGGAGGAAATCCACTATAAGAGATATTAATTCAGGAATAAACCAACCAGTTTATCTCCTTCACTTAAGACCTACCCAATGCAACTTCAATCTAAGTACAACTTAAACCTGAGTTCCTACTCACTCCCCCTCAATCACAGCAGTGATACTTAAAACAATTGACTAATGATTTGATGAAGACACTCTTCAAAACATACACTTGATTATGCTTCACAGCTTTTTAATCAAGCAACACAAACACTCTTGCTTCACAGCTTTGAGTGATACATAAACCTAACTTGACTTTGCTTCAAAGCTTTAGTCAAGAGACACAAAACACTCTTGCTTCAAAGCTTTGAGTGATACAAAACCCTTACAATTAAAACAGACACAAAACACTCTTGCTTCAAAGCTTTGAGTGATACAAAACCCTTACAATTAAAACCTATTCCAAGTCACTTATCACAATGATACTTGCTTGAATTACAATAGTTAAAACTATACAGCTTCTAAATGATCTTCTGTCAAAAAGGGATAAATTCCAAACAGCAGCCCTGTTGAATATATTGCAGCTGCTTCTTCAGTTAGGGTTTCCATAAAAAGCTAGGGTTAATTCCGTTTGACCTTAAGACTTGGTCACAGGACTTTATCAACCAGGTTAGGGTTGAGCTAGGTTAACCCCAAGTCCACGAGAGATTCTGTTCTGGAAAGACTGAGTCATTTTCCTGAAAAAACTCAGAATTAACCAAACTGCATAACTGTTAGTTCAGAACAGGATGTCTTAACATTTGTTATGACATCTGAATTCCTGTTTACTGATTTTGGTAAATGTGATCATTTTGCAAAATGCTCAGATACACACTCATAAACATCAGTACTTGTATACCACTATTTTTCTGCAAAGGTACCTAATAAACCAGTACCTAATAAATCAGAATGTTATGACATTAGTCATGACATTCACACACCTGGTTTTACCAAAAATGCATGCCAATACCTAAACAACTACAAACTCCCCCTTTGGCAGATTTTTGGCTAAAGCCCCTAAGCAATCAGAGAATAGATAGAAGCAGAATAAATATGACTGCAGAAAAATATAATGTTTATCAAGTAATTAACCACAAAATATCTCCCCCTCTTTAGCCACAAATGGGCCAAAGATTACATGTACTTAAATGTTTATACAGTCATCCAGAAAAAGTAATGAAAACAACAACTAAAAACTGAACACACTTGCAAACTCCACCAGGAACCAGCAGCAACTCCACCAACCTTTAAGCACTATCCCCTTCAGAGGAGCTACTTTCTTCAGTATTGAGTTGATCTTCAGCAGCACCCTCTTCCCTTCTGTTTCCTTCAGCCTCCTCCTGTTCTAACCTGGCAATTAGGTTTTCTAGAGTCTTTTTCCTAGTCTCCAGCTCTTTGCAGGTCTCTTTCAGTACAGCTATAACATCAGATGTTTTGGACTGAGTCTTTACAGATGATGTCTCAGCTGATGTTATAACAATATCAGGAACATGAGATCCCTGAAAAAGCTTGTAGTGTAACCCAAGAGCTGGAGCTCTTTTGCAAGCAGTATCTCTTGCCACCAGGATATCAGGGTATTGTGCAAGGATAATTCCACAAAGGAGGGAGGGAAAGGCAATAGGGCCTTTGACAGCATAACTACCAACATGTTTTAAAGTTTGTTCAAAAATATACCTGCCATAGTCAAAATCAGTCTTGGTTCCCACAGCATAAATAAATCTCCCCAATCTTGTGGAGATAGTTGATTTATGGTTTGTAGGGACCCAGTTGGCTGCACCAATCTTGTGTAGGATGGAAAATTTCATGCTTAGTTTGCTGGCATTCAGCTTGCCTTTCAAGGGACAACACTTGACTTGTCTTGCTGTGATGGTTTGACAAACTTCATTGTCAGTGACTTCCAGTTCAGGGCAATCCTCATTTGATCTTCCAAGAAATTTGTTAATTTCTGATGGAGAGAAATTAACCCTTCTTCCTCTAACATAAACACATTCAAAGTTAGCTGACCTTCCATCAGCACATTCATCAGACAAGTTCACTATAAATTCCTTGACCAGATTTTCATAGCACTTGGTAAATTTTACCACAGTCTTCATCAGTCCAGCAGTTTTAATCAGGTCCATGATTTCCTTGCAATCCATGGCACCATTGTTTAGCTCTCTTTCTAAAGCTATTCTCTTCAAGCAAACATACTTCCATCTGTTGGCATTGTCAGGATGGTGAAAAGAGATGTTATCTGTTGGGACTTCAGGGACTCTAGCCATTTTGCTGGAAGGGAGTTTCCTTCTGATAGAAATTTCTTCAGCCTCAATTTCAAATTCTGATTCCTCATCAGAATCAAAAGACTCAGGTTCTTTTCTCTTCTTTGTAATTGGTTGTCTTCCAGTATGCACTTGGGCTTTCACCTTCCCTTTGGACAGACCAGTTTTCACAGATTCTACCCCAGTCTTGCCTTCAGCCTTGGATTTCTTATCAGCAGGTTTCTCTTTGGTCATACATTTTGCAGCATTCTGATTACCATTTCTTTTCATCATTCTCCTAGCTATGCTAGGGTTTACATTGGTAATTAGTTCATTGTCTGAGTATTCCTCATCCACATCAATGACAGGTGGATCAATAGTCTTCTCTGAAGGGTTCTGAAAATCATCAAGGATTTCAGATGATTTCTGAATGTTGTCATTTGGTGTCACAACATTCTCAGAGACATCTGCATTTGCTTCAACATTTGGGCTTGCTGATTCTTGATTTAATGGGACAGAAATCCCAGGTACAGAGTGGTTTTCGCTTAGTATTCTTGTAACAAGCCTAGCAATTGCTTGATGTACTTGAGCTGATCCTTCCCTATTTGGTACAGAAGAAGAAGGATGAGAAGGATTACCGGAAGCAGTAGCTTGAGATCTTCCTGCATGCCTAGTTCTCAGCTTTTTGACTTTGGAGGGGTCAGTTGCCATTTCTCCGAGAGGAGTGATCTCCAGGACTTCAGAATCTATGCATGTGGTGATTGCTCGAGAATCTTGATCAGATGATGAAGATGAAGTGGTCGCCTTGGTTGAAGATGATGTTTGAGACATTTTGATTGACTTAGAGCACCAGTAGCAATTTGAGAGAAAACTTTGATTGAGAGAAAGGAATAGGTTGCAAAGTCGAGAGAGGTAGGAGGCAAATGAGAGTCTATTCAACTTCTTAATAATTTTTAAAGAATTGGAAAAACATATGATTAACCCACTAAAAATAGACTTAACAAAAATAACTCCTTCAACCCTTGCTTTAAGCAAAATTAATTGCTATAATTTCTCATGTTGGCAAATACCCATCTTGCCCCTCAAGTTTTCAAGTTGATTTCCATCAAGAGCCTTGGTAAAAAAATCAGCCAGCTGTAGCTTAATGACACCATGTTCCAGTTTAATTGTCTTCTTCTCTACAAGGTCAATGTGCTTGGTCCTGCTATGCTGAATAGGGTTCTTGGAAATATTGATTGTATTCAGATTGTCACAATACAATGTCACAACATCTTGTGAGACATTATACTCAGTGAGCATCTGTTTTGTCCAGATAATTTGAGAACAACTACTACCAGCTGCAACTATTTCAGCACAGAGTTGAAAAGGCATTCTTTTGACATGAATCATAGCTCTGGAAGATTCCTGTATGATCCTATTTTTCCTTCTGTCAACTCCATTTTGATGAGGAGTTATAGGAGAAGAGACTTCATGACTCATTCCTTCTGAGAAACAGAATTTATTAAACTTGTTGTTTCCAAATTTCTTGTCATGATCACTTCTGATTCTGACAATACAGTTTTTTTTGCACAGTTCTCTAAAAACTTCAAGGTTATTCACCACATCATAGACATATCTCTTTTTACCAAGCCTTTCAATTTGATGTTCACCATAAACCCTCCTTTTATCAATTTGCAGTCTTGGAATCCTTCTGACTGCTTCCATAGAGATAGTTCTTTTCATTCTTCTTAGATGAAGTTGGCCAAGTTTTTGGTGCCACAGTTTCATCTCTTTTTCTTCTTTGGTAATAGAACACATAGTGGAGTTATTAGTGTTCTCAGGCTGCCACAAGTAATAGTTATCTTTAGATCTGATTCCTTTCATTACAACTTCTAGTTTTTCATTAATTACTAGACATTCAGATTTTGAGAAGTTGACCTTGAATCCTAGATCACACAATTGACTGATACTAATGAGATTAGCAGTCAGGCCTTTTACCAATAGTACTTCATTCAGATTTGGAACTTCAGGGCAGTCCAAATTACCAACTCCTTTGATTTCACCTTTAGCACTATCTCCAAAGGTCACATAACTAGTGGTGTGAGGTTTAACATGATTGAGAATGTTCTTTATTCCAGTCATGTGCTTAGAGCACCCACTGTCAAAGTACCAGCCTTCCTTTGTAGAGACTCTCAAGGAAGTGTGGGCTATCAGGGCAGTAGCCTTTTTCTTCCATTGAGGAGTATGTGGTACCCTTTTTGACTTAGGTTTAACATCTGGGCTCTGATTAGGGTATCCATACAATCTGAAGCAGAAAGGCTTAATGTGACCATACCTCCCACAATGATGACATCTCCATCTTTGGTACTTTTTCTTCATATATCTCTGTTCCTGATGTTGAGAGTTGTGTTGAGACATCTGCTTTGACATTTGTTTAACAGGCCTGATCTTCTTGTCTGTACTAGATTTCTTTGCTTCCACAAATCCTAGTCCATATTTGTTTCCCACATTTTGTCCAACCTGAAGGATCTCTTCCAATTTGTCTGTTCCATTTGTCAGTATCTTGACAGATTTGGTCATTTGGTTCAGTTATGAGTTCAGCAATTGAACTTCCCTTTCTAGATGACTTATAGTTTCAAGTTCTTCCCTTTTTTCAGCCTCCAGCTTTATGATGAGTTTTGATTGTTTCTCATTCTGCACACAAACTTCAGCACTTCTGATACACAATTTCTTGTAAGTATCAACCAGTTCTTCAAATGTCACTTCTTCATCACTAGTGTCACTTTCAGAGGTACAAACACCAGTTAGGGCAGTAACTAGTTTGGCAGATTCTTCTTCAGAATTACTTTCTGAATCACAGTCAGACCAAGTAACAATCATTCCTTTCTTTTGTTTCTTAAGAAAGGTAGGACATTCAGCTCGAATATGCCCATATCCTTCACAACCATGGCATTGAATTCCTCTGCCTTGATTTCCCTTCTCTTCTGACCTTGGTCTTCTGCTGGAACTGTCAATGTCAGAGGGAATGTTATGAACATTAGACCTTGACTTTGGATCTATTCTTTTGATGAGTTTGTTGAATTGTCTTCCAAGCATGGCTATAGCTTCTGAAATATTTTCAACTTCATCCTCCTTGTTTTCAACATCAGAGTTGGATACAAGTGATATGCTCTTGTTCTTCTTGTCAACATTTTCAGTGATCCCCATCTCAAAAGTCTGAAGAGACCCAATGAGTTCATCCACTTTCAACTTGCTGATATCCTGGGCTTCCTCTATAGCAGTTACCTTCATTGCAAATCTTTTAGGCAAGGATTTGAGAATCTTTCTCACCAGTTTTTCTTCTAACATCTTTTCTCCCAATGCTCCTGAGGTGTTGGCAATCTCCAAGATGTTCATGTGAAACTCATGAATGGTTTCATCTTCCATCATTTTTAGATTCTCAAACTTGGTAGTCAGCATCTGAAGCCTTGACATTTTTACTTTGGAAGTGCCCTCATGGGTAGTTTTGAGAGTGTCCCAAACTTCCTTGGCCAGTTCATCTTGATGTACTAGTCTGAATATGTTTCTATCAATTCCATTGAACAAGGCATTTAAAGCTTTGGAATTACCCAGGGCTAACTCATCTTCTTCTTTACTCCATTCTTCCTCAGGCTTCAGACTGATTGTCCCATCTTTCTCAGTTATGGTGGGATGGTTCCATCCTTTGTCAGCAGCTCTCCAAGCCTTTTTGTCCAGAGATTTTAAGAAGGCAATCATACGAGGTTTCCAGTAGTCATAATTTGTTCCATCCAGAATGGGTGGTCTATTTCCAAAAACTCCTTCTTTGTCTATAATGCTAGAAAGTGATATCCCTAGATCTCACCCAGTAATACAGGCAGGGTGCCTGCTCTAATGCCAATTGAAATTCTGGCTGCAGATACTCAATGTCACGTTCAATATTATGACACCGTATCTGACTTTCTATAAGACAGTAAATACAAAACAGTAAAGAACACAGTCAATTGTTTACCCAGTTCAGTGTGCAACAACACCTACTCTGGGGGCTACCAAGCCAGGGAGGAAATCCACTATAAGAGATATTAATTCAGGAATAAACCAACCAGTTTATCTCCTTCACTTAAGACCTACCCAATGCAACTTCAATCTAAGTACAACTTAAACCTGAGTTCCTACTCACTCCCCCTCAATCACAGCAGTGATACTTAAAACAATTGACTAATGATTTGATGAAGACACTCTTCAAAACATACACTTGATTATGCTTCACAGCTTTTTAATCAAGCAACACAAGCACTCTTGCTTCACAGCTTTGAGTGATACATAAACCTAACTTGACTTTGCTTCAAAGCTTTAGTCAAGAGACACAAAACACTCTTGCTTCAAAGCTTTGAGTGATACAAAACCCTTACAATTAAAACAGACACAAAACACTCTTGCTTCAAAGCTTTGAGTGATACAAAACCCTTACAATTAAAACCTATTCCAAGTCACTTATCACAATGATACTTGCTTGGATTACAATAGTTAAAACTATACAGCTTCTAAATGATCTTTCGTCAAAAAGGGATAATTCCAAACAGCAGCCCTGTTGAATATATAGCAGTTGCTTCTTCAGTTAGGGTTTCCACAAAAAGCTAGGGTTAATTCCGTTTGACCTTAAGACTTGGTCACAGGACTTTATCAACCAGGTTAGGGTTGAGCTAGGTTAACCCCAAGTCCACGAGAGATTCTGTTCTGGAAAGACTGAGTTATTTTCCTGAAAAAACTCAGAATTAACCAAACTGCATAACTGTTAGTTCAGAACAGGATGTCTTAACATTTGTTATGACATCTGAATTCCTGTTTACTGATTTTGGTAAATGTGATCATTTTGTAAAATGCTCAGATACACACTCATAAACATCAGTACCTGTATACCACTATTTTTCTGCAAAGGTACCTAATAAACCAGTACCTAATAAATCAGAATGTTATGACATTAGTCATGACATTCACACACCTGGTTTTACCAAAAATGCATGCCAATACCTAAACAACTACAGGTGTTTTGCGTTTTATCGTAATTGTTGTGGATAGCAAGAGTCGCCACCGACTTTTCTTTTATCTAATAAAGGAAAGGGTGAAAAGAACAGGAAAGACCCTTTGAGATATTTTCTTGAGTTCGGGGGGTAGGTTATGAAAAGGGAAGGTGTTAGCACCCTTTTCATCCGTAGTTATCTACGGGCTCTTAGTTGATAGCTCAAAATTCTTTGTTTGAAATGTGTTTGTGATGATTTTGAAAGTATTTTTGAAAAGTTCCATTGTTTAGGCGAACTTTGTAATGATTCCCGTCTCTATAAGAATGTATACAAAGTGTTGACTTTTGAAAATATTTTGTGTGAAAGTGTTGGTGTGTTTGAAAGATGTTGTTTTGAAAATGTTGTGAGCAAGAAACTATGAGCATTCTACCTACTCAAAAGGGCCTTTGTTCTTTCCCTCCTCCTTTATATGTTTCTATCTTACTATCGATTGGTAAGAATCCCCATCATTGGATGTGAAGGGACAAGCGCAGGTCAATCGTACAGTCATAGAAGGTAACTTGTGAGATGCTTTAGCAATTTTTGTAAGGGACTAAGATCATTTTACCGAAGGTAACATGGAAGGATCATCGAGGGACTATGATCTTTTTTAATCGAGGGTCTTTGCTAAAGCGCTCCATATTCGAGGGACATGACTGTATTTTTCGAAGGCAACAATCGAGGTTAGCTTTAGACGTGCCTGTGTGAAAAGTGATTTGTTTTCAATTTAATTTGTCTTTGATTAGGGTTATCTAGCAGTTGATTTTATGTCTTATCATACACGCCTAATTACTATACAATATATAAAGAAAAACAGTAAATTGCGAAAATTAAAATTCTACGCTATTATAGAGCTTTTGGAGATGGGGGATACAAATTTACAAATGGAGATCGATCGAATCGACAATGCGATTAAAAGTCTAAATAATCAAGCAATACAACCCAATCAAATTAAAAATAGACAAATATTTAAACTAAAACAATCTATAAAATTAAATTAATTAGCAAAATAAACAACACTATAATATTTTTGATATTTTATGTTTGTGAGAGAATTTGAAAAGAAAAACCTATTCTATTTAAGAAAATAAAATAATTGATTAAAAGAAATTAAATTATATGTATGTATTTTTTGGTATTTTTGTTTGTGATAAAATTAAAAAAATCTATTCTACTATTTTCTTTGAAATTTTGTTTATCATGGAGAAATTAAAAGATTTAAAAGAATGCTAATTAAAGGGAAAAAAGATTAATTAATTAGATTATTCACAAAATTCCTAACTAAACTAATTTAGAAAATTAAATAATTTTTCAAATTATATTTTTTTATTTAATTTGATTTTAAAATTAACTAAATCTAAAAAAAAAGTCTAATTTAATTAAAACTAAACTAAACAACCATAATATAATGAATTTTTAAATAAACTTATGAAACAAACAAAGAAAAGAAGGTGTATGCAGAGTTTAAGGGGTGGAGTGACAGAAAATCGGAACTGTGCTTGATAAAGAAAAAAAGTAATAGGCCCAGATATTATGAAAAACAAATTAAGTAAATATAAAAAAAAGTTGGACTCAGATGAACCGGGTCGGCTTAGACCCGTGTCCAGTTCCTTTAAAACAGAAGCAAAACGGGTTACAATAACCGTAAATCCTTAGTCGCACACCAAAAGTACTCCCTCTGTTCTGTGTTTCTTATACTCCCTCCGCTCATCGTTTTCATACTCCCTCCGCTCATTGTTTTCACACTCCCTCTGTTTTCGATCAACCAAAACTTCCTCCATTTCCGCCATTATCTCTCTCTAAAAAAACGATTCCCCTCTCTGTGAAAACCTAATCTCGGTAGCCATAACAAACGCCGGAAAAATATATGACAAAACAAAATTGGAGACCAGTACATATGATAACAGAGGAAAAAACCAGAAATCAAAGACAAGATCTACATTAAGAGGTATCTCTGAATTCGATTCTCCTTACTCTTTTCCTTTTCTCTATTCCGTGTTTTAGCTGCCCTTTCCTGTGTTAAAATTCGGCGAGTATCATTGTTGTTGTTGTGATTTGTTCCTTTGCTTTTGGGTGAGCGGATTCGAGGGAATATATGAATGTTGCGGTTGATATTTTTTTTGTTTTATTTTAAATTATTGTTTGCATGTATTTTAACAGGGAGGGTTTTGAAGAAGTGAAATAGAGTTTTGGGCCAGATTTTTGGAGTAAGGTTGCTGATTGCGGTTACAGTGGCTTCACGGTTTTGACAGAGGAGTTTCTTTTTCTGTTTCTTTGTATTTTCTATCTTTGAATAGAATTTTCTATTTCTGAAGGGTTTGGCTCAAGAAAATTATGATAAGAAAAATAGGGTTTTTTTTTAATGATATCTTGCCTTAATTGTTTTTTTAATCTCTTTCTGTATATATTTCTGAAGGGTTTGGCGTTTGGGAAGATGATGAATATTTTCTAGGTTTTTTGTAAAAACTGTGTCCTGGTCTTGTGTTACTGTTCTTGTTTTTATATTGAATAAGAATGAGAAAATGGGGGGAAATGTGA
Organism: Vicia faba; assembly: GCA_948472305.1. Lineage (NCBI taxonomy): Eukaryota > Viridiplantae > Streptophyta > Magnoliopsida > Fabales > Fabaceae > Vicia > Vicia faba. The sequence continues at coordinate 448,803,897 of OX451740.1, forward strand.
GAAGTTTGAACAATTGGGATATGCTATTTTTATAACTTTTGGATACAACTTTTGTATTTCCTATTTTGATGTAATTTCTGGATGTTTATGGTCTGCTTTGATGCATGTTTTTTGGACTGATAATGTGCATTTTTAGGGGCTGTTATTTTGTTGTTTTGTGACAGGTTTGTAGTATAGGGCAGCAATGGACAACAGGGCTGTTTTTGGGACTGGCTTTGGACAGTCTTGGATAATTTCTGTTTTTTGGCAGAATTTATAGTTTGCTATAACTTTGTGATTTTCTTTATACACCTCTTTCCTTTTGTGAACCAAGGTTCACCTTTGTGATTTGTAATTGAAAAAGAATGGCCCATGATTTGAAATCTGATTTGTAAATGTATGAGGCTTTTGTTGGGCTGGACTGAGCTGCTATAACTCTATGATCTTCTTGCTTTTTACACTTTTTTCTTTTTGTGAACCAAAATACATTTTTGTGATTTGCAATTAGAACATGGCCTATGATTGAATTATGATTTTGCTATGAGGCTGGTTTTCTTGAATGTGATTAAGACACCCTTTTTCTGATTCGCAACGCAAACCCTAATGATGAATGTTTGTAAAATTTCTTGTTTATGTTCAAAGTTATACTTCTTGATTTCTTGCTAACATATTATTATTTCTTGTTACATGAGAAAATCATGGATTGAAGATGGTGAGACAAGTTAGAAGAAGAGAAGCTTGAATGATGGCAAAAGACTTAGTGGACTTTAGAGGGAAGCTTGCAAAAGAAGGAGATAAAAATCTCATTTGCAAACTTAGGACTTAGATTAGGAGTTCTTCTTTGTATCGTAAAAACTTAGTACTTATACTTAGAAAACTTTAAGAATTTTAAGCATATTTGTAAAATAAACTTTTGGATAACCCATGTATTTGAAAGCATGAGATCTTTGCAATACTTTGTGAACTTGTAAACTTGCAATTTGATTTTATTTTATACTTGAAGAAACAAGTTGAGCTTTGAGTGAAATATGAAAGAGATCAAAATGAGGTATGAGTAAGGAATTTGAAATGATTTCTTGATTTTGAAATTAAACCTTGAAAACTTGAAGCATAAGGCTTGAAACTTTGTTCTTGGATTTTCTTGAAGTAACATTGATGAACTTGTATCTTGAAGTTTGAATCCAATTCTCAAATGGAATAAGAACTTGAGGTCTTGAAGATGATGAATGTCTTAAGTAAAAATCGATGAATAAAGGAACTATGCCTTGCACATTCGATTTAACCTTTGAATTCTAAAGGATACAAACTCCAAGAGTTATTGAATGGATTCAATCATACCATGAAATTCACCTTTCTTTTCAAAACTTAAAGAATTTTCAAATATGAAGTTTTTTCAAACCCACTTTGAATACTTAAAAGGCATGTCTTGTACCGATCGTTCACAAGTCTTAAATCTACTCATCTTGCATCATAAATCGAGCCCAAACTAAAAGGCCTTGAATGCTCAATACAGATGGGATTCAAGATAAAAGTTGTTGCGTTGAGCAGTTGGCACCATGAATTGAAATTATAAAATCAAGAAACTTTTAAATCAAGAAAAATGACCTATGACAATTTGATAACTTTCAAGGTCTTTTAAACACAATTTTCTTTCGATTCTTAAAAAGAACTTGTAGATGACATCACTTATGAAAATTTGCAAAGATAATCATCTCAAGATCTTGAAAATTGAGGAAATTACGATTCTTGGAAGTCGGGAAACAGTTATTTGAGATTAGGTCAAAGTCTAGGAAGCGACCTCTAAAGAATTCAAATTTCTAATGACCTTTTGCATGTAATCAGCTCTTGACTTGTGAAGAGAAACTAGAGATGACGTCAAGGAGAGTCATACGCAAAAAGAACCACTCAAAAATACGGAATAGTGAAGAAGTTATGATCGTTTGAATTTAATCTTGAAAAGGCCGACTTTTGGGTCAATGCAACTGATTTTCAGTCATCTGAATAATTGACTGAGCAGATTGCAATACGAGGCTTGAAATTTGGCATGAGTATCCTTGAGAATACATGAAAAAGCATGAAGACCACTTGAAACCTTGGAAACTCAATTTTTCTTGAGAAGTACCAAACCCTAGCTGTTGACTCAATGCTTAGGAGGAGAATCTGTCTGATCAAATCCTGAGCCATTTTGAGTATTTGAGAAATCCTAGGATAACATCTTGAATGAAAAATTGGAGGGAAAATTTTGGGGTACAACAGCTTCCCATGTTCAATCTTCTTAAACTTGAAAAGCGAGATTTGCATGTTTGCCGTTCGTAGCTTGAGAGTGGAAGATGATTGAACACTAGAGTGCCCAGAAATTTTCACTTACTTGTGCACGAAGCAACACTTTGGGTTTATTGTATCGGGAATAGATTTAAAGATACCATTTGGAGAGTGACGAAATATTGTCGAAGATGGGCTTATAGATGCCATCCAGAAGTGATTGTTGATAGAGAAATTAGACTAAGTCTAATGCTGGACTTCAGCTAGGAGAAGTATCAGAATAAATCTTTGGTCGATTTAATCTGAGCCAGCAAAATTCTACTGAGAGAAGTATCAAAATAAATCTTTGGTAGATTTAATCTGAGACAACAAATGTCCTTCGCCTATCTTTAACTGGAAGAAGTAAATCTAACCAGAAGAGGTCTTTGTTTGATGAATTCACTAGGGAAACAATTCTAACCAAAAGAGGCATGTTGATTGCCTATTATTAATTGGAGGAAGTGAATCTAGCCAAAAGAGGTTTGTTGATTGCCTATTATTAACTGGAAGATGTAAATCTATATAGAAGAGGACTTTTTCTTTGTTGATTGACTTTTCCTGCGAGGAAGAGGGTTAGTTGCATGCAGATGTATGCATGGCATAATGATGTTCTCAAAATAAATGAGACTGTGTTGTATGCATTTGTCATGTATGTAATATGATGTATGGATGCGGAAAATTATTGAAATGTATATTTGTATGGGGAAAATAAATCCTTGACAAACACTGGGGAGCCTTGGGAAGTTAAATCTTGGACTGTTGTTGAAGAGTATGTGTATCTTCAAACTTTGTTTAGGGTGTTTCTGCTGGGGATTCCTGTTTTGTTGTTTGAGGAAAACTCGGCTAGGGAACATTGACTTTGCTTGAGGGAAACTCAGTGGAGAGTGTTGATTCCTGCTTGGGGGAAAGAGTTTAGGAGTTTTAGTTGTCCGTTGTTCTACTTGGGAGTTATCTTCTGATTGGAGAGAATGGAAGTTAGTTGTTATCTGGTCGGATCCAGGCTTCACAATAACTTGTTGGGGATAATAAAGTTAACTGTTATCTGGTCGGATCCCAGGCTTCGCAACAATTTACTAGGGAAGATGAAATTAACTATTATTTGGTAAGATTCCAGGCTTCACAGTAACTCAAACTGTTATCTGGTCGGACTCCAGGCTTCGTAGTAATTGAAGAAGTTAAACTGTTATCTGGTCGGGTTCTAGGATTTACAACAATTTAAACTGTTATCTGGTCAGATTCTAGGTTTTGTATTAATTTGTTTAGAGAGATGAAGTTGAATTGACATCTGGTCAGATTCCAGGCTTTGCATTAACTTAGATGAAATCTAACTGTTATCTGGTCAGGTCCAGTCTTCACAATAATTTTCTTGAGAGGATAAAGTTGAAATGTTATCTGGTCGGGTCTAGGCTTTGCAGTAACTTGTTGTTATCTGATCGGATTCTAGGCTTCGTAGCGATTAAATAAGTTAAACTGTTATCTGATCGGATTCTAGGTTTCGAAGAAACTTAGATGAAATTAACTTTTATCTGGCCGGATTCCAGGCTTCACAGTAACTTGCTAGAAAGGATGAAGTTGAACTATTATCTGGTCAGATCTAGGCTTTGCAGTAACTTGATTTGGAGGGATGGAGTCAACTATTATTTGGTCGGGTTCCAATCTTCACTGCCACTTTCGGGGATAGTAACGACTCCGTAAGGTATTACAATGATTCTACCGGGGGTTAAGGGGTTTCGTCCGTTGATTTGTAATAGTCTGAGAAACAAACTCAAGCTGGGGAATTTGCAGTTTGTTGGGGAAATAAACCCTGTCGAAGAGAAAATTTGGCGACCTGCTGGAGAGGTGTTTCCTTTAGGGAGAAATCCACAAGGCCCTTTTTTAGACTAACTCAACTGTGGAGAGGGTTTTCTGGAGATTGAAACTCTGGCTGGAGATTGCATGAATCCAAGTCTGTGGGGATGATTTTATTGAAGTAACTCTATGGGGATAACTCAAATCTTTAAGGAGATACTTATTACTGTTTTCATATATTTGTTAAAAGTTGATCATGTTCATTTAATTTTAGCCATTGGACGCTTTTGCACTTTAAAATAGAAAAACAAAAAAGTTTGCACTTCAAAGTATACTTGTATTGATGTTTGCCTATAAACAAGCGTTTTTATACAAGGAGACAAAGATCCTAGTAAGAGGAAATCGTCGAAAGAAATGAAAGGAATACAAAGTGAAAACAAAAATAATAGCCATGTGGAAGTAATCTCATTGTGTTCCAACTCCGCTATTTCCCCTATGTTTTCAAACATCATCCCTTGCCGTTGAAAGAAGTTGATTGGATTGATCTTGTACCATTGAATTTGGACCTTGGTAATAAACTGGCTGTAGGGATACAACAGGACATAGTCATACGCTTTAATCCTTAATTTTTTCCTGGACCGCCCTCTTGGGTTTTCAGCCCACCAGGATACCCATTTTTGCCAAAGCCTCCCTTTCAGGTTTTCGACTTGCCAGGTGTATAATCTTTTATATATATATATATATATATATATATATATATCCCTAACTTTTTCCCGAACCCTTTTGGTTTTCCAGGAGGCCCTTATTTTTCCTAGGTATGTCAACCTAGTGGGTCATTCTTCATGCTTAGTATTTTTCGACTATGTCCACATTCACAGGATGCAGGAAATCTTCGCCATCCATAGTTGTTAGCATCATGGCACCGCTAGAGAATACTTTCTTGACGACAAATGGCCCTTCGTAAGTGGGAGTCCATTTTCCCCTGGAATCACCTTGTGACAAAATGATGTGCTTTATTACCAAGTCGACAACATGATACACCTGAGGCTTGATCTTTTTGTTGTAAGCCTTGATCATACGCTTTTGATACATTTAACCATGACAAACAGAAGCCAGGCTCTTCTCATCAATCATGTTCAACTGATCCGACCTAGTCTGAATCCATTCATCCTCACCTAGATCTACCTCTTTCATAATCCTCAGGGAAGGAATCCGAACCTTAATAGGAAGGACAACCTCCATGCCATAGAATAAAGAGGAAGGAGTTTCCCCAGTTGACGTTTGAGATGAAGTACGGTAGCCATGAAGAGAAAACGGTAGCATCTCATGCCAGTCTTTGTAGGTTACTACCATCTTTTGCACAATCTTCTTGATATTTTATTGGCATCTTATGCCGCGCCATTCATCTTAGGTCTGTATGGAAAAGATGTGTGATGTTTGATTTTGAACTGCGTGCAGAGTTCACTAATCATACCAGTGTTGAGATTGGTTCCGTTGTCAGTGATGATCCTTTTGGGAATACCGTAATGACAGATGAGGTTATGCTTGATAAACCGAGCCACAACGTTCTTTCTTACTAAGGCAAATGAGGCAGCTTCAACCCGTTTGGTGAAGTAATCAATATAAACAAGGATGAAATGGTGTCCATTGGAAGTAGTGATTTTGATCTCTCCAATCATGTCAATGCCCCACATTGCGAACGGCCACGAAGCAGTCATGACGTTCAAGGGAATTGGAGGCACGTGGACCTTGTCAGCATAGATTTGACACTTATGGCAAGTCCTCGAGTGATGGTGACAATCAATTTCCATTGTCGACCAATAGTAACCAGCCCTTAGAATCTTCTTGGCCATAGTGTGTCCACTAGAGTGAGTCCCAAAGAGACTATTATACATGTCTTCCATGATCTTCTCTACCTCCCTCTTGTCCACACACCAGAGTAGAGTAGAATCATGGTTATGCTTGTACAAGATTCCATTGCTTAGGAAAACTTTGGCTGAAAATCTTCGCAAAAATTTCTTATCATTGATGCAAGCTCCTTCAGGATACTCTTGTGCTTCAAGATGTCTCTTCACCTTATGGTACCATGGTTTCTCTTTGTCAGTGTCAAGCTCGCAACATTGCACTGGTTTGTCAACTCTTTCTATAGTAATTCTGGGAGCCTCTTCGTCCCAATTGACCTTGAACATGGACGACATTGTTGCTAAGGCATCTGTCAACTGATTTTCATCCCTCGGGAAGTGTTCAAAGGTGACCTCCTCGAAATATGGGATCAGAGTCAACACAGGATCTTTGTAGGGGATTAGATTAGGATGTTTGGTATCCCACTCGCCTTTAACTTGACTGATTACTTGGGAAAACTCTTCGTACACATCCAAGAACTTAATTCTTAGGTCAATAGCAACCTTTAGACCTAAGATGCATGCGTCGTACTCAGCCATGTTGTTTTTACAGTCGAAGCAGAATCTAGCAGTGAAAGGTGTATGGAGACCTTCAGGAGAAACAATCATAGCGTCAATTCTGTTACCTAAAGCATTGGAAGCCCCATCAAAATCCATAGTCCATCGGGATCCTTGTTTAGGTCCGTCATACGGTCCAGGCTTTTCGCAGTCGCTTACTAGCATGATATTCTCATCCTGGAATTCAAAGTTTATAGATTGGTATTCGTCAACAGCTTGGTGCGCCAAATGATCTGCCAATACACTTCCTTTGATTGCTTTTTATGTAGTGTATTGGATATCATATTCTGTCAGAATCATTTTCCATCTAGCTATTCGACTGGAGAGAGTTGGCTTCTCAAATATATACTTGATAGGGTCCATCTTAGAAATCAATAGAGTGGTGTGAGTCAACATATACTGTCTTAGTCGGCGAGCAGCCCATGCCAGAGCGCAACAAGTTTTCCCGAGCAATGAATATCTTGTTTCATAGTCGGTAAACTTTTTGCTCAGGTAGTATATTGCATGCTTTTTTCAGTCAGACTCGTCATGTTGGCCCAACACACGCCCCATTAAATTCTCCAATACGGTCAAGTACGTAATTAGAGGTCTTCCTTCAACTGGAGGCATTAGGATTTGAGGTTCTTGCAAGTACTCCTTAATCTTGTCAAAAGCTACTTGGCAGTCGTCATTCCATCTAATTACTTGATCTTTCTTCAATAGCTTGAAGAGAGGCTCACAAGTAGCAGTTACGTGTGATATGAATGGGGCGATGTAGTTGAGTCGACCTAAGACACTACACCAAAAAGGAATTTTAACAACTCATATTAGACAACGCTTTTATACAAAAGTGCTACTATAAGTGAATTTAAAAACAACACAGAAAAAGTGCTACTATAGCTGGTAAAGGACCACTTTAGACAGTGCTTTTAAAAAGTGCTGTCTAAAGTCATATAAAAATTAAAAAAAAAAAAAAAAAAGCGCTGCTAAAGGGCCACAATAGCCAGCGCTTTTCAAAAGCGCTGCTAAAGGACCACTTTAGCCAGCGCTTTCTAAAAAGCGCTGTCTAAAGGCATATAAATTAAAATTAAAAATTAGAATCAGACTCGTTTCTTCTTTTCACAGTCTGGTTTCCCTCTCATGAACAAAAATGCTTTCCTTCTCCAACCTCCTTCCGCCGTCGTCCAAGCGCCTTCCGCCGTCGTCAAGCTCCACCGACCTTTCCCTTCATACTCGACCGTCTCTCTCGGTTTTTCTCCACCCTGACCAGCCCTTTCTCAAGGTAGGTTCTTTCTTGAATCTGAGTTTTACTAAAATCATGATAAACTAAAATGCTCAATGTTGTTCTGTGTAAAATCAATTTGGGAAGTGTTTTTATTTGTTAGAGTGCATTAACATGGCTAAGAGAAAGCTAATAGAGAAGTTATTTGTAGCATGATTCTTGTTGGCATACATTTATGACTGGTTTGTTGGGTTCTATTTCTTTTATGGTGTAGATCTTTATTTGACTGGTTTGTGTGGTTCTGGGCAAAGTACTATTGCTAAGAAGCTTTGTTGACATCCACAATTCAAAGGTAGTAACTTATTTCCTCTTCTTCTTTGTTTCATATAAATGACTTATAATATAAGCAATTATATGATAAATGCGGAAATAAGTTGTTTAATCATATAGGGTGTTAGTCCTCTAAATTATTTCATCTCATTAGATATTCAATCATAGTAAATATCCAAATTTTCATGATCTTAATAGCATAACTACAACATAAGGACTAATTACTTCACTTCATATATATATATATATATATATATATATATATATATATATATATATATATATATATATATATATATATATATATATATATATATATATATATATATATATATATATATATATATATATATATATATATATATATATATATATATATATATATATATATATATATATATATATATATATATATATATATATATATATATATATATATATATATGTACTAAATTTCTAGAAATAATCCATTTAAATCATACAAAATTTCTAAAACTTTGTATTAATCTTCTTATAGTGTATATACTATTTTCCCTATTTTGTTCATGTGCATTGACACCTAAATTCATTAGCCTCCTAAATGGACTATTTTTGTTTGTTTTTGATGATCCCTTTTTATTGTTTAGTTAGTCGAAGATCATCACCGATTCGAAGAACATCAAAGCCGCACCATCCGCCGTCGACACCAATAACCCCCTTTTCTTTCTTTGGTAAGTCAAGTTCAAATTCAACATTACTGATTCTTTTATTTATTTACTATCTCCTTCCTATATTTATTTTTAGTCCATATTAATAACTCCAGAAATAAATTTCTAGAAATAATTCATTTAATTCATACAAAAAGGGAATAATTCGTTTATAATGTTTTTGTTTACTTTAATTAGTAGAAAAAAATGGATGTCTGCCGATCGATTGTTAAAAGAGTACGAGAATGGGGTATTGGAATTCGTTAAGTTTTCTGTTGAACACACCAAAGACCTCAGTCGAATGAAGTGTCCTTGCTTGGGTTGTTGTTATGTGGGTCGGATCGACGCATATGGATTGAAATCGCATTTACTAATGCGTGGAATGGATTGAAGTTATATGTGTTGGATATTTCACGTTGAAAAAAGTAACAACAATGTTGAACCGGGGGATAAAAGTAGTACGGCCTATGCTTCAGACGACAAGGACACAGATATATATGATTTTGATCGAGTCGAAGAGATTGCAGATGCACTTGAAGAAGATCTTCAGGATTGTCCCAAAATGTTTGAGATATTGGTAAACGATGCAGAGAAACCGTTGTATAAAGGTTGCACTAAATTCACAAGACTGTCTGCGGTATTAAAGTTGTACAACTTAAAGGCGGGCAATGGATGGTCAGATAAAAGTTTCAGAGTTATTAGCCCTTATGATAGATATGCTTCTGGAGGATAATGTTCTTCCTAATCAAACCTATGAGGCCAAAAAAATGTTGTGCTTTATTGGCATGATCTATGATAAGATACATGCTTGTCCAAACAATTGTGTTTTGTTTCGAAAGAAATATGCATCGTTAAATGAGTGCCCTAAATGCGGTTTATCTCAATATAAGAAAAAATTGTCTCCAGCAAAAGTCTTATGGTATTTTCCTATAATTCCGAGATTTAGGCGCATGTTTCGTAGTGAAACCGATGGAAGACACTTGACTTGGCATGCAGGTGAAATAATTATTGATAGAAAGTATCGACATCCGGCAGATTCACCACAGTGGTCAAAAATTGATGATGATTATCCTGATTTTGGAGAAGAATCAAGAAACCTTTGCTTGGCATTATCTACTAATGGAATAAACCCACATGGTCTTCAAAGTATCTCACATACCACATGACCTGTAATTCTTATGATTTATAACCTACCTCCATGGATATGTATGAAGCATAAGTACATGATGTTATCTATGTTAATTTCCGGGCCTAAACAATCAGGGAATGACATAGATGTATACTTGACATCTTTGATCGAAGATTTAAAGATTTTGTGGGAGAACGGTGTGGAGGTTTATGATGGATATATGAAAGAAAGTATCAATTTGAGGGCGATGTTGTTTGGCACAATTAATGATTTTCCATCATACGAGAATCTATCTGGGTATAGCATTAAAGGTCAACGTGCGTGTCCTATTTGTGAAGATGGAACAGATACAACGCGATTGGAACTTTTTTAGAAGAATGTGTTTCTCGGCCATCATAGATTCTTACATTCTAAACATCACTACTGTGAATGGAGAAAAGCATTCAATGGAGACATTGAACAACATAAAGCTCCACCTGCATTGTCAGGTGACCAAATTTTTGAAAAGGTGAAAGATGTGTGTACTCAGTTTGGCAAGCCTTTTGCACATAAGTTTGTCAAAGGTGGGTGGAAGAAGAGGTCGATTTTTTTTTAAATTTCCATATTGGAAGTCTTTGTATGTAAGACATTTTCTCGATGTTATGCATATTGAAAAAAATGTATTCGAAAGTGTTATTGGTATGTTACTCAATATAAAAGGAAAGTCTAAGGATGGACTTAAAGCAAGGGAGGACATGTTAAATATGGGAATAAGAACTGAATTAGGACCCTTGAAGAAAGGAAGACGAACATATCTACCACCTGCTACTTTTACTCTATCTAGAAAGGAGAAAAAATATTGTGCAGGTTTCTAAGTGAAGTTAAAGTTCCAGAAGGATACTCTTCAGATATTAGAAGACTTGTGTCTATGAAAGACCTCAAGTTGAAGAGTTTAAAGACACATGATTGTCATGTTATAACGAATTATTTTCTACCAATAGGTATACATTCTATTTTTCCAGAAAAAGTAAGAAGTGCCATAACTAAATTGTGTTTTTTCTTTAGGTCAATTGTTAGTAAGGTGATCGATCCTGAGGTCTTACCAACACTGCAAAAAGAAATAGTTATTACCTTGTGTGAGCTTGAGATGTATTTTCCTCCCTCTTTTTTTGACATAATGGTACATCTAGTTGTTCATCTTGTGAAAGAGACACAGTTGTGTGGACCAGCTTATATGAGATGGATGTACCCTGCTGAACGTTATATGAAAATATTAAAAGGGTACGTGAAAAACCGAAGTCGCCCATAGGGTTGAATTGTTGAATGATACATTGTTGAAGAAGCGGTTGAGTTTTGTACTAAATATTTGTCCAATGTTCAATCCACTGGGCTCCCCAAAACTAATATTTTTGAAAAAAAGGAAGGTAAAAAATTAATTGGAAATAAAATTGAGACAATATCAAGGGATGAACGGGAGCAAGTGCATTTGTATGTTCTGCACAATGACATTGAGGTTAAGCCATATGTTGAAATGCACAAGGCTATACTCTGAGGGTTAAATCAGAACAAAAATTAAAATTGGATAGTACGAGAGCACAATCAAAGTTTTATACAATGGTTTAAGGATCATATTTATTTAAAAAGCTCTTCAGATCCCACTTCAATAACAGAAAGGTTGAGATGTTTGGCATATGGTCCACGTTTGCATGTGTTTTCTCATAGCGTATACGCAATAAATGGATACACATTTTATACCAAAGAACAAGATGATAAAATTACTATGCAAAATAGTGGTGTCGCCGTGCTAGCTGAAGCAATGCACATATCAAGTACGAAGGAACTAAACCCCAAATATGCAAATCTGTCATATTTTGGGGTCATTGAGCACATTTGGGTGTTTGATTACGAGAAATTTCATATTCCTATCTTTGGTTTCCAGTGGGTAAATAGTAGTGGCATACGAATGGATAAGTCAGGATTTCTGCAAGTTGATCTTAATAGGGTGGGCTACAAAGACGAGCCTTTTATTCTAGCATCTCAAGATAAACAAGTGTTATATGTCACTGAACCGACGAGTACGAAATGGTCTATAGTGCTTTTATCTAACAAAGTGGTTGATGATACCAATGTAGATCAAGGTGATATTGATGTTGAGAATCAGTCATGTATTAGACAGAATGATCAAGATGAGAATATTGTAGCGGATGAGTCATATATTAGAAACGATCATAACGAGGGAATTTGGATCAATTCTGACGTCCGCATTGCTAAGAAACAAGTAATTCATATTCCAACCAATAAAAGAAAGAGATGTTAGTGAAAAAGGTAATATAGTAAAATGTTATATATTATGTCATTTTCAATAAATTTATATGCTATTCTTTATTTGTAATTTGTTATATATTCAATTGATTATGGATTTTTATATTGGGTTTATGTTTTTCTTTATTACAGGTTAAATGGCTAATAACGAGGATCGCCCACATGATGATGCGACCGTTACTGATCAGGAAACGGAAATTAGACGGGGTATAACAGTTATAAAGAAAGTCATTCGTGATAGAGACCGAGGCATAAAATTAGATGCGCATTGGAGCCAAAGTGGCCAACTAATTAAGCCTAACGGTTCAACGGTGACAAGTTTTATTGGTGAACTTATAAGGAATGAAGTTCCAATTACTTGTGATGATTGGAGAAAAATAGAGTTGAAAGAAGCTAAAGAAAAAATTTGGAGTGAGATACAGGTACCATATTTAATGAAGTTCCAATTTGTTTTTAATGACGATTATGTCTATAAATTACTTGTACTAACGCACTCTGTGTATGTTTTTTGTAGAGGTCTTTCAACAACATTGATAATACTAGAAAATTTTTTTGTCTCCGATTGGCCGGAAAACTACTAAGAGGGTTTAGGACTTTTTTAAATATCAAGTTTCTTAGGGACGCGGATAAAATTTTTGTTGATGCAGAGTTTCCATCTAAGTTTGCAAGTTTGGTTTCACCTAAAGAATGGGAAATGTTTAAAGCCAAACGAAAAACCCAAGAATTTCAGAGTGCAAGTGAAACAAATCGGCAAAGAGAATCAAGTCCCGCATATCTATACAGAAAATGGCGTATTGGATATGGACGCTTAGAACAGTCTATCGTAAGTATCTATAAATTGCAATGATATACTTGTTCATCATGAATTATATTTGATAATATTATTTGGCTTTATGTGTAGTTAACAAAGGAGAATAGTTCTGAAACATCTCTTTTGGAACATGCTTTGTGGAAGGAAGCCCGTGTGGGTAAGGATGGAGTTGTCAAAGAAGGTGTTCAATTTTTTTTTGAGAAATGTGTAAGTATAGCATTATTTCTTTAATTAAATCAAAATTTTAGTAACATATAATTAAGACAAATTTTCAATATTCATATGAATTTCAGGAGACTCTATCTCAGTCTATATGTCCAGATGAAGACAATGATTGCATGAGCATACTTAGTCGAGCATTAGATGTTCGTGAGTATTCTGGTCGGGTGAGGGGTAAGGGATTTGGAATCACTCCAAAATCCTTGAAGATGAAAACACAAAAGACTCCTAGAAATAAAGAATTGTAGGAAACCTTAGAAGCACTACAAGTTGAAGTTCGTGAATTGAGAAGGGAAAAAGAATTAAGAGAGCAAGCTTCAGGTTTTAAAGCCACTAGTGATAAAGGTAGTATCAGTTGTAATTTTCAACTGAATATTCCAGAGGTAATTATATATATCATTATGAAATTAAAGTAGCTTAATTTATTTAATTGAAATATATACACAATAATAATTTGAAATTTATCATTGGGTTTAGGGCATTTCACCTTGTCATCTCAACTTATCGTCACCGACTTATCGGATGGTTGGCAAGGGGAAAATGCATAACACTTTGGGAGAATTACTTCACACTAAACCGCTCCCTACTGGCTGTTTAAAAGTATAGTTTGACATTGCTTTGGAGAAGGATGCATTATTACCACATCCTGACGATGTTTCGGATGCCACACTTATGGGAGATGCAATCGGTTCATTTGTTGCATGGCCATCAAGCCTCATTAGCGTAGATAATGAGGTATGCTTAAAACCATATATATGAACCTTTGAGTATTCAAAGTTTTTACGCGCATTTTACGTACATTTGTTTTTACATGGTTATGTTAATTAGATTTCAACAAAATCCAAAGCAAAAGACAAGGGGATTCCGCGGCAAACCGAGTCAGTGGCATCAATAAAATAGGTACATCATAATTACATGATATTTATGCATGTAACTAATTAAATGTTAATTCGTGATCTTATACTTCACATAACTAATTATATGATCTTTAGATTCATGCTAAAGAGAATGAAGATGTCGGTAGGGGTAAGAATCCTGAAATTAGCAACATTTCCACACAAAAGGTTGTTGCTAAGAAGACCGCAACTAAAAAAAAACCTACTTCCAAGTATAGGTCGTGCCTTGGGACATTTTTAGAAACGTCTGATATTCCGGAAGGAAATACTCGTTGTTGTACCCCAAAATTTGCCCTCCCTTTTTGACAAGAAATCACAACCCTAGGGTTTTCTCAGATTTTCAAAGATTGGCTCAAGAATCGATCAAACAGACTTTTCTTTGGCAGTAAATCAAGAATTCGGGTTTTCTCTCGCATTTCTCAGAAGAAACTGAATTCTCAGAAATTCAATTAACTGTTACATGTTTTCACACTTTTTCAAGTTTGCTGAAAGGTTGTTGGTTTTTCTCAAGGCTTGATTATCTGGGATAAGAGATAGGAGTTGAGACTGTCTGATCTAGGTTAACCAGATAAAGTGCGTCTGTTAAGACATCTGCTTGTTAATGGAATGAAACATTTGCTGGTTAATGGAATGAAATGCTTACTTGTTTATTGGAATACACAGTGCGTATTTTGATTGGAATGCTGTTGCAAGGTTACGAGGCTACAAAGTTTTTGGATTACTTGGAATTTAAGTTATCTGTATTGAAATATTGGAATGCAGTTTCAGTTATTTTAATCAGGAATCTTAAATAATCAGTGAAGACTTGAAAGAAGAATTGCAAGATATTGGACAGTAAAAGATTTTATTGAATGTCAGATTGCCTCACAATTTTTTTCCAGATGTTGATACAAAAAAAATTTATTATTTGAATACTGTATGTTTTACAACTTATAGTATTTAAAAAAAATAAATGATTATAATAAATGGAAAATCTAAGTCTAAGCCGAAGCTCCATTGCTCCCATGCTCAAAGTCTCTGGCTTCTACTGCTTTGTCACCGTCCAAGTTGCACTCACATGAAAAAGACAAAGGAAAAGAAGATTATCACAGTTAATTGAAAAGAATTTTCAAATAAAAAAGAAAGGAAATTGTTCATCATTAAAATTTGTCGTCCGGAATCAGAGTGCTATTTTTCATCACGTTTTATTTTTCTCTTTGCAAATCACAAGAAGATTGCTCTTCTTGGTTCACACAGAGAAAAATAAAAGTGCAAATTGAAGAATGCAAAAGAAATTATTTAAAAACATAACAAGGCGCCAAAACTGCAAAACAAGGCAAGCTGAATGCAAACATGGCAGCATACAAAGGCAAGCTGCACAACATTACAAAGTCAGCCAACTAAACAATGCAACAACTAAATGCAACAAGGTGCCAACTGTACTGCATAGCAAACAAAACCAAACTGAGTTACAAAGCAAACTAGATGCAAACTGTCGAGCAAATCAACCAAGTACAATACAGAAAGTACACAATGCAGCAGGATAGCAGGCTAAAAGAAAAATGCAGGAGATAAACCAATTCACAAGCCAAAAAGCTTGTCATAGCTATCATCATTTTCCAGCAGACATAGGCAAACTTTTCAGAATAATAAGAAAAAAGCAAATCTGCTTTGCCATAGAGAGAGAAAGAGGAAAAGATATCACCTTGGTGAGAGTGTACAGTTTGGAAAGAAGGCTATCACAAGTGGAAAACAAAAAGCAAAAGGATATAAAACTCAAAACTGCATAACAGTTTCAAGGGAGAACATTGTGTATCAAAATTGCACAACCAGAAAAAATACATCCAACAGTTTCTCCATAAAACACAACCTGTTATCAAACAGTTTCACACAAACCCTGTGAACAAACAAACAGAAGCAAGCTAACCAAAACTTCTGCAATCTCCAAGACCCTGCAAAGCTTGCCAAACTGCTAGGCCAACAAACTGTAACAAGCCTAGCCAAGCTGCAACAAAAGCCAAAGCCCAACCAACCTTCACAATCAAATAGAACACCACAAGCCTAGCAAAACTGCAAGCTTGACAAACTGCAGCAAACACAAAAAACCTGAAGAACAAGTTTGCCAAACCAGAAAAAAAAAACCTTGTGAACCAACTGCAACAATCTGCCATACCACAAACTGTAACTGCCTAGCCAAACTGCAAACACAGTTCAAATAAACACAAGCCTACTATCAAGCCAATAACCAAAAGCAAGCTTGCTAAACAAACCAAACCTATTACCAAAACTGCTCAAAACAAACTTGCAGTTCCACAATAAAACTGCAACAAACTCCAAAACTGTAAGCCAAAACTGTAACAACCACAACCTGTAAAGCCTGGCAAACCAAAGAAAATTGCAAGCCTGCTATAAAAAAAACAGCACAGCCTGCACAAACTAACCATTAACCAAAACAAGGTTTCAGAACCACAATCATCATTAACAAAACTACCAGAAAATCAAAGATTTCAGAAACATTTCATCATCATCAACATCAAACCCCAAGAGAGAGGAAAAGAATTTTAGAAGCAATCAACAAAGGAGTTTCAGAAGCCAAGTTTCATCAACAAATCAAAGAGAGGAAAGAGTTTCCGAAGCAATAAAATCAAAGTTTTAGAACACTCATCATCAACAAAAAACATCAACAAAGGAGTTTCAGAATCTATCAATCATCAACAAACCGTATCATAATGCAACCAAGGCCATTGAATGTTAGGAAGAGGAGGAAAGTGAGGGTTGCTCCGGCGGCTAAGGCTTGGGGAGGGAGATCAGAACCACATGAGATTGAGAAATATGAAGAGAAGAGGAGAGAGAGAGAGAGAGAGAGAGAGAGAGAGAGAGAGAGAGAGAGAGAGAGAGAGCGGCGCCGCTGTAAATCACACAAACCCTAAAATCAGAAGAACCCTAACAAAAACGTTGCAAACCCACCTTTGGGCCTGTCCTCCCCATCCCTTAAGCCCATAACAATTGCTGATACTCCCTTCCATTCTGACTCACCCCCTCATTTATTTTTGTTTTCATTTTGGGCTTAACCTCAAACCCAAACAATCTTAAGCCCATCTTTAATCCTTTTAATTTCTTTTCTTTTCTTTTGATTAACAAATGCTATTGTTTTGTTTTAATTTTAATTAATTTGTTTTATTTTGTTAATAATAAATAATAATTAAAACTTTTCTCAAATTAGTTTCTTTTATTAATTAATTTTGTTTCATTTAATAAAATACCAATAAAAAAACATTTAAATTGATTTAATTAAATTTTCTTACTTTAAACTTTTATTTACATAATTAATAAAATACAAAAAGAATGTATATAATATTTAATCTTTCTTTGTTTTTTTAGAATAGATTTTCATTTATTTTTTAAATAAATACATGCATCCCATAATATTATTGATTTCTTCATTTGTTATAACTTTGTATTGAATTGCGACGATTCGATTTGGTTGTAATACTTGGTATTTGGACATTATTATTCTTGTGAGACTCATCCCCATTTGTAAATAATTGTACCCCCATCCCCGGATACTTTTGTAATAGCTTAGATTTTTAATTCTTGCACTTTATGCTTTCAAATATGCCATGATTAGAGATTAGGGTTTGTATGCGAAAATCCAAAATCAATCGCTAGATGACCTAATACAAGACCTAAATGCATGAAAATGACAAACACAATTCACACGTGCACCTCTAGGGTAACCTCACTTGTTGCCTCGGAAATGCAATCATGTCCCTCGAATATGAGACACTCTAGCAAATGCCCCTTCGATAAACAAAGATGGGAGTCCCTCGATGACCCTCGATGTTGCCTTCGATAAAACGATCTCGTCCCTTACAAAATTGCTAGAGCGTCTCACAAGTTGCTTTCAATGATTGTATGTGATGACCCGCGCCTGTCCCGTTTAACATCCTAATACAAGGTTATTTGCCAAATGCAATGGTAAAACAACACTGTCAAAAAGGGTTAAAAACATATAGGAAAGATCTTTGAGTAAAATAGGGTAGATAACTCTTAGTTACTTGATCAAAACTTGCAAAACATCCTTGCTATTTTCAAATACACATCACAACACAATTTTAAAACATTTCCCAGAAACAAACTTTCAAACATTGAAATATCTTTTCAAAAAGACAAACACCTTTGTATATATTCAAACAAGAATCATTACAAATGTTGCCACAACGATGGCCTCTTTTCAAAGCATTTTCAAAAACCACACACACAAAGCACCATTTCAAACAATTGAAAAGTAAAAGCAAGTGATCTAAACAAGTAACTAAGAGCCCATGGAAAACCATGGATGAAAAGGGTGCTTGCACCTTCCCTTTTCATAATCTACCCCCCGAACCTAAGAAAACACCTCAAAGGTCTTTCCTGTGCTTTTTGACCTTTCCTTTGGATAAAATAAAAAGTCGGTGGCGACTCTTGCTAAATCCCACAATTGCAAACACAAACGCAAAACCTCAAGTCAGTTCTCCCACCGTATCACAGAACTGGCGACTCTGCTGGGGAATTGAATCTAAAAGTGGGGTTACCTAAGGGTTTTAGATCACCTTTACATGTTATCTTATTTGACTTGTATGCTTTACTTTTTGGGTCCTTGTTTGGGTTTGTTTTAAATCCTACACCTGGATTTGGGGGCACCTTTTAGGTAAGTAGCAATAAATTATGAGGGAACTGTGCGGGGTATACTGACATGGTTGAAGCAGTGGCTACGTTAGTGCGACATATTTGTGGGTACCGGTAGCCTTTGAGTCAATCAAAGAGAATACGGGGCCGCTGAGTGATGTCATGAAGCACTAATGAACTCTTAGAACCTTACTTGACCAACTTGGCCTTTTTAGGGATAGTGAGATGACCGACTTTGGTGCAGTCCGAAGTTGGTATATACTCGATACTACACTCATTGAGGGTTGTTTTCTTGGAATATTTCGGTCGCCAGTAAAGTGGCTAAACTGAAACAATGAACTCAGAAAATAATCCAGTGATATTGAGCTCCTTAGAACCCGATTACTATTTATAGGACAGGTTGAGCCAACTAACTTCAAGAGGGTACTTACCTACAAACCCCATGCAAGCCTAAACCTAAGGACTTGTCTGCTTTGTGTGAATATGACTGTTTGTATACACTTGTTTACTTTTGCATACTTGTACATAACATCATACCATAGCATTTTCAATAACCATTTCAAGGATCTCGAGGGTCTTTGATGCAGGGTCACATTGAACCAGACGTCTACCGAAGGGCAAGAGGATTCATTTTTCCTCTAAACAAACACCGTTAAAGATCAAGTACAACAACTTGAATCGAGGGCTATGACCCACTTGACATGGTGAGATTGATTCTCGTGGAAAGACATCCACCAATACAAAGTTCTACAGTCAAGGATGTTGATCGAAGTTCAACCTCTAACATTTTCTTGTGTTTACCCCGCGAGATCCTTGAAAACATGCATCCACATATCATGCATTGTATCATGACAGGTTTTACCCCTTTCAGGTCTCCTTATTTTCCTACTGTTTATTTTAGTAGAGATGGCTCTAGAGAGGACTGTCAAAGATATCTAGGCTCAAAACGCTCAACTTCAAGAAATGTTCTTGAACCTATCCAAGGGGCAGGAAGAAGTGAAATCTCTCCTCACAAGGGGCATGGTCCTAGGGAATCCAGGGGGCATTAGGAATGATCAGTTGGAAGGGTTACATATTGAGTTGGCAACGATCAAAATTCAAATGATGGGACAACTGGTGGGCCAGATGGCTCTCATTCAAAACCTTGCTCAAGGATAAGAGGAGTTAAAGGTCCTCATCAACAAACTGCATCAAGATGGATGCAACCAAGTGGGGAAAATAACAAGGGTTGAAGATCAAGTCACCATTCAACCTCCCTTAAGACAAGAAGCCAAGGGAAAGTCTCCCCGGTTTTCTTCAGGGTCACAAGCCCAACAACAACCTCACTAACATCAATGGGGTAATCAGCGTAAGAAAAATACATATGGAAGGCACTTCACTGAGATTAATATGCCATTATCACAAGTACTGGAACGATTGTGGTGGTCAATCTGACTATATTAAGGGATCCTCTTCGGAATCCCAATACCTCTGCTCCTGGCTATCATCCTAATGCATTTTGTGCATACCACTCCTATAGTCCTGGACATGACACCGACGACTGTTGGGCTTTGAAAAACAAGACCCAAGACTTGATTGGAAGAGGAGTGCTGGAATTCACACAGGATGGCCAGATGAAAATCTTCCGCTGAGGGTTCTCCACCTGAAATGACAAGTTCGAACTAAGAGGCTTTTGTTTCATTTGAATTTTCAAGTTGTAATTTCTTTTGTTATCAAACAATTATCTGTTGATGTCAAACTCTGTTTCATTAATGCATTGCATATGTTTGTCTTGAATTCATCCGTTCGTTTTCACTATACTTGAACTATGCTTTCTACTTTCTTTATGACATTTAACTATTGCTAAAAGTTACAAAGCCTTTAGAGGGAGGATGACGAAAACAATGCCATAATCTCATACAGTATGCTTTTGGACAGACCTTGCTGACGATGTACATGCGTTTCTTTCAAATCCTAAACACTGGAGTTATAAGGAAGATAATCCCTAGTCAACCCCTTTCAAGCCAAAGAAGTAGAAGTTTTCCGTTTTAACACAAATTGAAACCTTTAATCAAACCTGGGGCAGGGTAGTCTCTCAGTTAATTCAAAATGTGCGTTAAGTCGCAAACTCTCACTTCGTAATACAACGAATGACATCAAAAAACATTCCTTTGGAATAAAAAGACATTGATGGTTCCTTATCTCATAGGAAGTCATTATCTATCAAAAAATGAAAAGCCCACTGATTCAAAACCTACAAAGGAGGCTTAAGAAAGCTGGGGCATCCCGCTGACTGTAATCTCAAAAATAAGAACAGTCAGGCAAAAATTAGGGATAACAAATCAAAAGAAAGAGGTCACTACAAATCCTCAACAACATGAAAAATGTTGCAAAAATAACTGCCTTCCAACAAATTCAACTAGTGTGAACCATCACCAAAACGTTATTCCAGACTCATTTGGAGTTCAAACGCACAAATTAACTGAGTTTAGGATTGAAGAACATCACGAAGAGCGGGTGGGTACAAATATACTTTGAGCCGTTATCCTTTGTTTCTTAAACCGTGAACCAAGCCATGTTACAACCCTTCAAAAGTCCTAATTGAAGCATGGGTTAGTTCGAGAGCATACTGTTACAAAAGGTATCCTGACTCCTGTAAGGCTTTGCACTAAATCTTGTGTTGAATTTGTCTTATAAAAGTTTTATGCTAAAACGCATTTTTAAAGACAAGCATAACTTTGCATTATTTGAATATCATCATTTGCATATGGTTATTTGTTTGACAGCGAAGAAGTTCACACAGTGAAAGTTCCGATGAATGAAAGCTCTCTTAGTGAACAAAACCACTTCAAGTGGGATGACACTTCCTTTGAAAAAATCTCCTATCAACAAAAGGGGACTTGGCATGGAATTGTCCAATAAACCTGGGGCAGTCCAGTCAAGATTTCAAGAAATCTCTCAGAGTCCAGTTAACCTGGGGCAGTCCAGTCAAGATTTCAAGAAATCTCTCAATTGTAGAGTAACTTGGGGCAAGTCTCCGTCACCGTCACTTGGGGCATTAAACGTCAATCTCATCAAAGGGTTACGTACGGTCCAAAGTTCCTGGCAGTGCCACAAACATTTGATACTAGGAGAAATGACGAATCTCTCCAAAATCCTTCTGAAAAGAAATTCAAGAATCCTCTAGAAGTTCATCACCTATCTAGCAGACCAATAGTCATGGGTTTATTTCCCCAACACTTGTCAAAGATTTATTCTCCAAAACAAAATTACATTTCAACAACATTCATAACATATGAAGATTGATCGACAGGTAAAGGGTATCATTACCTTTTGCAGTAATCGTCCAAGATTCCTTCATTACCTTTTGGAGTTGTAGTCGACAAAGATTCCTTCATTACCTTTTGGAGTAGCAGTCGTCAAAGATTCCTTCATCACCTTTTGGGAGTAGCAATCCTCAAAGATTCCTTCATCACCTTTTGGAGTTGCAGTCGTCAAAGATTCCTTCATCATCCGGTTGAGTCAAAGTTAATCCAAGAACTTCTCTGGTTCATTCAGATCGACACTAAGATCTTCCTAATTCTTATACCAGTGGAAGATATTCCGGGTTTTGTTGTTTCAGATAAATCTCTCAACGATTTATTCTGATTCACTTCCAGATTTTTCACTATCAGAAACAAAGAATCCAACTCTTTTCTCCCTCACAAGTTCGGGATTATTTTCCCCAATGAGAGGTTGTCTTGAAGAACATTACACATCCGTACATCAGGACACCATACAACGCAATCTCATTTATTTTGAGAACGTCATTGTTTATGTCATGCCACTAACCTTTACCCTTCAGGAAATATTCTCACAAAATTCAAGCGACAAAGCTTTTTCTCAGTTGAATTACGGGTGAGTTCCTAAATCTCAGCAGGGATGTTTTCTCAGTCGAATTACGGACAAGTTCCTAAATCTCGACAAAGCTTTTCTTCATTCAAATTACGGACAAGTTCCTAAATCTCAACAAAGTTGTTTTCTCAGTTGAATTACGGGCAAGTTCCTAAATCTCAGCAGGGATGTTTTCTCAGTCGAATTACGGACAAGTTCCTAAATCCCGACAAAGCTTTTCTTCAGTAGAAGTACATACAAGTTCCTAAATCTTGACAAAGCTTTTACTTCAGTTGAATTACAGACGGGTTCCTAAATCTCAGCATAGATGTTTCCTCAGTTGAATTACGGACGAGTTCCTAAATCTCAGTAGAAACGACCCACCAGCAGAATGACGGACGACGAGTCTCCTAAAATTCTATTTCTCTCAAGACCAAAGATTCTCATTCTTGAAACCTCAGAAGATTGGCATACTCCCAAGCTCCTGATACTGTTAACAGAATGAAGATTCTCATCCTTAAAACCTCAGAAGATTGGCATACTCCCAACCTCCTGATATCCTTAATAGAATGAAGATTCTCATCCTTAAAATCTCAGTGGATTGGCATACTCCCAACCTCCTGACCCAAACGCCTGAATGAAGATTCTCATTCCTGCTTCCCCAGTAGATTGGCACACACCCAACCTCCTAACCCAACATAATGAAGATTCTCATTCTCAAAGTGGCATATAACCTGAATTCCTGATATTCCCGACAGAATGAAGATTCTCATTCTCAAAGTGGCATATAACCTGAATTCCTGATATTCCCGACAGAATGAAGATTCTCATTCTCAAAGTGGCATATAACCTGAATTCCTGATATTCCCAACGAAATGAATATTCTCATTCTCAAAGTGGCATACTCCCAAGCTCTTGATATTCCCGACAGAATGAAGATTCTCATTCTCAAAGTGGCGTATAACCCGAATTCTTGATATTCCCGACAGAATGAAGATTCTCATTCTCAAAGTGGCATATAACATGAGTTCCTAATATTCCCGACAGAATGAAGATTCTCATTCTCAAAGTGGCATACAACCTAAACTCCTGAACTTCTTCCGAACAGGAATAAGCTTTCCGCACAGAGTTTTTACTCCCTAGCAAAATCAATATTCTCATCCTTGATTCTCCAGTGAAGTTGACCAGAACCTTCTTTACTCTCAGCATAAATTTGTCAGAGTTTTTAATCCCCTACAGACCGAAGATTCTCGTTCTTGACTCCTCAGCACAAATTCCCCTGGCAGAATGAAGATTCTCGTTCTCAATTCTCCACAGAGTTTTCAAATTTTCCCCAGCGGAGTTCTCCTCAAACGACAAAACAGGAATCC
This sequence comes from Vicia faba, assembly GCA_948472305.1. Classification (NCBI taxonomy): domain Eukaryota; kingdom Viridiplantae; phylum Streptophyta; class Magnoliopsida; order Fabales; family Fabaceae; genus Vicia; species Vicia faba. The sequence continues at coordinate 448,827,866 of OX451740.1, forward strand.
CTAGTAGATTGGCATACAACCCAAACTCCTGATTTCCCCAGCAGTATAGCTTCTCCCCACAGAGGTTGTCAAAAAACTTGAAGACACACATACTCTTCAGCAGCAGTCAAGGATTTATTATCCCCGACAATAGTCAAAGATTTGATTATCTCCAGCAGTAGGCAAGGATTTATTATCCCCGGCAGCAGTCAAAGATTTTATTATCTCCAGCTATCAGGATTTATTTTCCTCAACAAGACAGCTAATCAGCATACATGCGCATACATTGCATTCATAAATCATGAGCATTGACAAAACACATATATTGCATCATACATTTCATGCAACATAACTTTGTGTTTCAGCTAATATTTTACCCTTTTCAGGATAAGATTAACAAGCTACCAGTATACAATCTGAAAACAGTTTACGGATGCTTCCCAACATGGATGTTAATCTATCGCTTGTTCAGATTCAGCTTTTGAAACAGTTTACAGATGCTTCCAAACATGGATGTTAATCTATTGCTTGTTCAACTCCAGAATCATGAAAACAGTTTACGAATGCTTCCCAACATGGATGTTAATCTATCGCTTGTTCAGATTCAGCTTTTGAAAACAGTTTATGGGTGCTTCCAAACATGGATGTTGATCTATTGCTTGTTCAACTCCATAATCATGAAAACAGTTTACGGACGCTTCCAAACATGGATGCTAATCTATCGCTTGTTCAGATTCAACTTCTGAAAACAGTTTACGGACGCTTCCAAACATGGATGCTAATCTATCGCTTGTTCAGATTCAACTTTTGAAAAAAGTTTACGGAGGCTCCAAACACAGATGCTAATCTATTGCTTATTCAGACCCCTAGCTCAGAGATGTTCTATACATGGATACCTTTCTGATACTCATTCTTTCACCTACAACATACAATTCAATAAACATTCTTGGATGGCATCTTTAAGCCCATCTTCCACAAGATTCTGTCACAGCTCCAAATGGCATCTGTAAGCCCATTCCCTCAACTATGCTTTGACGAGTGCAAATTTGTGGGCACTCTAGTGTCCAATCATCTTTTACCTTCGAGTCGCGAACGACAAACTTGCCAATCTAACTCTTCAGGTTCAAGAAGATTGAACAGAGGCAGCTGTTGTACCCCAAAATTTGCCTTCCCTTTTTCACAAGAAATCACAACCCTAGGGTTTTCTCAGATTTTCAAAGATTGGCTCAAGAATCGATCAAACAGACTTTTCTTTGGCAGTAAATCAAGAATTAGGGTTTTCTCTCGCGTTTCTCAGAAGAAACTGAATTCTCAGAAATTCAATTAACTGTCACATGTTTTCACACTTTTTCAAGTTTGATGAAAGGTTGTTGGTTGTTCTCAAGGCCTGATTATCTGGGGTAAGAGATAGGAGCTGAGACTGTCTGATCCAGGTTAACCAGATAAAGTGCGTCTATTAAGACATCTGCTTGTTAATGGAATGAAACGTTTGCTGGTTAATAGAATGAAATGCTTGCTTGTTTATTGGAATACATGATGCGTATTTTGATTGGAATGCTGTTGCAAGATTACGAGGCTACAAAGTTTTTGGATTACTTGGAATTTAAGTTATCTGTATTGAAATATTGGAATGCAGTTTCAGTTATTTTAATCAGGAATCTTAAATAATCAGTGAAGACTTGAAAGAAGAATTGCAAGATATTGGACAGTAAAAGATTTTATTGAATGTCAGATTGCCTCACAAAGATTTTTCAGATGTTGATACAAAAATAGTTTATTATTTGAATAATGTATGTTTTACAACTTATAGTATTTAAAAAAAATAAATGATTACAATAAATGTAAAATCTAAGTCTAAGCCTAAGCTCCATTGCTCCCATGCTCAAAGTCTTCGGCTTCTACTGCTTTGTCGTCATCCAAGTTGCACTCACATGAAAAAGACAAAGGAAAAGAAGATTAGCACAGTTAATTGAAAAGTATTTTCAAATAAAAAAGAAAGGAAATTGTTCATCATTAAAATTTTCCGTCCGGAATCAGAGTGCTATTTTTCATCATGTTTTATTTTTCTCTTCACAAATCACAAGAAGATTTCTCTTCTTGGTTCACAAAGAGAAAAATAAAAATGCAAATTGAAGAATGCAAAAGCAATTATTCAAAAACATAACAAGGCGCCAAAACTGCAAAACAAGGAAAGTTGAATGCAAACATGGCAGCATACAAAGGCAAGCTGCACAACATTACAAAGTTAGCCAATTAAACAATGCAACAACTAAATGCAACAAGGTGCATACTGTACTGCATAGCAAACAAAACCAAACTGAGTTACAAAGCAAACTAGATGCAAACTGTCAAGCAAAGCAACCAAGTACAATATAGAAAGTACACAATGCAGCAGGATAGAAGGCTAAAAGAAAAATGCAAGAGATAAACCAATTCACAAGCCAAAAAGCTTGTCATAGCTATCATCATTTTCCAGCAGACATAGGCAAACTTTTCAGAATAATAAGAAAAAAGCAAATCTGCTTTGTCATAGAGAGAGAAAGAGGAAAAGATATCACCTTGGTGAGAGTGTACAGTTTGGCAAGAAGGCTATCACAAGTGGCAAACAAAAAGCAAAAGGATATAAAACTCAAAACTGAATAACAGTTTCAAGGGAGAACATTGTGTATCAAAACTACACAACTAGAAAAATATATCCAACAATTTCTCCACAAAACACAACCTGTTATCAAACAGTTTCACACAAACCCTATGAACAAACAAACAGAAGCAAGCTAACCAAAACTGCTGCAATCTCCAAGACCCTGCAAAGCTTGCCAAACTTCCAGGCCAACAAACTGTAACAAGCCTAGCCAAGCTGCAACAAAAGCCAAAGCCCAACCAACCTGCATAATCAAACAAAACACCACAAGTCTAGCAAAACCGCAAGCTTGCAAAACTGCAACAAACACAAAAAACCTACAGAACAAGTTTGCCAAACCAGAAAAAAAACCTTGTGAACCAACTGCCAACTGCAACAATCTGCCATACCACAAACTGTAACTGCCTAGATAAACTGCAAACACAGTTCAAACAAACACAAGCCTGCTATCAAGCCAACAACCAAAAGCAAGCTTGCCAAACAAACCAAACCTGTTACCAAAACTGCTCAAAACAAACTTGTAGTTCCACAATAAAACTGCAACAAACTCCAAAACTGTAAGCCAAAACTGTAACAACCACAACCTGTAAAGCCTGCCAAACCAAAGAAAACTGCAAGCCTGCTATAAAAAAAACAACACAGCCTGCACAAACTAACCATTAACTAAAACAAGGTTTCAGAACCACAGTCATCATTAACAAAACTACCAGAAAATCAAAGATTTCAGAAACATTTCATCATCATCAACATCAAACCCCAAGAGAGAGGAAAAGAACTTCAGAAGCAATCAACAAAGGAGTTTCAGAAGCTAAGTTTCATCAACAAATCAAGAGAGAGGAAAGAGTTTCAGAAGAAATAAAATCAAAGTTTCAGAACACTTATCATCAACAAAAAACATCAACAAAGGAGTTTCACAATCTATCAATCACCAATAATAAAATCAAAGTTTCAGAATAGCATCATCACAGTCAAGGGAGAGGAAAAGAGTTTCAGAGGAAAAGAGTTTCAGAACTGTACTCATCATCAACAGAAAACACCAACAAAGAAGTTTCAGAAGTCAATCATCATCAACATTCAGAACAAAGGAAAGAGGTTACCATGCATTTTGGCCATCCTTTCTTCCCTCCTCTGCCTCTAGCCACCAAGGAACGCTCCATCTCTCCATCTCCGTTCTCCTCCCCATTTTTCCAGAAAATCCCAAGGTATGCTTCTCAAACTCCTATATTGTGTTTTAGGCATATAAAAAACCATAGGTTAAACAACTGAACAAGCATGCAAATCAAACAACATACTAAAAAAGCTATAAAACTCAGAAACAAATTGTACCATAATGCAACCAATTCCATTGAATGTTAGGAAGAGGAGGAGAGTGAGGGTTGCTCCGGCGGCTAAGGCTTAGGGAGGGAGATCAGAACCACGTGAGATTGAGAAAGATGAAGAGAAGAGGAGAGAGAGAGAGAGAGCGGCGCCGCTGTAAATCACACAAACCCTAAAATCAGAAGAACCCTAACAAAAACGTTGCAAACCCACCTTTGGGCCTGTCCGCCCCATCCCTTAAGCCCATAACAATGGCTGATACTCCCTTCCATTCTAACTCACCCCATCATTTCTTTTTGTTTTCATTTTGGGCTTAACCTCAAACCCAGACAATCTTAAGCCTATCTTTAATCCTTTTAATTTATTTTCTCTTCTTTTGATTAACAAATGCTATTGTTTTGTTTTAATTTTAACTAATTTGTTTTATTTTGTTAATAATAAATAATAATTAAAACTTTTCTCAAATTAGTTTCTTTTATTAATTAATTTTGTTTCACTTAATAAAATACCAAGAAAAAAAACATTTAAATTGATTTAATTAAATTTTCTTACTTTAAACTTTTATTTACATAATTAATAAAATACAAAAAGAATGTATATAATATTTAATCTTTCTTTGTTTTTTTTAGAATAGATTTTCATTTATTTTTTAAATAAATACATGCATCCCATAATATTATTGATTTCTTCATTTTTTATAACTTTGTATTGAATTGCGACGATTCGATTTGGTTGCAATACTTAGTATTTGGACATTATTATTCTTGTGAGACTCATCCCCATTTGTAAATAATTGTACCCCCATCCCCGGATACTTTTGTAATAGCTTAGATTTTTAATTCTTGCACTTTATGCTTTCAAATATGCCATGATTAGAGATTAGGGTTTGTATGCAAAAATCCAAAATCAATCGCTAGATGACCTAATACAAGACCTAAATGCATGAAAATGACAAACACAATTCACACGTGCACCTCTAGAGTAACCTCGCTTGTTGCCTCGGAAATGCAATCATGTCCCTCGAATATGAGGCACTCTAGCAAATGCCCCTTCGATAAACAATGATCGTAGTCCCTCGATGACCCTCGATGTTGCCTTCGATAAAACGATCTCGTCCCTTACAAAATTGCTAGAGCGTCTCACAAGTTGCTTTCAATGATTGTATGCGATGACCCGTGCCTGTCCCGTTTAACATCCTAATACAAGGTTGTTTGCCAAATGCAATGGTAAAACAACACTGTCAAAAAGGGTTAAAAACATATAGGAAAGATCTTTGAGTAAAATAGGGTAGATAACTCTTAGTTACTTGATCAAAACTTGCAAAACATCCTTGCTATTTTCAAATACACATCACAACATAATTTCAAAACATTTCCCAAAAACAAACTTTCAAACATTGAAATATCTTTTCAAAAAGACAAACACCTTTGTATATATTCAAACAAGAATCATTACAAAGGTTGCCACAACGATGGCCTCTTTTCAAAGCATTTTCAAAAACCACACACACAAAGCACCATTTCAAACAATTGAAAAGAAAAAGCAAGTGATCTAAACAAGTAACTAAGAGCCCATGGAAAACCATGGATGAAAAGGGTTCTTGCACCTTCCTTTTTCATAATATACCCCCCGAACCTAAGAAAACATCTCAAAGGTCTTTCCTGTGCTTTTTGACCTTTCCTTTGGATAAAATAAAAATTCGGTGGCGACTCTTGCTAAATCGCATAATTACTAACACAAACGCAAAACCTCAAGTCAGTTCTCCCACTGTATCACACTCGTCTTCTACCTATGGAGTTTGGTATTTTTGGTTTTGAATATTCCGAAACAATTGGCATGGAGGATTTTGATCAAGTTTTACACATACGCAATTAGGCATCGGTGTTGCTAATACATACATAAGGTATATCCGATCTACTTTGTCTAATTAATTGATCAATTCATTTAATCCTTTCAAATGTTAACGAGGTCTTTTATTTATGGTTTTTGTATGAAAAATTGATGCGTCTGAGTGGAATGGAGAAAATATTCGCTTTCTTATCTCCTTTCAGCACCAACTTAGGGTTAATCATTCATAAACTAGATGAAGTCATGGCGTATGTACTCGAGCACTTTATGGCCGACAGAGATACCGAAAAGTTGTTCTTTTTACCGCTTAATACTGACAACGAGTTAGATTTTCATTCTAAATTCATCTATTATAATTTTTCATATTTTGACGTTGTGTAGAAAGTTTTCATCTCACATTTGTTTAATCTTACAGTGGACATTGGTTGTTGGTAGGGATTAATCCTATCAGAGAAGTTGTATATTATCTGGATTCTTTACGCAATGATCCAAGTACATACCAAGATATGAAGAATATGGTTGATACGTAAGTGAGATTGTTCTAAATATTCGTGTGCATATTTATTTATTTATTTATTTATGTGAATTGTTCTAAATATGCGTTTATGTTTTATAAGCATTATACAAGTTTTTCGAGCACAAAGAGGTGTTCAAGTACCAAAGAGTAAATCTAACAATATTACATGGATTATAATAGAGGTATATTAATTAATTATCACAATTTTGATTATATTAATAGTGATGATACTTGATAAAACTTAGGCCTTATCCATATTTTCTGTTCATGTGTAGTGTCCTCGACAGTGTAATGGAGTAGATTGTGGTTTTTACATATTGAGGTTTATGAGAGAAATTCTTCTTTTTGGATCGAATAGAGATTCCATCTAAGGTATGGATTTCTAACTTAGGAGTTATTTTAATATTTAACACATATTTCTCATATAATTAAATAGTTTTAACTTAAACATACTATGTTATATTATTATGTAGTACTTTGATGAATTCAAGTGTGCTTATTACTCAAGCTCTCAGTTGGATGAACTTAAGGACGATTGGTGTCAATACATTATTGAGACGAAAGTTATATAAGGTATATTGTAATCTTACTTTAATTGTTGAGAATTTTGAGTATATATATTCAAGTGTTGCAATTTTATTGTTATTTGTCATGAAGTAAATTATATATATTTTGTTTGTATCATGGTATGAATTACGATATTTTGGTGTTGTTTCAGGTTATATGTGCATATTTAGAAGATAGGGATGAATATATTTTGTAATGGTATATAATGGTGTTGTTTTGGTGTTGTTTTTTTGCAAAAGTATATACAGGTGCAAAATTTGTAATTTGTAATGGTATATACAAGTATCATAGTATCTTTGATATGTATTTGTATCATAGTATCATAGTAATTTGTAATGGTTTAGGGTAATACATAATTTGTAAAAGTATCATAGTATCTTTTGCTATTACTTTTTATTGGATTAAAGCTCCAATATTAGTGAAAACCTGGTGAAATTTATAATGGTATATACAGGTGCAAAATATGGTGAAAACCTGGTGCAAATATGGTTAAAATTTGTGCATATAAAATTGTATATATCAAACAGCACTTTTTTTCAAAAAGATTATATAAAAAATTTCGTTGACATTAGACAGCGCTTTTACGTAAAAGCGATGTCTAAAGTTTTTTAATTTTAATTTGTTTCAGAAAAAGCGTTGCCTAAAGGGGGCCTTTACCAACGCTTTAAAAAAAGTGCTTCCTAAAGGGGGCTTTGGACAACACTTTAACATTAAAAGCGCTGCCTAAAAGGGGTTTTATTTTTAAAAAAAAATTGTTTCAGAAAAAGCGCTGGCTAAAGGGGGTCTTTAGCAACGCTTTTACCTTTAAAGCACTGGCTAAAAGGGGTCTTTAGCAGCGCTTTAAAAGTAAAAGTGCTGCTAAAGGCCCCTTTTAGCCAGCACTTTAAAGGTAAAAGCGTTGCTAAAGGCCCCTTTTAGCCAACACTTTTACTTTTAACAAAGTGTTGTCTTTTCCTACAGCAGCGTTGGAATAGTGAGAAATCTCTGACCTCCTTCTCAGTACAGGGAGATGGCATCTCTTGGATAGCTTTGACCTTCGCAGGGTCGACCTCAATACCTTTATCACTAACGACAAATCCTAGGAGTTTCCCAAACCTTACCCCAAAGGTGCATTTGTTGGGATTCAGCCTCAACTTGTATTCTTCGAGCCTTTTAAATAGCTTGTGTAAGTGATCAAGGTGTTCTTCTTCAGTCTGCGACCTTGCAATCATATCACCCACATAGACCTCTATTTCATGATGGATCATATCATGAAAAAAGGCTACCATAGCTCGTTGATATGTTGCCCCTGCATTCTTTAAACCGAACGACATGACCTTGTAACAAAAGGTGCCCTATTGTGTGACAAAGGTGGTCTTCTCCATATCCTCGGGAGCCATCTTGATTTGATTATAGCTGGAGAAACCATCTATGAAGGAGAAAACTTTGTGTTGAGATGTGTTGTCGACCAAGACGTAAATATGAGGTAGCGGGAAATCATCTTTGGGGATTGCTCTATTCAAATCCCTGTAGTCTATGCACATACGAACCTTCCCATATTTCTTCGGCATGGGGACCATGCTCAATACCCATTGAGGATATGATGTCACAGCCATGAAACCTACATTGAATTGCTTCATTACCTCAGCCTTTATTTTCTCAGACATGTCTGGCCGCATACGATGAACCTTTTGCTTGACTGGAGGATAATCTTCCTTTGTTGGTAGATGATAGACCACAATGTCAGTATCCAGCCCCGACATATCTTCATATGACCAAGCAAACACCTCAACGTAGTCGTGTAACATCTGGACCAATCTTCCCTTGACGCTGTCGTCCAAGTTGGCGCCTATCTTGACCTCTTTCTTGTCTGCCTCAGTACCTAGGTTGATCACCTCAACTGGCTCTTCATGTGGTTGAATGGCTTTCTCCTCTTGTATCAGAAGTCTAGCTAATTCCCCTGGTATTTCATAATCTTCTTCGCCTTCGTCTTTGGATTGGTAGATTGGATGTTCAAAGTCATAAATGGCAATAGCAGATTCGTTGGCAATGAGATCTAGAGTGGATGAGGATCTTCAAGTGTGTGTGTGTGCATGTAAGATACATGGCTATTTTGAAAAACACAAATAAAAAAAGAAAGACAATGAGCTCAAAATTTGAATGCAAAAGGTCAAATGTTTTTTCATTAAATGATCATATGGCATATGGAAATGAACAAACCCTTAAAAAATTGACCATGGTGCCCCGGGAAAGGCACGTGGCTTAAAGTCATTGTTTGGAATTAAAATTACAGACAAAAGTACTTGAATGAATAAAACAGGAAATACTAATTACTCCTCGTTGAAGGAGACGGGAATGAAATCCTTTGCATTCCAGTTGTTGAATCCTTCACCGGCAGTCGGGTAAATCCATTCATCAAAGTCACAGTCATCCTCAGAGTCTTCAATAGCATTCACTTCATGATTACCAATGCGAAGATGTGGTTTTCCTACACAAGTACGTCTGACCTCTCTTTGAGCTTTGACAGTGAAACCCAATTTGAACTTGTCTGCTTTGAGAGGAATGTCGGGGAGTTCTCCCCAAATAGTACATATTCTATCTTCAACTACAGTGCGAGCATCTTTGAATGACACCATTCTTGGCACAAATTCATCAGTTTTTGGAATATCAGAAGAGATTTTGGTGGCGGAAACCAAAGGAGGAACCACTTTGAAGGATTGGCATGGAGTCTCTATAAACTCACCATCCATCTCCACATATTTAAAGGAATTGAGGTGGCTTACCATGAATTCTTCTTCACGACAGACAATGATGATCTTCCGCTTGACTGGGTACTTCAACTTTTAGTGAAGGGTAAATGTCACTGCCCCTGACCCATGTATCCAAGGGTGCCCAAGTAAAAAAGAGTAGGTGGGACGTATATCCATCACATAGAAGGTAGAATTGAAAACTTGTGAACCAAATTTAATGGGGAGATCCACCTCTCCATGCACCATCCTTTTGGACCCATCAAAATCCCTCACAACTATGCCACTTGGTTTTAACACCAGACCTTCGCAATCTAACCGATCCAAGACACCTTTGGGTAGAACATTTAGAGAGGAACCAGTATCAACCAAAACATGGGAAAGGGTATTTCCTTTGCATTCAATAGAGACATGCAAAGCCTTGTTATGATTCCTTCCAACCGGTGTCAGGTCAGCATCACAGAACCCTAATCCATTGTCGGCAGTCAGACTTGCCACACAGTTTTCAAATTGATCGGTTGTGGTCTCTTGAGGAACATGCGCTTTCTTCAAAAATTTGATTAAAGCTTGGGCATGAGCATCAGAGAAAAGTAACAAAGACATCATAGAGATTTTGGAGGGGGTTTTCCCTAGTTTATATACTATCTTGAAATCACTCTTTTATAATCTTCAAGATTTCCTCCATTTCTTGGGTGGAAGGTTCCTCAGCAGCAATGTACTTGGTAGGTGCCTCTATCCCAGCAGGCTCAATTACTTTCTCTTTACCCCTAGTGTCAGTACTAGGATTATCAATGGTAATACGGACAAGTGTCGTTGTAGTAGTTGGAGGTGAAATGTTAGGATAGAAGATTATCCCCGTCCTTGTCACCTTTCTAGAACCAGCAATATTGGTAATGTCACCAACTTTGTCTTTGTTAACCAAGGAATCTTGCTTAATTGCATGATAGTAAACTTCAGCACCGTAATTCCAAGGGACTGCTTTGTCGGGGGAGTAAGGAATCGGCCCAGGAGCAGTAATTATCAAGGGAGAAATCATTGGTTCGTTGGAAATCCTAATAGGACCCTTTGAAGAGATCCTAAGAGGTTTGATGGAAATTTTTATGATGAAAATGTCTTCAGCTTTATCGGTCAAACTTTTGATGGAAGGAGTTCTTTCAAACAGGATCTTATAACTATTTATCAGGCGTTGGACACCTTCTTTTAGCCATTTGCATCTATTAACTTGTTAGGCGCATCAATTATAGTCTTTTAAACAGCCAGGGAAAACCCCAGCTCTCAGCAGGTTCTCTTTAACAACTGTCAGTGGAGTTGTCAAATCTTCAACGGAGGAAATAAAAACAATGTCTTCAATTGCACTGACACCTTTGTCATGATTTGGCATTGGTACAGTTATAACATTCAGAGGTGTAGGTGGATCAAACTCGATATCTTTATTGTCGATAAGATCTTGAATCTTGTTTTTTAGAGCCCGACATTGATCAGTTTCATGCCCAGGGCTGTTGGAATGATATGTGTATTTGGAATTAGGATTGTACTTCGGTGATGAAACATTGGGATTTGATGGTGGATCACGTAACGTTACCAAGTTGGCCTTCAACAGGTGTCGTAAGGCTTAGGACAATGACATGTTAATCCTCGTGAATTATCTTCTTGGAATCTCAGACCTTTGATGATTGGCTTGTTGTGGCTGTCTTTGAGTAGATGGAGGGTTATCAAAACAACATTAACAGATAGACGGTGGTCCTTCTTGGTATGGGCCCTTGACTCATATACAACATTAGCTTCTTTCTTGCTAGTAAAGGGCTTCTTTATAGTGTTTGATGTAGAAGAATATGCCATATGAATTTTTCCATTCTTGATACCACCCTCGACCCTTTCACCAGTCATAATTAACTCAGTGAAACCGAATGATGAGCTCCCAATTAACAAGTTAAAAAATGGGCCAGTTAATATTCCAATGAACATGTCCACCAGCTCCCTATCAATCAGTAGTGGTTTAACTCTACCAGCAAGGCCCCTCCATTTTTGCGCGTACTCTTTAAAACCTTCATTAGTACCCATTGTCATTCCTTGAAGTTGAACTCTAGTCGGTGCCAAATCAGCATTGTATTGACATTGACGGTAGAAAGCGGTGGCCAAGTCTTCCCAGGTATGAATGTTTGAACCCTCCAACTGGTAAAACCATTCTAGATGAGTCCCAAACAGACTCTCTTGAAAGAAGTGTACCCATAGCTTCTTGTTAGTGGTATACGGTTGTATTTTGCGAACCTAGGACCTTAGGTGAAGCTTTGGGAATGAAACTCCACCGTACTTAGCAAAGATTGGAATTTTTAACTTGTGTGAGATAACAACCCCAGGTACCAAGCCTAAATCACCAAAATCCAAGCCAGGTACGGCTTGAATTTCCACAGCTTTCAACCTATCTTCCAGTTGCTTGTACTTATCTTCAGCCGGTGGATATTGTTCATCAAAGTAATCTTCATCCTCAGAAGCTTGATTGTCTTTACCCCCAACACGAGTGCTTCTTGCATCTTCATCATGGTTTTCGTCCTCTTTGGATGACTCTTCAACCACATGCACTTGACGAACGGGGCCTTTAAACCTTTTCCCCATGTTAATCAGTGCTTTCTTCTTGGTCTTCTTTTTGGCCACCAGAAGTGACATCAGCTCTTGTTGTCCTTTGGCCAAGGTAAGCAAGGTTTCTTAAAATTAAGAATTTTGCTTCTGTAAGTCTTTCACGGTCTGATTGATATCTATCTTACTGAAATAAATAGTAGAAAGATGAGGAAACCTATGTCTGAAAACCTGCTTATGTTATGATGCATGAAATGTGTATGAAAATAATTTAAAGGACTTTTAAGATTTAAATTTGTTTAGACAAAGAGGGAACAAACATTAATTGCATTAATAAGTTCAAATGGTTACAAGATGCCTCTTGGGCTTATAATAGAAGAAACAAAGATAATACAAAATAAACTCCTAAAACAAAAGGACTCAAGCTTCCCCATGAAGGCATCTTCTTCGGTGTAATGTAGGCATTCAAACTTCGCTCTTTATGAAGTTGTCTTGTGAGCTCCAAAACCTTCTTCTCTCTTACGTAGAACTGGGTTTCAAAGGAGTCTCGCTCCCCTTTGAGTTGAATCCAAGATATTGTAATTCCTCGAGAGTAGTCGGCATGTCAGGATAAAGAATAGTGTAGGGAACATCTCCCTCGGCAATAGGATCCATGATGATAGGTAGAATGGACTCATAAGGCATCATGCAGTTTTGAGCGCGAGCTCGCACCCACTTGAGATAAGGATCCAAAGGAATGGAGTTCTTATTCCCCAATGTCTTGCTATCAACTTTGTTCACCATTTCCCAAGCTCGTATGAATCTCTAACGATAACCTTGGACATCATTCTCATAGTCAAATGCAATTCCTTGGACAAGTGCATCATGAGGACCATCCCTCCTAGCATACCCAAACTCTCTCAAAGCCAAACAAGGGTTATAGGTGATTCCTCCCCTAATTCCAAGGAGAGGGACATTATGGAATTCCCCACAGCGATCAATGATGATAACATCCTCCAAATATCAAGAACACCAATGAATATCCGAATGCCTGAGTGACATCAACCTATTAGACCATCACATTCCTTGCCCACTCTTCAAAACATATTGAGGTAGGTGTGAAATAAACCACGTAGCCAACAAGGGAGTGCAACACATAAGAATCCCCCCTCTCTTCATAGTGCGAGTGTGAAGAGAATTCAAGATATCTCCAAGCAAGGTAGGCACTGGGTTACGAGATAGAAAAACTTTAACTGCATTCACATCTATGAGTTGGTCCGGGTTAGGAAACAATACCATCTCATATATTAGAAGAGCAACCACTTCTTCAAAAGCTTGCAAATCCAGAGACTCCCAAAATTGTTGAGCCTTCTCGAACAGAAACTTGGCTAGAAAACCTCTAACACCACTTCTTATTTCCCAATTAGCCACAACATCGGACCGTTGCAAATGTAAAGCTCGAGAAATATCCTCGGGTATTGGTTCTCTCTCAATACTATTTGGTAATTAAGAAATGTAAAGCAATGGTGCTTAGGATCAAATAATTGGAAAAGCACGTGTACCATATCCTCTTCAAAGTTTGTGGTAACCAAGCTGATGAGACGACCACACTTCTTAGTGAATGGATAATTGTTGGGAACCCTTGATTCTAATTCATTGAGTTGAGTGGGCACTCTCACAAGGTTGATTCGGATAGTATTTCTTTGCATGGAAGCCATGTCCTACAAAACAGCACAAAGATAAATTCCAAAGTCCTTGAAATGGTTAGTGCAAATGCAATGGTATGATGTCATGATTTTATGTACAAGTAAACATACACATAAAGCAAACAAGTCTTTAGGTTTAGGCTTGCATGAGGTTCATTGGTAAGTACCCTCTTGAAGTTTAGTTGGTTCAACCTGTCCTAGAAAGTAATCGGGTTCTAGGGGATCTCAATATCATTGATCTTTCTTCATTGGGCATGGTTTCAGCGCAGGCTTCTGTTTTGGTGACTGAAATATCCTAAAAGTCCAATCTCAATGAGCGTAGTATCGAGTATCAACCAACTTAGGACTACACCAAATCCGGCTATCTCACTACTTCCTAATGGACAAGTTGTTCAATTAAAGGTTCTAAGGTTCGTTAGTGCTTCATGACACCACACAATGGCCCCGTATTCTCCTTAATTCACCATAAGGGATACCGGTACCCACAAATGTGTCACACTAATATAGCTATTATCTCAACCATATCGGTCTACGCCATACAATATCCACAATATTTTCTATTTACCTAATGATGTTCACAGATCTGGGTAGAGGATCAATACAAACCCAAACAAGTACCCATAAGTGTAAAGCAAACAAATCAAACAATGAAAGCATTTAAATATGGTCTAGTTTCTAAGGTAACCCCATTTTTAAGCAAATTCTTAAGCAGAGTCGACAGTTCTGTAATACGGTGGGAGAACTGACTTGGGTGTTTTGCGTTTTATCGCAATTGTTGCGGATATCAAGAGTCGTCACCAACTTTTCTTTTATCCAATAAAGGAAAGGGTGAAAAGAACAGGAAAGACCCTTTGAGATATTTTCTTGAGTTTGGGGGGTAGGTTATGAAAAGGGAAGGTGTTAGCACCCTTTTCATCCATAGTTATCTAGGGGCTCTTAGTTGCTAGCTCAAAATGCTTTGTTTGAAATGTGTTTGTGATGATTTTGAAAGTATTTTTGAAAAGTGCCATCATTTAGGCGAACTTTGTAATGATTCTCGTCTCTATAAGAATGTATACAAAGTGTTTACTTTTGAAAATATTTCGTTTGAAAGTGTTGGTTTGTTTGAAAGATGTTGTTTTGAAAATGTTGTGAGCAAGCAACTATGAGAGTTCTGCCTACTCAAAAGGGTCTTTGTTCTTTTCCTCCTCCTTTAGATGTTGCTATATTACCATCTATTGGTAAGAAGCCCTATCATTGGATGTGAAGGGACAAGTGTGGGTCAATCCTACAGTCATAGAAGGCAACTTGTGAGACGCTTTAGCAATTTTTGTAAGGGACTAAGATTGTTTTACTGAAGGAAACATTGAAGGGTCATCGAGGGACTATGATCTTTTTTAATCGAGGGTCTTTACTAAAGTGCCCCATATTCGAGGGACATGACAGTATTTTTCGAAGGCAACAAGCGAGGTTAACCCTAGAGGTGTGCGTGTGAAAAGTGATTTGTTTTCAATTTAATTTGTCTTTGATTAGGGTTTTCTAGCGGTTGATTTTATGTCTTATCATACACGCCTAATTACTATACAATATATAAAGAAAAATAGTAAATTGTGGAAATTAAAATTCTACGCTGTTACAGAGGTTTCGGGGATGGGGGATACAAATTTACAAATGGGGATGGACCGAATCGAAAATGCAATTAAAAGTCTAAATAAACAAGCAATACAAACCAATCAAATTAAAAATGAACAAATACTAAAACTAAAACAATCTATAAAATAAAATTAATTAGCAAAATAAACAACACTATAATGTTTTTGGTATTTTATGTTTGTGAGAGAATTTGAAAAGAAAAACCTATTCTATTTAAGAAAAGAAAATAATTAATTAAAAGAAATTAAATTATATGTATGTTTTTTTTGGTATTTTTGTTTGTGGTACAATTAAAAAAATCTATTCTATTATTTTCTTTGAAATTTTATTTATCATGGAGAAATTAAAATATTTAAAAGAATGCTAATTAAACGGAAAAAAGGTTAATTAATTAGATTATTCACAAAATCCCTAACTAAACTAATTTAGAAAATTAAATAATTTTTGAAATTATATTTTTTAATTTAATTTAATTTTAAAATTAACTAAATCTAAAAAAAATGTCTAATTTAATTAAAACTAAACTAAACAACCATAATATAATGGATTTTTAAATGAACTTATGAAACAAACAAAGAAAAAATGGTGTGTGCAGAGTTTAAGGGGTGGAGTGACAGAAAATCTGGGATTGGGCTTGATAAACAAAAAAAGTAATAGGCCCAAGTGTGATACGGTGGGAGAACTGACTTGAGGTTTTGCGTTTGTGTTCGCAAATGTTTCGGTTTAGCAAGAGTCACCATCGACTTTTTATTTTATCCAAAGGAAAGGTCAAAAAGCACAGGAAAGACCTTTGAGATGTTTTCTTGGGTTCGGGGGGTAGATTATGAAAAGGGAAGGTGCTAGCACCTTTTTCATCCATGGTTTTCCATGGTCTCTTAGTTACTTGTTTAGATCACTTGCTTTTTTTTTCAATTATTTGAAATGGTGCTTTGTGTGTGGTTTTGAAAATATTTTGAAAAGAGGCCATTGTCTAGGCAACCTTTGTAATGATTCTTGTTTGAATATATACAAAGGTGTTTGTCTTTTGAAAAGATGTTTCAATGTTTGAAACTTTGTTTTGGGAAATATTTTGAAATTGTGTATTTTGAAATTAGCAAGGATGGTTTGCAAGAGATCAAGTAACTAGGAGTCGTCTACCCTACCTACTCAAAAAGTCTGTCCTACACATTTTTAATCCTTTGACATTGTTGTTTTACCATTGTATTTGGTAAACAACCTTGTGTTTGGATGTTAAACGGGACAGGCGTGGGTCATCGTATGGCCATGATAACAATGTTACCAAGTATCTTAGCAAGTTTTGTTTGAGGGACTAGATCATTTTTGTATAGGCAACCAAGATAGCGTCATCGAGGGACTATGATCTTTTTGTTTTGTTTTTGTTTTGCCAAGATACTCAACATGCATACCATGGCCATTTTTAAGGCAACAAGTGGATGAAACCCTAGGGGTGCTTGTGTGCATTGTGTTGTCATTTTTCATGC
This sequence comes from Vicia faba, assembly GCA_948472305.1. Taxonomy (NCBI): domain Eukaryota; kingdom Viridiplantae; phylum Streptophyta; class Magnoliopsida; order Fabales; family Fabaceae; genus Vicia; species Vicia faba. The sequence goes on from OX451740.1 coordinate 448,844,833, forward strand.
ATTTTTGTCTTGTATTAGTCAAGCTATTTGTTTGATTTTGGATTCTTGCATACAAACCCTAATCTTTCTATCATGGCATATTTGAAAGCTATAAAGTGCGCAAAAGTAAATCTACGACTATTACAACATTGATATGGGGAGGGGGATACAAGTTTGAATATGGGGGTATTTGCAAGAAAATAAAACCCTAATTCAATTATTACAACCATATTGAATTATTTTGTACAAATAAATAAATGGGCAGTTATTTAAATATGCAATTAAATATAAATATGCAAAAATGGTTTTTTTTGTATGTAAAAATAAATTATTTAATGTCCTAAAAATAGGGAAAAAAATTAATGGTTATTTTTGAAAGGGGTGGAAACCCTAATTTGGTTTTAAGATATATATATATATATATATATATATATATATATATATATATATATATATATATATATATATATATATATATATATATATATATATATATTATATTATTTATTCATTTATGTACAAAAAATAAAATATATACAAAATGTTGAAAAATAAAAATATGTATGACAATATTATTTAAGTGTATAAATAATAAAAATAAAAATATATAATATTTTTATAATATTTACAAGTTTTTATTTTAAGAAAATAAAAGTATATTATTTAATAATTATTTCTATGTCCAAAAAATAATAAAATAAAATGTGAAAATTTTAATAAAAATATTTTTAGTGATTTTTTATGTTTGGAAAAAATAATAAAAGTCAGAAACTAAAAAAGAAATGAAAAATATAGAAAAACAAACAAATGGGCCAAGGGGGTGTAAACAGCAAGCCAAGGGGTGTCAAAAGCAAGGAGAATCCAAGCCCAGCCCACATTGCCTCTTCATCCCTGTCCTTGAGACAGAACCATGCGCGCGCTATGTATAAATTCGTATCTCCTGTTTCAGTGCTTAAAAACAAAAACTTGTAACATGAAAGTTATAGAGCATGATCATACGATTCTAACGATATAAAAAACTTAATCTAACTCTCAAAGAACAGAGAGAATTTCTCTGGCCCTAATTTCTAACGTAGTTTTTTCAGAAATTTCATCATTCAAATTCTCCCAGCTCAGTTAACTTAAATGAATTCTATGCATATGTACAGCTCAAGGGCAATGAAGACTACATTTTTTATTCACAAACCTAAGCCTAATGATTCTTAAATAGAGAGATAGAAGTTTGAACTTTACCTGTTTCAGGCAAGCTCGAGTATGGCAATGCAGGGGTTTTTAGTGAGGCCTGAGATGCTTGTGAGCTTGCTTGAAGTTCCTTTGAGCTTTCCCAATGCTTAGCTAGCTTTGAACTTGCTTGAATCTCTCTATAGAACTCAAACTGCAAACTCAAAATTCAGAAATGGTGAAGTGTGTAAATGGAGTTACAGTGACTTGGGAATGGTTGGGATAGTTTAGGTAGGTTGTATGGAGTGTGTTGGAACTGGTTGCAAGCAAAACACACGAGTGGATGTGAAGATGGAAGTGATTCTGCAGGGCCTGCCCTGTTTTGTAAGAAAATGTGATTTTTGTGTACAAGGGTGTTTGAGAGGTTTCTAGCTCGTGTTTCTGGCTTAGTGTGATATGAAAAACTTGTTTGAAATGTTTACAAACTTTGGTTTTATCATATTTCAAAGTTGTGGTGATTTTGCAAGTTGACTTGCTTTTGAAGCAAACGTGAAATGACCATGCTCAAGAGCCTGTACAAGCCTCCTTCCTAGATGCACAAAGTTGATGTACCTTGCCCTAAGTTTATGGAGTTGGTTTTCTGCAAAAGATTGGGTTCACAGCTCAAGAGGAACAACTTGACATAAAGCCAACTTTATCAAAGTGGCAATGTTGCCTTTTTGCCATTTTTAGATTAATTCAATGTGTAAATTTCTAAAGCTCAGAACAATGCCTTAATCCATTGTGTTTGCATTCAATTTTTGAGTGTGTAAGGGTTTAAGGACCTGTAAACAAGTACAAGCAAGGTTGGACAAAAATTGCAACTTGTGTCAACATGAAAAATGCCATGGACCAAAGTGATATTTTGCCAAATTCAAACCTTCAATTCTCCCTAACCACAAATGATCTTGGAGAGTTCTTGGACATTTTGGAAAGCTTGTAAAATTCTCTACAATCCATATTTGAAATGAATCTTTAGATTCCACTTGGAACTATGTGAAAAGTTGCCATGAAGATAGGTCAAAATCCTGCCTAAACTAGGGCAAAATTTCACTAAGTTAAAAGTTTCATGGACCCTTGTTCCAAAAATCATAACTTGAAATCCAAGCATCTTTTGGGAAAACTTTGTGAATAAAATTTGTAGATTTAGTGGAGGACTACAACTTTGATGTTGGAAGTTTTGTTTGAATCCAATTGCATCATGGTGAAAATATTGGGAAAAGTTGGGAAAAAATAAGAAATTTTCATAACTTAGAAATTTTCTAAATTATGAAAATTTTCCATTTTAAACCCTAATTTTCAAAATTAGGTTTCTTGATGAACAAGTTTCATGTTTTAACACATCTTGATGAAAAATGACCCTTGGCACTTGATTTTGACCAAAAAGTCAAAGTTTGACTTTTTAGTGTATAGTTGATTTTTGATTAGTTGACTGGAAAATTCATTTGTCAATCCAATGCATTTGAGATCTTTTGAACTTTGTGATTAGGTCAAGATGATTCCATTGAGTCCTTGAATCCATGCTTGAACCCAATTTGCCATTGGCTAGGTGAAAAATCCGAAATTGCGCTTATGTAGTCAAAACCCTAAAAATGACCATTTTGCCCTTTTGATGATCTGATCAAATTTCTTGAGGAGTTGTGGTCCAAAATTGATCAAATGGTTCATATGAGCCTATAATGTTGATGTGGATAAAAAATTATGAGGTTTGATTGTAAATTGGCCACAATTGACCTTTTCCCCAATATAGTTGATTTTTCGGTCAACTGTCCAATTGACTGGGCAAAAATTTGATTCAAGGCTTGAAACTTGATATGAGCAATATTAGAGGTCCAACATGAAGTATGAAAGTCACATTGAGCATTGAAAGTCCAAAAATCCTTGTGCAATCAAACCCTAATTTCAGGTCAATAGTGCAAGGAGATGTCTTGAGCAGAGCAAACTCTGGCTTGGTCTTAAGTTCAAAGAGTCTTGTGAGGGGAAATCTTGATAAAATGAGAGGGCAAATTTTGGGGTACAACAGCTGCCCCTATTCAATCTTCTTGAACCTGAAGAGTTATATTGGCGAGTTTTCCTTTCGTGACTCGAAGGTAAAAGAGGATTGGACACTAGAGTGCCCGTAAATTTGCACTCGTCAAAATATAGTTGAGAGAATGGGATTAAAGATGCCATTCGGAAGTGTGAATCTTGTTGGAGATGGGCTTAAAGATGCCATCCGAGAATGTTTGTTGAAAATCAGGAGAATGAGCGCCAGAATGGTATCCGTGTCTGGAGCATCTCTGAGCTGGGGATCTGAATAAGCAAAAGAATATCATCCATGTATGGAGTGTCTTTAAGCTATTTTCTGAACTTTGAATTTGAATAAGCGATGGAATTGCATCCGTGTCTGGAGAGTCTCTGAGCTGTTTTCTGAACTTTGAATCTGAATAAGCAAATAGCATCCGTGTCTGGAGCGTCTCTAAGCTGTTTTCTGAGCTTTACATCTGAATAAGCAATAGAATTGCATCCGTGTCTGGAGCCTCTCTAAGCTGTTTTCTGAGCTTTACATATGAATAAGAAATAGAATTGCATCCATGTCTGGAGCCTCTCTAAGCTATTTTCTGAGCTTTAAATTTGAATAAGCAATAGAGTTGCATCCGTGTCTGGAGCCTCTCTAAGCTGTTTTCATGATTGTATTTTGGTAGCTTGTTAATCTTATCCTGAAAAGGGTAAAATGTTAGCTGAAACACAAAGTTATGTTGCATGAAATGTATGATGCAATATATGTGTTTTATCAATGTTTATGACATATGATTTTAATGTATGCGTATGTAAGCTGATTAGTTGTCTTGCTGAGGAAAATAAATCCTTGATGGCTGGAGATAATAAAAATACTTGACTGCTGCCAGGGAAAACAAATCCATGACCGCTGCTGGGGATTTAAGATCTTTGATAACTCGCGGGGATTATCAAAAACTTTGACAACTTCTGTGGGGATGTGAGAATCCTTCACGACTTTCCTGGGGATATAGGGATCCTTCAAGTCTTTGGAGTACCGACAAAATCTGTTGTGAGAAAAATGTCAAGTGCTATTCGAGAAACCTGCTTGGGGAATCCAGAGAACTTTGATGACTATGGCTGGAGATTACACAATGGGAATCCTTACTCAGTTGGGGAATAGGGAAAAATTTGGTGATCTCTACCGGGGATCAAACAAAGGAAAACCTTGATCTGGTGGAGAATAAGGAAGACTCTGATGGCTTATGTGGGGAATTGAGAATGAGAATCTTCGATCTGCCAGGGGATTAAAAATTCTGACAAGTTCATGCTGAGAGTAAAGATGGCTCTGGCAACTTCACTGGGGAATCAAGAATAAGAATCTTCAATCTGTTGGGGAGTGAAAAACTCTGTGGGGAAAAGTTATACCGCTGGAGAGTAAGCTATCCCACTGGGGAGGTCAGGAGTTTGGGTTGTATGCCAATCTACTGGGAAGTTATCCTCAGTTGGGGATAAAACAAAAGTTAGCTGTTATCTGGTTGATTCTCAGACTTTAAGACAACTTGCTAGGGAATCTGGAGAAACTGGATGGTTTCTGCTGTAGATTGATAGTCTCAGCTCCGCTGGTGATCTTAGGGACATGCTGATTTGATATGAAAATTTTGACTCCGTTGGGGAAAAAAGGTTTCATCTTCGCTGAGGGTCTGTAGTTCAAAGTTTTGCTCCGCTGGGGATTGGGAGTTTGAAAACTTAATTTTGATGGGAATTTTGAAATTTAACTCCGCTGGGGATATGTATCTCAAGGTTTTAGCTCCACTGGGGGATCCAGATGATATACTGCAGGGGATTTCTCCTGGAATAGCCTAAAGACGTCTTCCTATACTTTCAACCTATCAATAATTATTCTTTCCCATTTCGTTTATTTGTAAACATGTGATTATATTCAAATGCATATGCTCATTAAATAAATCATTGGGCGTTTTCAGATAAAACACAAGTGTAAAAAGAAAGAGAAGGTAAATAGTTTTCTGCACTTTGAAGTATCTTTGTATTAAATTTGTGTAAGTATTTTGTATAAAGGAGACATACATCCTAGTAAGAGAATGTTGTCATAAAAAACGAGAAAAATTTATACAAAGAAAGATGGCTATGTGTAAAAATTCCATGGGGTTCCCATTCTGCTATAGCTTTCGTAACTCCGAATATCTTGTCCATTTGTTGCTTCGCCCAAAGATGATTGGATTGATCAGAAGCCTGGAGCTTGTTCGTGAAGAGATTGTCCTTAAAGTGATCCGACGAGACATAGTCATACGCTTTTAATTCCCTAACTTTTTCCTGGATCTCCCTTTCGGGTTTTCAATCCACCGGGAAACCCTTTTTTGCCATAGTCACCCTTTCGAGTTTTCAACTTGCCGGGTGTACAATTTTTTTTTATTTATCCCTAATTTTTGCCTGAACCGCCCTTTCGGGTTTTCGATTCACCGGGATGCCCTTTTTTGACCAAGTCGCCCTTTCAGGTTTTCAACTTGCCGGGTCATTTATGCGTAGTATCTTTTTACTATGTCTGCATTCGCAGGGTGCGCCAGGTCGTCGCCGTCCATGGTGGTCAGGATTATTGCCCCACCAGAAAAGATGTTTTTGATCACAAATAGTCCTTCGTAAGTAGGAGTCCATTTGCCCCTGGGATCACTTTGCGGCAAGATAATCCGCTTGATTACAAGATCCCCGACTTGATATATCTGGCGTCTGACTTTCTTGTTGAATGCCTTAATCATCTGTTTTTGATACGTATGACCATGGCAAACAGAAGTAAGTCGCTTTTCATCAATCAAGTTAAGTTGGTCAAGCCGGGTCTGAATCCAATCGTCTTCACTTAAACCAGCATCTTTCATGATTCTCAAGGAGGGAATCTGAACCTCGATAGGAAAAATAGCTTCCATGCCGTATACCAAAGAATAGGGTGTTGCCCCAGTTGATGTACGTGCCGTGGTACGGTACCCATGCAGAGCAAACAGTAACATCTCATGCCAGTCCTTGCAGGTGACTGTCATCTTTTGAATGATTTTCTTGATATTTTTGTTTGCAGCTTCGGCAGCACCGTTCATCTTTAGCCGATAGGGAGATGAATTGTGATGTTGAATCTGGAACTGCTCACACAAAGCGGTGATCATAGTATTGTTCAAGTTTGTAGCATTGTCAGTGATGATCCTGTCGGGGATACCGTACCGGAAAATGAGGTTCTGCTTGATGAACCGGGCAACAACATTCTTTGTGACAGATGTGAAGGAAGCTTCTTCGACCCACTTGGTGAAGTAATCAATGGCCACCAGAATGAAGCGGCGTCCATTGGATGTTGTAGGCTTGATCTCTCCAATCATGTCGATTCCCCACATTGCGAATGGCCAAGGAGATGTTAAGACATTGAGAGGAACTGAAGGTATGTGTACCTTGTCCGCTTAGATTTGACATTTGTGACAAGTACGAGAATGTTGATGACAGTCAGCTTCCATGGTAGACCAATAATAGCCTGCCCATAGAATCTTCTTAGCCATCGTATGCCCGCTTGAGTGGGTGCCAAAGGTACCATTATGCAGTCCAGTCATAATCTGCTCAGCTTCAACTTTATCCACACAACGAAGCAGAATGCAATCGTGATTGCGCTTGTATAGGATACCATTGCTCAGGAAGAATTTGGCAGAGAATCTCCTCAAGAACGTTTTGTCGTTGACTGAAGCTCCTTCAGGGTATTCTTGTTCTTCGAGATACCTTTTGACTTCATGAAACCAGGGTCGGTCCACTACTTCATCGGTATTAATCTCGTGACAATGTGCAGGTTCGTCCATTCGCTCAATGGTGATTTGGGGAGCCTCATTATCCCAGTTAAGTTTAAACATGGAAGACATTGTAGCTAGAGCATCTGCTAGCTGATTTTCTTCTCGCGGGAAGTGCTCGAAGGTAATCTGCTTGAAATGAGGTAGCAATGTCAGGACATGTTCTTTGTAAGGGATGAGGTTGGGATGTTTAGTGTCCCACTCTCCTTTGATCTGACTGATGACCAAAGCTGAGTCTCCAAACACAACCAAATATTTTATTCCCAGGTCTACTGCAGCCTTGAGTCCAAAAATGCAAGCTTCATACTCGGCCATGTTGTTGGTACAGCTGAAACAGAGTCTAGCAGTGAAAGGTGTATGGCAACCTTCTGGTGAGATGGGCACAACACCAATACCGTTCCCAAGTGCATTGGAGGCACCATCAAAGTACAGAGTCCATCGGGATCCTTGTTCAGGTCCGTCATACAGTCCGTTATCTTCAATGTTATCTAATGTCATAATGTCTTCGTCAGGGAAGTCAAACTTCATAGATTGGTAATCTTCGACAGCTTGATGAGCAAGATGGTCAGCTAGTACACTCCCCTTTATAGCTTTTTGGGTTGTGTACTGGATATCATACTCAGTGAGGATCATTTGCCATCTAGCTATTCTTCCAGATAAAGCAGGCTTCTTGAAGATATACTTGATCGGATCCATCTTAGAAATCAGTAAAGTGGTATGAGTCAACATATACTGCCTTAGCCGGCGAGCAGCCCATACCAAAGCGCAACAAGTTTTCTCGAGCAGTGAGTATTGGGTCTCACAGTCGGTAAACTTTTTGCTAAGGTAATAAATGGCATGCTCTTTTCGGCTAGACTCGTCATGTTGGCCCAATACGCACCCTATTGAATTATCCAAAATAGACAGATACATGATTAACGGTCTTCCTTCAACGGGAGGCATCAAGATAGGAGGTTCTAGCAAATACTCCTTGATTTTATCGAAAGCAACTTGACAGTCATCATTCCATTTAACCACCTGATCTTTCTTCAACAGCTTGAAGATTGGCTCACAGGTAGATGTTAGGTGAGAAATGAACCTTGCAATGTAGTTTAGGCGTCCTAAGAAACCTCTGACCTCCTTCTTAGTGCGAGGGGCAGGCATTTCTTGTATAGCTTTGACTTTGGCAGGATCAACCTCGATGCCTTTGTTGCTGAAGATGAATCCCAAGAGTTTACTGGACCTGACTCTGAAAGTACACTTGTTAGGGTTCAGTCTGAGCTTGTACTCCTTCAACCTGAAAAACAACTTTTGCAAATGGTCGAGGTGTTCTTCTTTTGTTTATGAACGGGCTATCATGTCGTCTACATAGACTTCAATCTCATGATGTATCATATCATGAAACAAAGCTACCATGGCGCGCTGATAGGTTTCCCCGACATTCTTCAGTTCGAATTACATCACTTAATAGAAGAAGGTACCCCACTGTGTAACAAAAGTAGTTTTCTCCATGTCTTCAGGGGCCATTTTGATCTGGTTGTACCCTGAAAATCCATCCATGAAAGAAAATACCTTGTGCTGAGTTGTATTGTCAACCAAGATGTCAATGTGCAGAAGTGGAAAGTCATCTTTAGGGCTAGCCATGTTTAAGTCTATGTAATCCATGCATATTCTGACTTTTCCATCCTTCTTAGGCACGGGCACAATGTTAGCAACCCATTGTGGATAGGAAGTAACATCAAGAAACCCAACATTGAACCGCTTCATCACTTCAGCTTTGATCTTTTCAGACATGTTGGGCCTCATTCGGCGGACCTTCTATTTAATTGGTGGACAGTCTTATCTTGTAGGGAGACGGTGAACCACAATATCTGTATTGAGTCCCGGCATGTCTTCGTAAGACCAGGCGAAGATCTCAACGTATTCATTCAACAGCTGAACTAAGCGCTCCTTGACATTTGGCTCTAAGTTGGCACCCACTCTGACTTCTTTTCTGTCTTCGGCAGTACCCAAGTTGATTGTCTCTAACAGCTCTTCATGGGGCAGAATAGCCCTTTCTTCCTGTTGTAGAAGTCTAGCCAATTCTCCCGGTACTTCACTGTCTTCATCGCCTTTGTATTCGACATGATTGACCAGATCTCTAGAGTCACTGAAGGCCATATCAGAATTGTTACCCATGGAATCCGGAATGGAAGGGTACCTGCATTTTGTGAGTGTGGGTGTGTGTAAGGGATAGCCACCTTTAAACAAATAAAATGTAAAAAGAAGGAAAATGAACACAAAAGTTTATATATGAAAACGTCCATGATTCATTAAAAATGGCATATGAAGATGAAAAATCAAACCCTTACATATGGACCTATATACATCGGGTAAGGCACAAGGCAAAAAGTGTACGAATTGTTTAGGAATTGTTACAGACCAATATAAATGTTTGAAAGATAAATTATTGATTTATGAAAGTAATGGGAACAAAGTCCTTTTCCTCCAAGTTGTTCAGTCCTCCATCAACAGTTGGAAAGATCCAGTCTTCAAAGTTGCTCTCCTCTTCACTGTCCTCTAAAGAATTGACTCCATGATGGGTGATCTTCAACAGTGGCCCTCCAGCCTGGGAGCGACGTACAGCCTTTTGAGTAGAAGTAGTGAAACCCAAGCCGAATTTATCTGTCTTGAAAGGAAAGTCTGGTAGCTGACCCCAAATTGTGCTTCCTCCTTCTTCAATCAAGGACTTTGCATCTTTGAGGGATGACATCCGAGGCACAGGTTTGGAAATGATGGGTACAGAAGAAACCATCTTGGTTGCTGCAACTTCAGGAGAAACTTCTTCAAAGTGCTGAAAGGGGGTCTCGATGAATTCACCATCCAATTCAACATAGCGGAATGAATTTAGATGGCTTATCATGTACTCCTCCTCTCCATGAACTGTTATAATTTTCCTCTAGACTGGGTACTTGAGCATTTGGTGTAGAGAAGAAGTGACGGCCCCAGCATTATGGATCCAGGGTCTTCCCAACAAGCAAGAATAGGAGGGACGGATGTCCATCACATAAAATATGGAGTTGAAAGTTTCCGTTCCCACTTTAATCGGGATGTCCACCTCCTAGTGGACCATCCTTTTAGAACCATCAAAGGCTCTGACAATGATATTGCTGGGCTTCTTAGTTAAACCTTCACAATCCAATCTGTCCAATGCTTTCTTCGACAAGACATTTAAAGACGACCCAATATCAACGAGAACGTGAGCTAGAGTAGTCCCTCTGCATTCCACCGAAACATGTAAGGCGTCATTATACTTTCTCCCCTTAGATGTTAAATCGGCATCAGAGAAGCCAAGACCATTGTCGGCTGTTAGGCTAGCTACACACTCCGATAACTGATTCGTGGAGGTTTCCTGTGGCACGTGGGCCGTCTTTAAGAATCTGATCAAAGCTTTGGCATGAGCTTCGGAACAGAGCAACAGGGCCAGCATAGAGATTTTTGAGGGGGTTTGCCCCAGTTGTTCCACAACATCATAGTCGCTTTTCTTAATTATTTTCAAAATCTCTTCCATTTCCTTTTGAGTGGTCTCATGGATGACCAAAGGCTGAGCCCTCGTCCTGACAGGCGCTTCTTGGATCCCCTTCCCTTTATCAGCAGCAACAACAGAGGGTACAACCATGGGAGTCATAATTTCTTCAGTAATTGGAGTTCTCACAGATATGTTGACCGGCACAGGAGTAACCTTAGGAGCAATTGGGGTTCCGAAGACTTCCCTTGGAGGAGCAATCTCCGGAGAGAAAATTCTTCCGCTACGGGTGATTTTACTCGTTCCAGCAATATTTCCTATGTTAGAAGTCTCTTCATCAGAACCTTCTTCAACTGATTCAATTTGCTTAATACCGTGGTAGAAGATCTCTCCCCCATAGTTCCACGGTATTGATTTGTTGGACTTGTACGGGATAGGCCCCGACATAGTTATCTTCAGAGGTACAATCTTTGGATTGGATGTAATCTTAACAGGTCTTTTGGAGACCTTGGAAAGATTGGCGGAAATGGTAATTATAGCAACATAATTGACAGGAGTTGGTATAATATGAGTCTTTTCAAAAAGAATTTATTGATTATCCATTAGGCGTTGGATGCCTAACTTCAACAACAGACAGTCGGATGGTAAGGATGAACAAAGGTAGCAATCTTTTTCATAACCTGGGAAAATCCAAGCCTTCAACAAATTTAGCTTGATTATCGGTAACGGAGTCATCAGATCATCAACAGTAGCAACATACAAATCTTCTTCAATAACATGGACATTGTGGCCATGCTTTGGCATTGGAGCAGAGATCACATTCGGATTTTCAGGGGCGTCAAATTCCACTTCCTTAGCGTCTATTAAATCCTAAATCTTATTCTTGAGGGCCCAACAATTGTTGGTGTCATGCCCCAGGCTGTCTGAATGATAAGCACACTTGGAGTTGGGATGTTAGTGTGGAGAAGTTGTATTCGGATTCTTCGGTGCCTCTTTCAAGGTTGTAAGGTTTAACTTCAAGAGATGGGGTAAAACTTGAGCAGGAGTCATGTTTATCCGGGTATATTACCGTTGTGGTCTTTCCACCCTTTGCTGGTTGGTTCTAGGTTGATTGTTTCTGGGCTGGTCAGCTGCAGACTTCTGAATCATTACGGCCTCGACCGCTGGCCGACGCTCAACTCTTCCTTGACCTCTTTGGGAGTAGACAACTGAGACTTCCTTCTTTGATGGAAAGGTATTCTTGATGGCAGCGGAAGCGGATGCATCTTTTTGAATTTTACCACTCTTGATTCTGGCTTCAACTCTTTCACCAGTTAGAATTAACTCAGTGAACCCCGCGGATGAACTTCCTATCAGGTGATTAAAGAACGGACCTGACAAAGTCCCCAAAAACATATCAACAAGCTCTCTCTCAGATAGAGGTGGTTGCACCCTTCCCGCCAAGTCTATCCATTTCTGGGCATACTCCTTAAAGCCTTCATTGAAGACCATACCCATACTCTGTAATTGAGTACGAGTAAGTGCTAAGTCTGCATTATATTGATATTGTCTGTAGAAGGCAGCAACCAAATCCTCCCAATTGTGCATATCAGACCTCTCTAGCTGGTAGAACCAATCTAATTGCGTCCCCGACAAACTGTCCTAGAAGAAATGTACCCACAGGTCTTTGTTAGAAGAATGAGGTTGAATTTTTCTGACGTAAGACCGTAGGTGCATCTTTGGGAAAGACGCCCCATCGTACTTATCAAAAAGAGGCACTTTAAACTTGGGGGGAATGACAATCCCAGAAACTAACCCTAACTCTTCGAAATCCAGCCCAGGCACCCTCTGTACCTCCATGGCTGCCAGACGTTCTTCCATATTCTTATATTTTTCATCTGCATGAGGGTACTGTTGTTCAGAATAGTCTTCATCCTCCTCCTCTTCTTCTTCTTCCTCAGACTCAGATGGTACTGCAGCCCCCTTTCCTTTTCCTACCCCTTCATCTGATGTTGAGGGGAATTCTAGGACCCTTCTAGCTTGACCTTCAAATCTTCTACCCAAAGTAGCCACACCAACTCTATTCTTTTTCTTTTTCTCTTTTTCTTTCTCCTTCTCTAATAGAGCTTTAAGATCCTCCTGACCCTTTGCCAAGGTCATGAGTAGTTGTTTGAACTGTGAATTCTGCGCTTGCAAATCTTTGACCGTCTGCTCTATATCCATCTTGCTGAAATAAACAATAGAGAGATAAGGAAACAAGGTGTGAAGACCTGTTTATGCATATGATGAATAAAATGTATTCATGTAATGCATTCAAGGATTCAGAAATTCAATTTTTTTTAAACAAAAAGAACACACGTCACATTAATAAGAATTGTTAGTACATAAATGCCCCATCGGCAAAATAATACAAAATTCTAATGTAAAAAGACGTTGCGTATCCTCTTTGGTGCGATGTAGGTGTTGAGAGTCTGCTCTTCATGGAGTTGACGAGTAAGTTCTAAAACCTTCTTCTCACTGGCGTAGAATTGGGCTTCAAACGTATTGCGTTCTCCCTTGAGTTGTATCCAACTCCTTTGTAAATCTTCCAATGATGCCAGCATGTCAGGATGTAGTAGGGTGTATGGAACATCTCCTTCCATAACAGGCTCTTTGATCACAGGTAGAATGTAGGGGTAAGGCATCATAAGACTCTGGGCGCGGGTTTGTACCCACTTGAGGTAAGGCTCAAGGGGGATAGAATTCTTGTGCCCCAATGTCTTACTGTCTACCTTGTTGGGCATCCTCCAAGCTCGGATAAACCTTTGTCTAAGTCCTTGAGCGTCGTTGTCGAAGTCAAAAACCAAGTCTGGAATCAGCATGCCATGAGGGCCATCCCTTCGGGCATACCCAAACTGTCTCAGAGCCAAACAGGGGTTGTAGGTGATGCCTCCCCTAATGCCAAGTAGTGGGACATTAGGGAATTCCCCACAACGATCAATGATGATGACATTTTCTCTGGACCAAGAACACCAATGAACATCAGAATATGTAAGAGTCATCAATCATTGTGACCACCTTAAGCCTTGCTCATTCTTCAAGACTGACTGGGGTAGGTGAGAAATAAACCACCTTGCTAGCAGAGGAGTACAACACATGAGAACACCTCTTTTCCTCATTGTTCGTGTGTGAAATGAGTGTAGGATGTCCCCAAGCAATGTAGGCACAGGATTCTGAGATATGAAAATCTTGACAGCATTCACATCTATAAGCTGATCAGGGTTTGGGAACAAGACCAACCCATAGATGAGAAGAGCTACAATCTCCTCAAAAGCTTGAAGATCTAGAGAATTCCAGCAGTCTTGTGCCTTTTCAAACAGAAACTTTGCCAAGAAACCCTTGACACCACTTCTGGTTTCCCAATGACCTATGATATCAGATGGTTGCAAGTGTAAGGCTTGAGCAACATATTCAGGCTTTGGATCTCTTTTCGTACCGTTGTAGGGTAGTTGATGGAGAATAGGAATCCTCAAGAGTTGAGAAAATTCCTCCAAAGTAGGCACTAGTTGGTAATCAGGAAATATGAAGCAGTGATGTAGGGGGTCAAAGAACTGGAAGAGAACTTTCACCATGTCTTCTTCAATGTTGAAGTTGACCAAGTTGAGAAGTCGACCATGTCTTTCAGTGAATGGAGAATACTCTGGTATCTTGGAAGTAAGCTCCTTGAGTTGAGGAGGAATTCTCACAAGGTTGACTAGGATTGTTTTCCTGCGGAGTGATTCCATAACCTATAAAACAGGAACAAAGATGAAGATCCAAACCCTTGAAATGGTTAGTGGATGCAAATGATGCTTCATGATGTTCATGATGTATGCACAAGTATATGTACAAGCAAATCACATATGCTCCTAGTTTCAGGCTTGCATGGGATTTCATAGGTAAGTACCCTCTTGAAGTTTAGTTGGCTCAACCTGTCCTATAAATAGTAATTGGGTTCTAAGGAGCTCAATATCATTGGATTATTTTCTGTGTTCATTGTTTCAGTTTAGCCACTTTACTGGCGATCAAAATATTCTAAGAAAACAACCCTCAATGAGTGTAGTATCGAGTATCTACCAACTTTGGACTGCACCAAAGTCGGTCATCTCACTACCCCTAATAAGGCCAAGATGGTCAAGTAAAGGTTCTAAAAGTCCATTAGTGCTTCATGACATCACTCAGTGGCGCCGTATTCTCTTTGATTGACTCAAAGGCTACTGGTACCCACAATATGTCGCACTAATATAGCTATTGCTTCAACCATGTCGGTATACCCCGCACAGTTTCCACAACGTATTGCTATTTACCTATAAATGTTTCCCAAATCCGGGTAGAGGATTTCAAACCCAAACAATAGAACCAAATGTAAAGCAATAAAAGAAAACCATGTAAGCATGTAAAGGTGATCTAAAACCCTAAGGTAATCCCACTTTTAGAATTTTCCCCAGCAGAGTCGCCAGTTCTGTGATACGGTGGGAGAACTGACTTGAGGTTTTGCGTTTGTGTTTGCAAGAGTCGCCACCGACTTTTTATTTTATCCAAAGGAAAGGTCAAAAAGCACAGGAAAGACCTTTGAGATGTTTTCTTGGGTTCGGGGGGTAGATTATGAAAAGGGAAGGTGCTAGCACCCTTTTCATCCATGGTTTTCCATGGGCTCTTAGTTACTTGTTTAGATCACTTGCTTTTGCTTTTCAATTGTTTGAAATGGTGCTTTGTGTGTGGTTTTGAAAATATTTTGAAAAGAGGCCTTTGTCTAGGCAACCTTTGTAATGATTCTTGTTTGAATATATACAAAGGTGTTTGTCTTTTGAAAAGATGTTTCAATATTTGAAATTTTGTTTTGGGAAATGTTTTGAAATTGTGTATTTTGAAATTAGCAAGGATGGTTTGCAAGAGATCAAGTAAATAGGAGTTGTCTACCCTACCTACTCAAAAAGTCTTTCCTACACATTTTTAACCCTTTGACATTGTTGTTTTACCATTGTATTTGGTAAACAACCTTATGTTTGGATGTTAAACGGGACAGGCGTGGGTCATCGTATGGCCATGATAACAATATTGCCAAGTATCTTAGCAAGTTTTGTTTGAGGGACTAGATCATTTTTGTATAGGAAACCAAGATAGCGTCATCAAGGGACTATGATCTTTTTGTTTTGTTTTTGTTTTGCCAAGATACTCAACATGCATACCATGGCCATTTTTAAGGCAACAAGTGGATGAAACCCAAGGGGTGCTTGTGTGCATTATGTTGTCATTTTTCATGCATTTTTGTCTTGTATTAGTCAAGCTATTTGTTTGATTTTGGATTCTTGCATACAAATCCTAATCTTTCTATCATGGCATATTTCAAAGCTATAAAGTGCGCAAAAGTAAATCTACGACTATTACAAAATTAATATGGGGAGGGGGATACAAGTTTGAATAGGGAGGTATTTGCAAGAAAATAAAACCCTAATTCAATTATTACAACCATATTGAATTATTTTGTACAAATAAATAAATGGGCAATTATTTAAATATGCAATTAAATATAAATATGCAAAAATGGTTTTTTTGTATGTAAAAATAAATTATTTAATGTCCTAAAAATAGGAAAAAAATTAATGGTTATTTTTGAAAGGGGTGGGAACCCTAATTTGGTTTTAAGAAATATATATATATATATATATATATATATATATATATATATATATATATATATATATATATATATATATATATATATATATATATATATATATATATATATATATATATATATATATATATATATATATATATATATATATATATATATATATATATATATATATATATATATATATATATATATATATATATATATATATATATATATATATATATTATTTATTCATTTATGTACAAAAAATAAAATATATACAAAATGTTGAAAAATAAAAATATGTATGACAATATTATTTAAGTGTATAAATAATAAAAATAAAAATATATAATATTTTTATAATATTTACAAGTTTTTATTTTAAGAAAATAAAAGTATATTATTTAATAATTATTTCTATGTCCAAAAAATAATAAAAATAATAAAATAAAATGTGAAAGTTTTAAGAAAAATATTTTTAGTGATTTTTTATGTTTGGAAAAAATAATAAAAGTCAGAAACTAAAAAAGAAATGAAAAATATGGAAAAATAAACAAATGGGCTAAGGGGGTGTAAACAGCAAGCCAATGGGTGTCAAAAGCAAGGAGAATCCAAGCCCAGCCCACATTGCCTCTTCATCCCTGTCCTTGAGACAGAACCATGCGCGCGCTTGTACAAATTCGTATCTCCTGTTTCAGTGCTTAAAAACAAAAACTTGTAACATGAAAGTTATAGAGCATGATCATACGATTCTAACCATATAAAAAACTTAATCTAACTCTCAAAGACTAGAGAGAATTTCTCTTGCCCTAATTTCTAACATAGTTTTTTTTCCAGAAAGTTCATCATTCAAATTCTCCCAGCTCAGTTAACTTAAATGAATTATATGCATATGTACAGCTCAAGGGCAATGAGGACTACATTTTTTATTCACAAACCTAAGCCTAATGATTCTTAAATAGAGAGATAGAAGTTTGAACTTTACCTGTTTCAATCAAGCTCGAGTATGGCAATGCAGGGGTTTTCAGTGATGCCTGAGATGCTTGTGAGCTTGCTTGAAGTTCCTTTGAGCTTTCCCAATGCTTAGCTAGCTTTGAACTTGCTTGAATCTCTCTATAGAACTCAAACTGCAAACTCAAAATTCAGAAATGGTGAAGTGTGTAAATGGAGTTACAGTGACTTGGGAATGGTTGGGATAGTTTAGGTAGGTTGTATGGAGTGTGTTGGAACTGGTTACAAGCAAAACACACGAGTGGATGTGAAGATGGAAGTGATTCTGCAAGGCCTGCCCTATTTTGCAAGAAAATGTGATTTTTGTGTACAAGGGTGTTTGAGAGGTTGCTAGCTCGTGTTTCTGGCTTAGTGTGATATGAAAAACTTGTTTGAAATGTTTACAAACTTTGGTTTTATCAGATTGCAAAGTTGTGGTGATTTTGCAAGTTGATTTGCTTTTGAAGAAAAAGTGAAGTGACCATGCTCAAGAGCCTGTACATGCCTCCTTCCTAACTGCACAAAGTTGATGTACCTTGACCTAAGTTTATGGAGTTGGTTTTCTGAAAAGATTGGGTTCACAGCTCAAGAGGAACAACTTGACATAAAGCCAACTTTATCAAAGTGACAATGTTGCCTTTTTGCCATTTTTTGATTAATTCAATGTGTAAACTTCTAAAGCTTAGAACAATGCCTTAATCCATTGTGTTTACATTCAATTTTTGAGTGTGGAAGGGTTTAAGGACCTGTAAACAAGTACAAGAAAGGTTGGACAGAAATTGCAACTTGTGTCAACATGAAAAATGCCATGGACCAAAGTGATATTTTGCCAAATTCAAACCTTCGATTCTCCTTAACCACAAATGATATTGGAGAGTTCTTGGACATTTTGGAAAGCTTGTAACATTATCTACAATCCATCTTTGAAATGCATGTTGATATTCCACTTGGAACTATGTGAAAAATTGCTATGAAGATAGGTCAAAATCCTGCCTAAACTACGGTAAAATTTCACGAAGTTAAAAGTTTCATGGACCCTTGTTCCAAAAATCATAACTTGAAATCCAAGCATCTTTTGGGAAAACATTGTGAATCAAAGTTTTATATTTTTTGGAGGAATACAACTTTCATGTTGTAAGTTTTGTTTGAATCCAATTGCATCATGGTGAATATGTTGGGAAAAAATAAGAAATTTTCATAACTTAGAAATTTTCTAAATTATGAAAAATTTCCATTTTAAACCCTAATTTTCAAAATTAGGTTTCTTGATGAAAAAGTTTCATTTTTTGACACATCTTGATGAAAAATGACCCTTGGCACTTGATTTTGACCAAAAAGTCAAAGTTTGACTTTTCAGTGTATAGTTGATTTTTGATCAGTTGACTGGAAAATTCATCTGTCAATCTAATGCATTTGAGATCTTTTGAACTTTGTGATTAGGTCAATATGGTGCCATTGAGTCCTTGAATCCATGCTTGAACCCAATTTTCCATTGGCTAGGTGAAAAATCTGAAATTTCCCTTCTGTAGTCAAAACCCTAAAAATGACAATTTTGCCCTTTTGATGATCTGATCAAATTTCTTGAGGAGTTGTGGTCCAAACTTGATCAAATGGTTCATATGAGCCTATAATGTTGATGTGGATCAAAAATTATGAGGTTTGACTGTAAATTGGCCACAATTGACCTTTTCCCCAATATAGTTGATTTCTAGGTCAAATGTCCAATTGACTGGGCAAAAATTTGATTCAAGGCTTGAAACTTGATATGAGCAATCTTAGAGGTCCAACATAAAGTATGAAAGTCACATTGAGCATTGAAAGTCCAAAAATCCTTGTGCAAACTCAAACCCTAATTTCAGGTCAATAGTGCAAGGAGATGTCTTGAGCAGAGAAACCCTAGCTTGGTCTTGAGTTCAAAGAGTCTTGTGAGGGGAAATCTTGATAAAATGAGAGGAAAAATTTTGGGGTACAACACCAGGTAATAGGAAAAACAAATTAAGTAAATATAAAAGAAAGTTGGGCTCAGATGAACCGGGTCTACTCAGACCCGGGTCCAGTTCCTTTAAAATAGAAGCAAAATAGGTTACAATAACCCTAAATCCTTAGCCGCACACCAAAAGTACTCCCTCTATTATGTGTTTCTCATAGTCCCTCTGCTCATCGTTTTCATACTCCCTCCGCTCATCGTTTTCAAACTCCCTCTATTTTCGATCAACCGAAACTTCCTCCATTTTCGCCATTATCTCTCCCTAAAAAACGATTCCCCTATCTGTGAAACCCTAATCTTGGTAGCCATAACAAACGCGGGAAAAATATATGATAAAACAAAATTGGAGACCAGTACATATGATAATAGAGGCGAAAACCAGAAAGCAAAGACAAGATCTACATTAAGAGGTACCTCTGTATTCCATTCGCCTTACTCTTTTCCTTTTCTCTATTTTGTGTTTTAGCTGCCCTTTCCTGTGTGAAAATTCGACGAGTATCGTTGTTGTTGTTGTAATTTGTTCCTTTGCTTCTGGGTGAGCAGATTCGAGGAAATATATGAATGTTGCGGTTGTTTTTTTTGTTTTCTGTTAAATCACTGGGTGCAGGTATGTTAACAGGGAGGGTTTTGAAGAAGTGAAACAAAGTTTTGGGGTAGATTTTTGGAGTAAGGTTGTTTATTGCGGTTACAGTGGCTTCACGGTTTTGACAAGGAAGTTTCTTTTTCAGTTTCTTTGTATTTTCTATCTTTGAGTATAATTTTCTGTTTCTGAAGGGTTTGGCTCAAGAAAACGATGATAAGAAAAATGGGTTTTTTTATGATATCTTGCCTTAATTGTTTTTTTGGATCTCTTTCTGTATATATTTCTGAAGGGTTTTGAGTTTGGGAAGATGATGAAGGTTTTCTAGGTTTTTTGTAAAAACCGTGTCCTGGTCTTGTGTTACTGTTCTTGTTTTTATATTGAATGAGAATGAGAAAATGGGGGGGAAAATGTGAGAAGTTTGACCAATTGGGATATGCTATTTTTATAACTTTTGGATGCAACATTTGTATTGCCTATTTTGATGTAATTTATGGATGTTTATGGTCTGCTTTGATCAGATTTTTTGGACTGATAATGTGCAGTTTTAGGGGCTGTTATTTTGTTGTTTTGTGACAGGTTTGTAGTACAGGACAACAATGGACATCAGGGCTGTTTTTGGGACTGGTTTTGGACAGTCTTGGACAATTTCTGTTTTTTGGCATAATTTATAGTTTTCTATAACTTTGTGATTTTATTTATAAGCCTCTTTCCTTTTGTGAACAAAGGTTCACCTTTGTGATTTGCTATTGAAAAAGAATGACCCATAATTTGAAATCTAATTTTTAAATGTATGAGGCTTTTGTTGGGCTAGACTGAGCTGTTGTAACTCTATGATCTTCTTGCTTTTTACACTTTTTTCTTTTTGTGAACCAAAATCCATTTTTTTTATTTTCAATTAGAACATGGCCTATGATTGAATTATGATTTTTCTATGAGGTTGGGTTGCTTGAGTGTGATTAAGAAACCTTTTTTTATGATTCCCAACACAAACCCTAATGATGAGTCTTTGGAAATTTCTTGTTTATGTTCAAAGTTATACTTCTTGATTTCTTGCTAACATATTCTTCTTTCTTGTTTCATGAGCAAATGATGGATTAAAGATGGAGAGGCAAGGTAGAACAAGAGAAGCTTGAATGATGGAAAAAGACTTGGTGGACTTTAGAGGGAAGCTTGCAAAAGAAGGAGATAAAAATCTCATTTACGAACTTATGACTTAGATTAGGAGTTCTTATTTGTATCGTAAAAATTTAGTACTTATACTTAGAAAAATTTAAGAATTTGTAGCATATTTGTAAAAGAAACTTTTGGATAAGCCATGTATTTGAAAGCATGAGATCTTTGCAATATTTTGTGAACTTGTAAACTTGCAATTCTATTTTCTTTTATACTTGAAGAAACAAGTTGAGCTTTGAGTGAAATATGAAAGAGATTAAAATGAGGTATGAGTAAGGAATTTGAAATGATTTCTTGATTTTGAAATTAAACCTTGAAAACTTGAAGTATAAGTCTTGAAACTTTGTTCTTGGATTTTCTTGAAGTAACATTGATGAACTTGTATCTTGAAGTTTGAATCTAATTCTCGAATGGAATAAGAACTTGACGTCTCGAATGATGATGAATGCCTTAAGTAAAAATCGATGAATAAAGGAACTATGACTTGAACATTCGATTTAACCTTTGAATTCTAAAGGATACAAACTCCAAGAGTTATTGAATGAATTCAATCATACCATGAAACTCACCTTTCTTTTCAAAAATCAAAGAATTTTCAAATATGAAGTTTTTGAAAACCCACTTTGAATACTTAAAAGGCATGTCTTGTGCCGATCGCTCACAAATCTTAAATCAACTCGTCTTGCATCATAAATCGAGCAAAAACTAAAAGGCCTTGAATGATCAATACAGGTGGGCTTCAAGATAAAAGTTGTTGCGTTGAGCAGTTGGCACCATGAATTGAAATTAGAAAATCAAGAAAAATGACCTATGATAATTTGACAACTTTCAAGGTATTCTAAACACAATTTTCTTTTGATTCTTGAAAAGAACTTGTAGATGACATCGCTTATGATAATGTGCAAATATAATCGTCTCAAGATCTTGAAAATTGAGGAAATTACGATTCTTGGAAGTCAGGCAACGGTTATTTGAGATTAGGTTAAAGTCCAGGAAGCGACCTCTAAAGCATTCGAATTTCTGATGACGTTTCGCATGTAATAAGCTCTTGACTTGTGAAGAGAAACTAGAGATGATGTCAAGGAGATTCACATGCAAAGAGAACCACTCAAAAATACAAAATAGTTAAGAAGTTGTGATCGTTTGAACTTGATCTTGAAAAGGTTGACTTTTGGGTCAATGTAGCTGATTTTCAGTCATCTGAATAATTGACTGAGCAACTTGCGATGCGAGGATTGAAATTTGGCATGAGCATCCTTGAGAATACATGAAGAACCATGAAGACGGCTTGAAACCTTGGAAACTCAATTTTGCTTGAAAAGTACCAAACCCTAGTTGTTGACTCAATGCTTATGAGGAGAATCTGTCTGATAAAATCCTCAGCCATTTTGAGTATTTGAGAAAACCTAGGACAACATCTTGAATAAAAAATGCAAGGGAGAATTTTGGGGTACAACACTCCCGATACTCGATTTGAACTTGCAGACTGCTGATGTGGGAAACGGACCCACTGGAGGTTATGAAAGTACAAGCAGAGCTTGCCCATGTGTGGATTGTTTTTTCCTAATTTGTTGGTGGGGTCTTGGAGGAGATTCTCTTTGATATGAGCTTGGAAGTAGTTTGATCATTATGTGAATGACCCTAATATTTTTTACTATGCCCCTGATTAAAATATTCTTTGTAAATGCTTGGCTTTGATGAACCCTTTTGTATCAACTCCTTTTGCTCGAGCCTCGCAGTAGTTTGCCCCAACATTTGAATATTTTAAAAAAGATGTGCCCCTCAATCTTTTGGATCTGGAAGAAGTAACCTCAGAAGGGACTCAGACTTTACCACGAACTTGACGTAGATTTCCCCAAGTATTTGAAGCTTTTAAAAGTTTGTACTCGAAATTGCTTGAGGAATTTGGACCCTACATACAATAGGATGAACTTGGTACGTGCTGCCCCAGTATTTGAATCTTGGGAGATTGCCCCTACTTCCAGGCCTTGAGAGGTTTATTAAAACGAGGAAACCGAGTCATATCCTATTGTGGCATGAATGTTTCTTTGAAAGGTATGCCCCTTGTTGAATAGTGCTTTGAAATTTGATCCAAGTTTATTGAACCTCAGAATGATTGCCTCTTATCAATAGTATCTTCGTGTGATATACCCCTATGATCACTAATATTTTCCCATTACTATAGGGGCCCTCTTAGATGCTTTTCCTATAGTTATGAGCTTCTTAGAAATGTTGCCTTTGATCAGACCCTTTTGAATCTCCTTGATGCTAAGTGTTGATTCGTAGATAAAATTGTACATTTTGAAAAAGTAATTTCGTTCGATGCACATGCAAGTTCTTGAAATCGAAATTGATTATTTGAAAATAAATGGTTGATTAGAGATGAATATTTGAAAAAATGAAGTAATTAGAAATAATTCTAACAAATATAGGAGTCATTTTAACACAAATTTTTCCGAGTATGCTTTCATAGTGAACCTAGCTTCAATTAGGACTTCTAAAGGTTGTAACGTGGCAATGGTTCTTGGTTTAAGAAACAAAAGATATAAGGCTCAAAATTTATTTATCCCACCCCATTCTCCTTGATGTTCTTCAATCCTAAGTTCAATTAATCCAACAGACACATTTAATTCCCAAGAGAAATTTCGTAGTTGCAAAGATGATGAGAAGCGTTGATAAGATTTAAACACCAATGAAAAAGCATTGATAAGACCTGGGCGTTGATAAGATCCAATCGTTGATGAGAAGCCTTGATAATTCTTGAGGTGGCAGTCACCAGAGTGTTCTCCAATTTATTGTTTTCAATCCCTTATTTTTGCATGGACCTATTTTTTTGATTTTTTTATCCATCGGGATGCCCTAATTTTTGCTTTAGTCAAGTTTTTATTTTCTTTGACTTAGCGGGATTTCTCTATATTTTTTTGATTTTTTTCGCTTTTGGTTTTGAAAATTTGTGACTGCCATGCTGATTATTGTAAGCTTTGTCTTAATCGTTTCTTTGATCTTGATTGAGGAAGAAAGATGTCGTGGACTTTATTTTTATTGATTCCTCAATATTGGATGATGAACGCGGGGAAAATGATGGGCTCAAATTTCTGCTTAGGTTGTTTTCTCAATGATGTATCGAGGAAAGAGATATGCTTGAACCTTTGCTTATATCGTTCTCTCAATGATGTATCGAGGAAAGAGATATGCTTGAACCTTTGCTTAGATGATTTTGATTCTCCTGAGATTTGAATGCATCGTCGAATTAATTGAAATCTACCCTGCCCCTGCTTAAGATTAAGGTTTTTATATATATAAAAAAAAGAACAAAAATCCAACTCCTGGATCGAGGGGGTTAACTACGGATTAACTCCTTATATCTCCACTGTTTAGGAATTGAAACAATGCCTTACATCGTCATATAAGCCTTACTATTAAAAAACATACGTCAGCAAAATTTGATTTTAGTTTTCTTCATTCTCCTTCAAAATTTGTTAAAGTTATGCAATGGAAGATAGAAAAGAAGAATTGAAAGTTGTTGATTATTTATGGAATGGATAGATTTCAAAAACATGCATGCTTATTTTATTAGAATTACTGGACCAAAGAGTAGAAAGTTTATAGAAAATAGCACTTAGAAAGAAAGAAATTACAATTTGAAATGATAAAGGCCTAATGATCTAGAGATAAGCCTTCTTGTTGATCCACTGACTTTAGGAGATGCTTCGTAGTTCTTGGACTTGTCAGATCATGGGGATGACCCTTGAATTTTTTAGGGCATACTTATTTCATTGATAGGATAATTGCTCTTAATGTAGAGGAATCACCAATGGTAGTTGTTGTACCCCAAAATTTTCCCTCTCAATTCTTCAAGAAGTTCCTCACAATATTTCTACTGGACCAAGGTTGCACAAGGTTTGATCAGCTCAATTTGCCATGAATCATATTGGATTTCCAAGCATCAGGTCAAGGAGAAAACTATTGAAAGGGCAAAGCAGGTAAATTTGACTTTTCTGACAAAATTGAAGAAAAATAAGCTTGCTTCGATTGGTACTTAACTTCGACTGAATCTCATCCTCCATGTTAGCTTCGATTGGGTTTGGTTTCCTCATGAAACAGTTTCCTCCGATTCACCAAGTAGAGACTTCCTGCATGCAAGCTTCATTTGGGCATTGAGGTTCCCTGCATTCATCCTTCGATTGCACCATTAGCCTTACGTATTGCTTGATTCACAAGTGCAATGGCTATCTGCATGCAAGCTTCGATTGGGAATTTAGTCCCCTGCATACATCCTTCAATTGAGAGTTGGTCCCTGACATGTTTGTTTTGATTCACAAAGTAATGGCCATCTGCATGCAGCCTTCGATTGAGAAATGGCCCCCTTTCTTGCATGCTTTAATCCACAAAGCCAGGGGCTCCCACCATGCTAGCATACAAAAGGCAAAGGCTACCCTTTTCATTCATGTTAGCACCCATAAAGCTTTGGCTATCTTCATGCTAGCTCTGAATGGGCAAAGTCTCCCTTTGAAACAAATTGCTTTCAATCTACAAGGGGAAACACCTATCTTTATACAAGTATCATTGGGACAATAAGAGACCTCCTGCATGTAAGCTTTGATTACACTAGTGACTCCTTACAAGTTGGCCTTTGGTGCACATGGCAAAAGCCTCATGTAACCTCCTTCGATTCAAAGGGGAAAAAGCCTCCTATAGCCTCCTTCGATTCAAAGGGGAAAAACCTCCTGTTGATTCCCTTGGATCCAGAAGTTTCTAGCTTCCTACTGTCCTCCTTCAATTTAGAAGATAAGTGCCTTCTTTACGGTCGCCCCCAATTCACAAGGCAAGGACTTTCTTCAAGCCAGCAGGCACAAGGCAATGGTCTACTACAACTATCCTTCGACTTAGAGGTCAATGGTCTTTCATGTCTGCCAAATCCACAAGGAAAAAATTTCCCTTCATGCTAGCGCTCACAAAGCAAGGGACCCATTGCATTAAGCTTTGATTCCCTCTTGGAAAACCTCAACACGCATAGCCTTTACACTATGACATATCTGGGTGGCCAATATGAAGAATTACAAGTGATTCATGTGATCCCTTCAAAAGGACACATGCATGTTTCAAATCAAAGAATACCCATTTGGCCCCCT
Organism: Vicia faba; assembly: GCA_948472305.1. NCBI lineage: Eukaryota > Viridiplantae > Streptophyta > Magnoliopsida > Fabales > Fabaceae > Vicia > Vicia faba. The sequence continues at coordinate 448,870,788 of OX451740.1, forward strand.
TCGAAGGATGCACAAAAAGGGTCCATTCGAAAGACACATGCTATTTGAAAACAAATATTATTATCTAAGGAAAAGGACCTGGTCGAAGGCTGGACTTATGAAGTCAAAAAGAAAGGTTGAAATATCAAAAGATGCTTGCTGGCCAGAGTCCTATGTGCTGTCAAGTACAAGCCTGCTGCACTGGCCATAAGAATCCAAAACTGCTACAAAATAGTCCTGCAATGCTGCCCCTATTCTTGCACCAAATTGGCATACAAAAATTGCACCTCAAAGGCTACAAAAACAGTATACCCAATTTGTTCAAATCTCATTTATTTTCCCTCCCAAACCTCAGCCAAACTCATATATAAATAAGAGCCTCCATCACACATCTTAGGGACCCCGTATAGTGAAAAAAACTCTAGTTGTGAGAAAATTATCAACTTCTCAAAAAATATCAAACACTATCAAACGTTCTCAAATATTGCCAAACACTCCAACTATGAAAAAATCAGATCCATTAATACCTTAGTGAACCCTTCGATCCACTCCTCAACTGTCAGACAACTAACCTTCGACCCATTCCCCAACTACAGCATAATAGTCTTTTGATCCACTCCATGGACTGTTACATAATAACCTTCGATTCACTCACCACCATCATATACTCTCTTTCAATTCAGTGACTACCCAAACCAAGAAGTAACTGAACTTGTTTCAGGAAGATTCCAGCGAAGCTCCATCCACCACCAAAGAAGTCACCTACAGCTCTTTCGATTAAGCACTTCAAGAGGTAAGTTCTCTCTAAACTTGGAACTCTTTCATTTTAATATCATTTATACATACAAATAAAATGAAAATGTAGATATCCCATTTAGGAAGTTGACCATGCCCTAAATTTCGATCCTCACTGCCTGTATGTTGAAAGTCTCAATCCTGACTAATTAGACTTTGGATTTTGGTGCCCAATAATCTTATGCTAACCCATGGCCTGTAGATTTAAAAAGTTATACTTGTTAGTTGCATTTTCAAGTTTAGACAGGTTCTCTGTATCCTTCAATTGGATAATCATTGAAGCCTTTCGAATCTCAACCTAAGAGATTTGCATTCATACAATCGAAGGAGGCGGCAAGGAGTTTTGAAACGAAGAGTGCAACCCATGCTAACTTCCAAGTCAATTGAAAGAAGCAGAAAAAGGACAAAATCAAAGGGCATGTTCATACTGATTCTAGGCCCAATCGAAAGGAGCAGCCAGAAGGATGAATCAAAGTCTACATCTCACACTATTTTCCAAATCGAAGGAAGCCAAAGAAGGGGGAATCGAAAGAGCCTACTGTCTGGATCGAAAGATTCATTTTTTCTCTATTTTTTTTGTCTTTATATTTTCTTGCTATTCAATATGGTTGTAATAGTTAGGATATTTTTTTCCTGCATTTTTATTGCTTTATACAAATGTTAGTAATTAGGATGTATGGCAAGATAAAACCAAGAAGTAGACAACCCAAAAATCAAAGACTAAATGCATGCAATCAAACACACTTTACACACATGCACCTCTAGGGTAATCCCATTTTTTGCCTCGGAAAATAGTCATTTCCCTCGAATATGGGCGTTTTAGCAAAGACCCTCGATAAAAGATCGTAGTCCCTCGATAACCCTCGATGTTGCCTTCAGTAAACGATCTAGTCCCTATATAAAATTGCTAAAACGTCTCATAGGTTGCCTTCTATGACTATACAAACGACCCATGCACATCCCTTAACATCCAATGATGGGGTTTCTTACTAAATCAATGGTAAGATAGCAACATCTAAAGGAGGAGGAAAATAACGTTAGACCTTTTGAGTAGGTAGGATGCTCGTAGTTGCTCGCTTGCTCACAACAAAAACATTTTTCCACACCAACACTTTCAATTGAAGCATTTTCAAAAGAAAAAACTCTATGTACGCGTTCTTATATAGACGAGAATCATTACAAAGACACTTTTCAAAATCCCTTTCAAAAACATCTTCCAAAAACACCTTTTTAAAATATTTTCAAAACCAACAGTTTGTACGCATTCTTATAGAAACGGGAATCATTACAAAGACATTTTCAAAATATTTTCAAACCCACACCACAAAGCACATTTTCAAACAAAGAAAGTGATCTAGCAAGCAACTAAGAGCCCGTAGATAACTACGGATGAAAAGGGTGCTAACACCTTCCCTTTTCATAACCTATCCCCCAAACTCAAGAAAAAAATATCAAAGGTATTTCCTGTTCTTTTCACCCTTTCCTTTATTGGATAAAATAAAATTCGGTGGCGACTCTTGCTATCCGCAACAACTGTGATCAAACGCAAAACAACCAAGTCAATTCTCCCATTGTATTACAGAACTGGCGACTCTGCTATGGAAGTGACTTAAAAGTCGGGTTACCTTAGGGCTAGATCACCTTTACTTGCTTTCTTTGTTTGACTTGCTTTCTTTACATTATGGTTTCTTGTTTGGGTTTGTTTCGATCCTCTACCCGGATCTGGGGCACCTTTTAGGTAAGTAGCAATAAATTATGGTGTTGTACCCCAAAATTTTCCATCTCATTTCTCAAGAAATTTCTCAAAAGATCACCCTGGACCCTCAGGTTTGAGTCCATCCAATTTTAAGCCTTGAATTACAAATTTTCCAAGAAAGTCATTCACGAGGGTAAAATGGTCATTTGCGTATTGAAAAGTCAAACTTTTACTTTTGATCAAAATCAAGTTTCAAGGACCATATTTCATCAAGACATGTTGAAATATGAAGTTTGTTTCATCAAAAAATTCAAAAGTCAAAATTACTTTGGAAAAGTCAAAATTCTAAATACTTAGAATTTTTCTGTGTTTAAGAAAAATGACAAGCTTAGAACTTCTGATCATATTATAACCATGATGCAAGCTGATTCTAGAATAATTTCTAACTCAAGAGTTTTAGATCTCAATAAGGCTTAAAATATTACATAACATAACTTCTCCAAGAAATGCTTGAATTTCAAGTTATAAATGTTCAAAGACACGTCCATGAAACTAAAGCACTCAGCAAATTTTGGACACTTTCAAGATAGAGTTTGGTCAGAACTTTGGGCCAGTTTTCATAAAGGTTCAGTCATAGTTTGCAAGGGTAATTCAAAGAAGGTTATAAAGCATGCTGCAAGCTTCCTGGAAAGTCTGAGAGCTCCTTCAGAACACACTAGAGCAAGGAGATACAAAGATCAGAAGTTGGATGTCTATTCTAAGTCACGCTGAAGCTGAACTTCTGATCCAGAATTAAGCAATGATGCAGAATCTCACATTGTAGGATTCCTGGTTTGATCAATCTCATCATCATTTAATGCTCACAACCACTTTTGGGTCTTTGTTCAAAGGATTTCCCCACGTGTGGCATAGAAGTATCATTACTGTCTTGGAAGAGCAAACTCTTGTACAAGAGTGTGATGGTCCCATGCATTGCTTTTGAGGTTACCTTTCCTTAATTCCTTATTACAATTCCAGCTTAGGCGCAGCTAAAGCTGCTAACCACCATACTTTCTTCAAGAACAAGGCAACACCCTAGCATGTGAGGGTTCTACTCTCCAAGCTACAAGATCTTTACCTATAAATTGAAAGCCATTGGCAACTGTAAAAGGGTCGAAAAATTGAGAAAGAAAAAGCCTTGAACCCCTGCTAAAATTCCAAGAATCCAAAACTGCAAACACAAAATACAAAACCCATTAACTTTTGATTTCTTGCATTCAAACTCCATTTTTCTCAAGTGGTTCTTAACCAAAACCATCCAGACAGTTTCTGTTTCACATATTAGAAGTTATCCCAACTTATGTGTTCAAACTGTAACACACTCTCCATCCACATCCACCACAAAGAAGTCAGAACTTTACCCCTTGGCTGTTCCAGAATTCTATAACCATTCGTAGCCCAAGTTGAAAGCTTCCAGCTTGCTGAGCACGTGAAGGAGTTGTTTAGAACATCACCAGCGTTCAGAACCAGACTTTAGCTCACAGATTATTTTCTATCTGCAAGGTAAGTTTCTACTGACTCTCATCATATTACTTAGGCATTGTCAGATTTTCATGTTCAAAAATACAATGTAAACATCATGATTCTGATGTTGTACATATTATGAGGTTTCATGTATTTTCCTGCCTAGGTAAAGAGAATTTCAGTCCAGAACTTCTTGAATAAATTAGAACTCAGAATTAGGATTAGAAAATTCATGATTGCTTCTGATTTATAGTTTTGATATCTCTTATTTCTGAAACATTATGAAACCTTCCATAACTGTTATATGCACATCTTCTGTTTTTGTTGAGAAATGACTAAGTTGTAGATGTTCTGACTAGCATGAAGAGGGAGACTAAGTTCTGCCAGTGGCATCAGAACTTCTAAAATCTTCTTTGTTCCCAACAGACCCAGAACTTCTGACTTTACATATTTCTACTAATATGATTTCTGTTTTCTGCAAGCACGCCTGAGTCAGAACTTCTGATCCCTTTTAGTTCAGCAATACGCTGATTCTATTTTTTCCCCTTACTATTTTGTTTTGCTATCACTTCTATTTTCACTAATCAAAAACACCAAAAAACATTTTACATTTTACATGCTTTATTTTATTTCTTAAAATAAAAAGATCAAAAATATTTTCTTAAAAAAAACTTATTTCTTTTCTTAAACAAAACAAGTCTATTTCACATTTTCTTGTACATTCTTATCCATTCAATATGGTTGTAATAGTAACTTAGGATTTAATTTTATTTGCAATCCCCATTTATAAATCTGTACACCCCTCCCCACAAATATTGTAATAGCGTAATAACTTTAAATTTCGCAATTTATCGCTTTTATATAACATGCTAGTAATTAGGATTTGTATGGAAAGAATTAAAACCAAAAAATAGAAAACCCTAATTCAAGACAAAAACAAGCATGAAAACAGCACACTTGCACACAAACACCCCTAGGGTAATGTTGAACCCCAAAATTTACCCTCTTGATTTAGGCTTATGTTTCATCATGAATATCATATTGCATTGCATTCATACATTGTGATGAGATCAAAATACCTTGGTTATCAAGTCTTCATCAAGCTTTGAAGGTTGATTGCATTGACAAGTTGCTCAAGTAGAACCTTATCATCTAAACCTATGGATCTTTCAAGCTCAAAAGTTATTTCATATCTCAAGATATTTTATACATCTCTTTGGATCATCAGAGGATTGAAGTTTGAGATTGATTATAAGAGGAATCACTCTTTTGATTCACCGGTCAAAATTAGGGTTTTGTTTGATCAAGGCTATTGATCAATGTACAAGTCTTTATTTGGAAGCTACAACATCTCATTTGTATTTGAAAAGTCTTTATACAAGAAATTGGTCAAGATGCCCAGAGGATTTGAAATTTTGGAGATGATTCATCAGTCTCCTAAGGTGATAAACAAAACTAGGGTTTGGGATTTTATCAAGATTTCTTGAGAATTTTGAAGTGAAACTTTGTACATGGCCTCTATATGTTTGGGAGATAGTATGTTTGAAGTTTTGACCATCAATTTTGAAGAGAAGTGGACCAATTAATTCAAAGGGGAAAAATGGTCATTTTGGTCAAAGTCAAGGTTGACCAAGTGAAATTTTGGTCAACCATCAATTCAATGGTTTACTTTTCATATTTCAAGTCCATTTTTATCATTGGATAAAAAAGATTGAGGTTTGGGTTGAAACTTGTTCATGAAGAAACACTAAAAGTTTCTAATTTTGGAAAATGAGGACTTAACTTCAAAAATTCATATTTTATTCACCTTTGATCAAAAAAATGCAAATGAAATATGCTTGGAAATATAGGAGGGTGATCTTTCATCTAATTTTTTTCTCATGTCCAAATTGGCAAAGATTCAAGAGTTATGGTCTTTAGAAGTTCATGCCTCAAGTTAAAATTATAGGTCATTTTCCAAAATTAGTGAATTTCATGTCAAATTTTGAGGACCTTAGTGGATTCAATTGCAAAAACACAAAACTAAGGGATTATAGATCTTTTCAATACCTTTCCAAATTGTTCTCATTTGTGTCCAAATTCAAAAGTATGGGAAAGTTATGGTCTTTTGAATTTCATGCCACTTTATTGAACTTTAGCCATGCAAGCAAAATGCAAAAACTTGAGAACTTCATTTTCAGCCATTCTCTTCACTTATAATCAGGAAAATGACACATTTGTGACCTATGGAAGCCCTTGATGCCAGCCATTTCGTGCCCATGTGATTGTTGTACTTGCTTGAGGCTAAAATTTCAAAACTTGCCCAAAATTGCAAAAACTCCAATAGTTTCTGATCATGTGGAATCAAGGGCCAATATTTTAAGGATGATTTTCTGAAGTAATTTGGCCCACAAAATGCATAAAAGGATAAAGAATTCACGAGCAAATGACCTGATCCTATGCACACCTCATTTTCTGCACAAACTTACAATCCTTCCCTCCAACGGTATTAAGCTTGCATTTCCACCCCTGCCCTCCTCTACTCACTCTATATGATGATTAGCGAGGCTCATTTGATGGGAGAGAGGCCTCCATTGCAAGAAATCCAAATCTGAGTTCAACTTCCTTTCTCTGCATTTTTTCTTTGAATCCCTTAATTCCTTGGTCGTTTCTTCAATTTCTTCGCAGAGACACATTCAGTGGAGCAAGAGGATCAAGTTGAAACCATTGATTTGCTTCTGGAGTGAGGGAACCGTGCATTCAGATTTTGATTTGAGGTAAGCTCACTCAACTTCGATTCATGATATATAACTGTTTATTGCTGAATTTGAGCATGCATACTTGCTTGTTGATGTTATGTGAACGATTCTGAAACTGTTTGAGGTTTTGGTTTGGCATATTATGCTTGTTTAAGATCTCTGCAACTCTAGTTTTTAGTGAGCTTTTGGTGATTTCATGCTGAGATTTCTATATCAATGGCTATCTATTTGATGTGATTTGAATTGTGTTTAATTCCTTGCCATGTTAGCTTTGATTTGCACTTGATTTGATGAATTTTGGTGGAGAAATGAGATTGTATGATCGATCTGAATCTGAGGCATAAGCCTGAGTCGCGCGCGAGTTTTGGTGTTGAACAAAGGTTGAAGATGATGCGCTGGCTTGATCTGGTCTGTTGGATCTATATTTTTTTGAATTTTGTTCATGTTTGAATTTTAATTGATTTCTGGATTTTATTTCTTGATCAATAATCATGAGAAAATTATGAAATAATTCAAGAAACTTAAAAATAATATTTCTGACCTTGTGTTTTTTTTTGTAGTTTTTGAAAATGTTTTGATTGGTTTAAAAATTCGTGTGATTAATTAATTTTTTTTGTTTAATGTTTATTTTGGTTTTAATATTTTCATTGATCTAAAAATTCCACAAAAAATGTTTTGGACTCTTAAAATAATTTAGAAATTGATTTTGATTTTGGTTTAGCATTTTTTTCTATTTTTGATTAGAAATTTTATTTGAGAATTTTATTTGAAATGTTTGCTTCATAATTTTTGTTTTAATATTTCCTTTAATTCAAAAATCTTCAAAAAAATCATATAAGTTTTTTTGTAATCATAGTGTCTGAACATAATTTTGTTTTGACCTTTTTATGACTTTTGGCTAGGGTTTCCATTTTGTCTTTAAATAATGGTTTAATTGTTTAATTGTTTGTTTGATTTTATTTTAATATTTCCCATTAATTCAAAAAATTCCAAAAAAAATCATGGACGTTGGTTTTTAATTTTAATATTTGAATATAATTTTGGTTGGATTTTTTTCTGACTTTTGATTGGAATTTTATTTTGAGATGTGAATTTTTGTTTAATTGTTTAAAGGTTTGAATTTTGATTTTATTTTTGACTTTTCTTTAACTCTAAAAATTTAAAAAAAATAAGTTCTCTGATCTTTAGAGTTTTCTTTATTTTGTATGATTTTAATTTGATTTGTTTAGAATTGTAACTTGATTAATCAATAATTGAGTTCATTTTCTAAATAGTTAGGGTTTTGCTAATTCCCTTGTTTATTTTGATTCCAAAAAGCAACTGACCTTGAGTTTCAATTGAATTTGGTTCTTGTTTAAGGTTCATAGATGGACTGAGGTCCTTAAAAAGATTTTTCTTAAATTAATTGATAAGGTTTGGTATTTTCCACAAAATATTTTGAAAACTTGTCTAGTTTGGTGGTTTTTGCCAACTAGTTTTTTATATTTGAAGTTTGATTGATCATTTCCTCATCTATCCATGAATTTAAAACATGTTTTCTGACTCTTATACATCTCAAGGATGCTAAGAAATTTTTTGTTTGAATTATGGAAGCCCTTTTCTTTTTTTGATGTATTTTTGAAGTGAAGGTACCCAATTAATGTTGCATATCTTGTTGCAATTTGCTTGATGGCCAATGAACTTGAGTGAGGCCTATAATTGGGCACCTAATGATCATGTTGGTTTTTTTTATCCATATAAACTCAAGTCATTTCACTTAATGCCCCATTTTTGAATGATTGAACCTTTTGATGCATGTTTTATGACTTTTTGCTTTCTTGTTGATCTTCACTTTGAAACTTGAGCTTTCAATTTGAGTTTGAGGTCATTAGATGGCCAATGATAACATGAAGAGAAATGATACTTCAATGATAGTCTCATGAGGACTTGGTATTAATTGATCCCTATTACTTAAATTAGTTCTAATCATGAATAAAGTTTGGTTTCTTTCTTTTATCCTTGTTGAATTTTTGAGGCATTTTGAATGCACTTGTGCATCATGTTTTAGAATCAACACTTTAACCTTTTGATCAGGTCCTAATCATGTTCTGGAAGCTTTAATTCAGATCTTTTATTTTTACAAACTCTATAATTTTTTCCTTGTTTGACTTTCTTCCATGGTTAGCTTGAAATCTAAGTCTTTGATGCATTGTGTGGGATTCCTCTTCTATTATGCTTGTGAGCTATGATGAAGTATTTGAGTATGATTGGATTGTGGTTTCTACTGAACTTCATGGTCTTTGATTGTATTCTTCTCAAGCTCCCATGATCCTTGATTGATATTCAATTGTCAATTCAATATGGTGATAGAAAGGAGCAACATTCATCTAACTTTTGACCAAATTGTGCATATGCCTGTTTCTTTTTTTCTATCATATCTAATGTCTTGATAGTTGCTATCATGTTTTCTCACTTCATTATGATGCCATCATCCACCCCTTATGTGAGTCATCAGTCTATTTATGGGAATAATAACTTGGCTGTTGAATGTGCGAGGTACTCTGAGAAAAGCTTTCCATTTTTGCCTTGAGGCTACTGTGTTTCACTTTATTTGTGGAACACAATTTATTATATTGGTACTACTATTGTGCTTGGCATATTTGATAGTCTATGCAGGATATATGTATGTGATTATGAATGCTATACATTGCCCATGGGATTTGTTCATATCTGAAAATCTCAATACTTACATCCGGATGGCGTAATTTCTGACTTGATTTGTCTGCTGATGCCAGCTTGCTTAAAGTTCTCTGGGTTTCTTTTATTCTTGTTCAGTTGCTACAGATAGTTATCTGTTTGGTATTGCATTATTTCCTTTATTCTATTTTCGTTTTATATAGTTCTATGTTGCATGATGGGACCTCTATTGCTGATATATGTCAGGAGGCCCTCTATTTTGTTTGATACGTGTGTTGTGTTTGTGTTTGTTTCTTTAACTATTGATCGATGAGTCACTCAATTTAGAAATTGAGATCACGACTTCGCTCTCACTGCATGTTCCCTATAGGATGTTTATTGTTTTTTTTTCTTTAATTGTTGATTGATGAGTCACTCAATTTAGAAATTAAGATCACGACTTCGCTCTCAGTGCATGTCCCCTATAGGAAGTTTATTGTTTTTTTCTTTAATTGTTGATCGATGAGTCACTCAATTTAGAAATTGAGATCACGACTTCGCTCTCATTTCCTGTTCCCTATAAGATAGTTTTGTTAAGCTTCCTTTGACATGTAATTAAGGTAGGAATCCATGTATGCTAGCAAAGGGTAGGAATTTCCTTTATCCTCAACCTTAGGGTCAATCATTGTATGATAACACTAGGGATAATGCTAGGCTAGTTTCCCTTAGCTGTTTTTTCCATCCTTTGCATTTTGCATCTTAAAACAAAAATTGTTTTCTTGGCAAATCATAAAACACCTCTAATAAACTCAAACCCTTCTTCAAGGTAAAATATATAAATCAATCTTATTTGTTTGCGCGCCTCTTGACTTTGTTTTTAAATCCAGTTTATTGATGTTTCGCCATCTTTGCCATGATAAATTTAAACCAAAGGTATAGGACGGTCAGAAATCATGCCCTGGGTTCAATGGTGCCCATGATTTGATCTAGTTTTTCCTATATAGGGAAGCCCCAAAATGAAGCTTGGAAACCCTAGGAATGGTAATCTTCCCTCCCTGCACTCAAAACTCAATTAAAGCATTCAGGAAGCATCGAATCTTTATGACAAACCAGAATACATGATTAAATTTCATGGAAAAAGCCTGTATGCACGTAATTAAAATAAAAAAATATGTCAAACTGTGATGTGTATGGAGCGTGATTCTTTATGCTTCATATCTTGGCAAGGATTGGAAAAGCTTCCAGAGACGTCCAGGAATGTGTTGCAATCTTTAAACCTCCTTGAGAATGGTTGTAATTTGGGATTCCAATGGATATTTTTTGACAAAAAGTACCATTTTTTCTTGGCCGCTTCACACGATTTTTCTGCCTCCTTGTGCTTGGGATTTGTTATGTATATGTATCTCTTTAAATTAGGTTAACAAAAAAGCTTCAAATCCTTGCCAATTATTAAGATTTGATTCCATTCCAACCTTGCATTATTTCTTTCCAAATCAAGCTAAATCATTCCATTCTCACTCCAATCAACATTGGCACGATTTGATTCTATTTTGGCAGCATAAATGGATTGCATTTCATTTAAAATCATATCAAAAACAAATCTTCCATATTTTATATCATTTATTTCATTTAATTTGATTTTTAAATGATTAAAACTAAAATAAATTAAATAAATAAAGTAAATAAAATATGGAAGAGTGTCTGGGTCATGGACATTATTAAAATTAAGATGCAAGCATAAAAAGATAGGCCCATTTGCCAAAAAATGCAATTTTGGGCATTGTTGACTTTTGACAATTCTCCAAAAATGGTCAATTTTGACAATGCATATCTCCTTAAATTTTGACCCTAAGAGGGTGTTCTTGGACTTTTTAGAAAGCTTAGGATGTCAACTAAACACCCTTTTCGGTTTCATTTCAATTGGGTCTTCCATGCTCATGTAAGAAGCTTTGACCCAAAAGATGTTTTTGTTGACTTTTTCGGATGACCTGTAATGTCTGAATTTATATATTTTCATGAGTGCATTTCTTGAACTTGAGGACTGAAGATGAGTTTTAGGGAATTGAATTCTCTTTAAAATGAGCTATGGATGAGAAATTTCTGACAAAGTATGAGAAAGTTATGCCTGGTTAAAGTTTGGTTGACTTTTTTCCTGAGAAACCCTAATTTAGCGACTTTTGAGTTTTGATGAATTAGGAGCCTTCCTTAGGGAATCATGATCAAACCTTGATAAAATTATGGGTATTACTTCAAAATTTTGATGTTGACAAAAAATCTTGAAGTTTGACTGTATGTGGGCCCCAATTGACTTTTGACCTGATATAGTTTATTTTCAAGCATCTGAGCAGTTGACTGGGCAAACTTCTTGTGCAAGGCATGAAACTTGACATGGATGATCTTGAGAACATATTAGAACTATCGAGAGCATATGAGGCCTTTGGATCTCACCCATCTTGATGAAAATAGAAACCCTAGTTGGAGGTTCATTGCTTTAGGAGAGAGTTTGTCTGGTCAACTCTTGGGCATCCTTGAGCAAGTTGAGGATCTTAATGAACATATGTTGAGTAAAATGGGAGGGAAATTTTTTGCGTACAACAGCTTCCCCTGTTTAATCTTCTTAAACCTGAGGATGTAGATTGGCTAGTCTGCCTTTCGTGATCTGAAGGTAGAAGATGATTGAACACTAGAGTGCCTAGAAATTTACGCTCACATGAAGTAATGCTGATTGGTGATATTGGGAATGGGCTTACAGATGCCATTTGGAATTCAACAGAGATTCGTCGGAGATGGGCTTAAAGATGCCATCCAAAGAAGCTATCGGTTGTATAAGATATTCCTTTGCGAGAATTCCTGCACCTGCCGCTGAGGAGGACTTCGCTGGAGAATGTTGATTTATGTCTGGAAAAAATAGAGTATAGGAGTTTCGGTTATCCATTACTCTAACTGGGGAATTAACTCCTGATTGAGAAGGATGGGAGTAAGCTGCATATCTAGTTAGGGTCCGAGCTGCACCGCGACTTACTGGGGAAATGTGAAATCGACCGCATCTGGTCGGGTCCAGGTCTTACAGTGTCGTACACTATTGTCTGGAGATAAGGGAGAAGGAACCTAGATTGTAGGGTTATTTAGAAATGAAAGCTTGGATAGTAGGGCTATGAGAAGGAACCTGGATATTAGGGTTACTTCGAGATGAAAGACTGGATAGTAGGTCTATGAGAAGGAACCTGGATAGTAGGGTTACTTCGAGATAAAAGCCTGGATAGTAGGGCTATGAGAAGGAACCTGGATAGTAGGGTTACTTCGTGATGAGAGCCTGAATAGTAGGTCTATGAGAAGGAACCTGGATAGTAGGTTTACTTCGAGATGAGAGCCTGGATAGTAGGGCTACGAGAAGGAACCTGGATAGTAGGGTTACTTCGGGATGAGAGCCTGGATAGTAGGGCTATGAGAAGGAACCTGGACAGTAGGGTTACTTCGGGATGAGAGCCTGGATAGTAGGGCTATAAGAAGGAACCTGGATAGTAGGGTTACTTCAGGATGAGAGCCTGGATAGTAGGGCTATGAGAAGGAACTTAGATAGTAGGGTTACTTCAAAGTTATCATGTAGATTAGTTGACCCATTTGGTTTCAGGAACTGAGTTTCCATTAGTTGTTTACGGATGTGACCTATATAACTGCTGGATTTGTTTGAGATAATTGTCTTTCCTGAAAATATAACAGGGTTAATTATATGCAATGCATTGTGAGATGATGTTCTCAAAATAAAAGAGATTACGATGTATGTGATATGTATGCGCATGTCATGATGTATGAACATGAAATGCTATTGTGACATATCCGAGTCTGGGAGAATAAATCCCTGACTGCTGTTGGAGAGTATAGCATTCCTAACTATTGTGGAGGACTGTGATTCTTCTTACTTCTGTTGGGGATGGTGAATGGAAATGACTATGTTGGAGATTTACTCCTTGTTGTTTGTGAATAATCTGTCAGGGAGAGACTCTGTTTGAGAATAACTCTACAGGGAAATAACTCTATTGGAAGATGAACTTCTGTAGCTGAAGTAATAAGCGTTGTCGGGGATTGAGCTTCTATATTCAGAGAAATAAACTCTTCTTGGGGAGATAAAAATTTATGGCCCACTTGCAATTATGAAATTCGGCTGGGGGATATAGATGTCAGGTTTTTGAAAGACCCTGGCTGGGGAGATTACTTCCTGTTTTAGGAAAGCTGATATCAATGATTTGATTACATTTACTCTGTGGGGAGTGTAGATGTTACAAAGTCGTATGTACTAATGACTGTGCTTCAAAGTTGTCTATGCCTTAGTACCTGCTGGACAGAGTAACTGTCGGGTTTGACATTTCTTGTTTTTGCCCCTGTCTCTTAAGTTACGAGCAATTGTCTTTTCATTTCTTATGTAAATATTTATGAGCAACAATCATATTCAAATACATATGTCAAGAATAAATTATTAAACGTTCTTGCAAAACAAAACAGAAAAGGAAAAAAACTCATAGTTTTTTGTAAAAATGATTTGTATTGATTTTCGAAGTTGGCCTGTAATAGGCATTTTTGTACAAGGAGACTGACGCTCTAGTAAGAGAAAACCGTCGTAAAAATAGAAACTATACAATATTGTGTAAAAATAAAACAACTATGTGCAACAATCCCATTGGGTTCCAACTCTGATATTGCCCATATGTCTTCGAGCGTCTCATCACTTTGATGCTTGTCCGAAGTTGATTAGGTTGATCAATGTCGTTTGAGTTTGATAGTTGATACTGAGGTCTGGTTGCAAGATGATCCAATGGGACATAGTGATACACTTTACATCCCTAACTTTTGCTTGGACCGCCCTTTTGGGTTTTCAGTCCACCGAGATACCCTTTTTTTCCCAAGCCGCCTTTTCAGGTTTTCGGCTTACCGGGTGTGCAGATTTTTTTCATTTTCATCCCTTATTTTTTCCTGAACCCTTTTGGTTCACCGAGGAGCCCTTATTTTTGCCTAGGCCAGTCAACCTAACGGGTCTTTTATCATGCGTAGTATCTTTTCATTATGTTTGCATTGACAGGGTGAGGAAGGTCGTCGCTGTCCATGGTGGTTAGAATCATGGCTCTACCCGAGAAAATGTTTTTAAATACAAATGGTCCTTCGTATGTGGGAGTCCATTTTCCCCTGGGATCACCTTGCTGCAGTATGATGCGCTTGATTACCAAATCTCTGACTTGATATTCTTGACGTATGACTTTTTTGTTGAAAGCCTTGATCATCCGCTTTTGATACGTATGACCATGACAGACAGCAGTAAGTCTCTTCTTGTCGATCAAATTTCGTTGATCAAGTCAAGTCTAGATCCAGTCGTCTTCGTTTAAACTCGCATCTTTCATAATCCTTAAAGAAGGAATCTGGACCTCGATGGGTAGGACTGCCTTCATGCCATATACCAGAGAGTAAGGTGTTTCCCCTGTCGATGTCCATACTGAGGTACGGTACCCATGAAGAGAGAATGGTAACATCTCATGAAAGTGTTTGTATGTCACTGTCATCTTCTGTATAATCTTCTTGATGTTCTTGTTAGCTGCTTCAACAACGCCATTCATCTTCAGTCGGTAGGGAGAAGAGTTATGATGTTGTATGTTAAATTGATTACAGAGTTCAGTGATCATCGTGTTATTGAGATTCGTACCATGGTTCGTGATAATTCTCTCTGGCACACCATACTGACAGATGAGGTTATTCTTGATAAACCGCGCCACAACATTCTTGGGAACGGTAGCAAAGGAGGCAGCCTCAACCCATTTCGTGAAGTAATCGATGGCTACCAGGATGAAGCGATGCCCATTGGAAGCGGTAGGCCTGATTTCTTCAATCATGTAAATGCCCCACATTACAAAGGGCCATGGAGCTGTCATGACATTCAAAGGAACCGGAGGCACATGCATATTATCAGCATAAATTTGGCACTTATGACAGGTTCAGGAGTGTTGATAACAATCTGCTTCCATAGTGGACCAGTAGTATCATGCCCGTAGGATATTCTTAGCCATGGTATGTCCACTGGAATGGATTCCGAAGGTACCTTCATGTAGATCTGTCATAATCCTCTCTGCTTCACTCTTGTCTACACACCGTAGTAAGGTAGAGTCATGATTGCGCTTGTAGAGGATTCCATTACTGAGGAAGAATTTCGCGGCGAACCTTCTCAGAAATTTCTTATCATTGACAGATGCCCCTTCAGGATACTCTTGCGTCTTGAGGTACTTCTTCACTTCATGAAACCAGGGTTTGTCTACCACTTATTCGGTATCAATCTCACAATAGTGTGTTGGTTCATCCAACCTCTCAATGGTGATTCGGGGAGCTTCGTTGTCCCACTTGACTTTGAACATGGAAGACATGGTAGCTAGCGCGTCCTCTAACTAAATCTATTCTCGTGGGAAATGTTCAAAGGTTACCTCCTCAATCTGTGGGAGCAATGTCAGCACGTGCTCTTTGTATGGGATGAGATTCAGATGCTTTGTATCCCATTCTCCTTTGATCTGACTTATCACCAAGGCTGAATCCCCGAAGACATTTAAGAACTTGATCCTGAGGTCAATAGCGGCTTTGAGACCCATGATACAGGCCCCATACCCCTCTATGTTGTTAGTGCAGTTGAAACATAATCGAGCAGTGGAAGGAGTATGACAGCCCTCAGGAGATATGATTACAACGTCAATGCCATTACCGAGTGCGTTCGAAGCTCCTTCAAAAACCATAGTCCATCGAGATCCCTCCTTAGGTCCTTCATCCGGTCCAGGTTCTTCATAGTCAGTCACCAGCATAATATTCTCGTCCGGGAACTCGAAATTCATGGACTGGTAGTCATCCATGGCCTGATGGGCCAAATGATAAGCTAATACACTTCCTTTGATTGCTTTCTAGGTTGTATATTGTATATCGTATTCAGTTAAGATCATCTTCCATCTCACTATTCTTCCGGAGAGAGAGAGGGCTTCTCGAAGATGTACTTGATTAGATCCATCTTAGATATCAACAAAGTAGTGTGGGTTAACATGTACTGTCTTAGTCGGCGAGAAGCCCATGCCAAAGCGCAGCAATTTTTTTCGAGCAGTGAGTATCTTGTCTCACAGTTGATAAACTTTTTGCTAAGGTAGTATGTTACGTGTTATTTTCGACCAGACTCGTCATGCTTCCCCAACACACACCCCATTGAATTGTCTAGCATTGTTAAGTTTAATATCAAAGGTCTTCCTTCAACCGGAGGCATCAGAATCGGTGGTTCTTGAAGGTATTCTTTGATTCTTTCAAAAGCAGTCTGGCATTCGTCATTCCACTTTACCACTTAATCTTTCTTCAGAAGCTTGAAGATGGGCTCACAAGTAGCAGTTAGATGTGAAATGAATCAGGCGATGTAATTTAGGCGTCCCAAGAAACCTCTAACCTCCTTCTCTGTATGGGGAGCCGGCATCTCTTGTATGGCCTTTACCTTTGCGGGGTATACCTGAATACCTTTGTCACTGACGATGAAATCCAGAAGCTTACCAGAACTTACCCCGAAGGTGCACTTGTTCGGATTCAACCTCATCTTGTATGTCTTCAACCTGTCGAACAACTTTTGTAGATGATCAAGGTGTTCCTCTTTGGTTTGAGACCCGGCTATCATGTCATCAACATAAACCTCGATCTCATGGTTAATCATATCCTGGAAAAAAGCGACCATGGCTCTCTGATAGGTTGCCCCAACATTCTTCAACCCAAAAGGCATCACCTTGTAACAGAAGATGCCTCACTGTGTGATGAAGGTTGTCTTCTCCATGTCTTCAGGAGCCATCTTAATCTGGTTGTAGCCAGAGAAACCATCCATGAAGGAGAAGAGTTTGTGTTGCACGGTATTTTCAACCAGAACATCAATATGGGGAAGCGGGAAGTCATCCTTGTGGCTTGCCCTGTTCAGGTCTCTGTAATCCACACACATCTGTACCTTTCTGTCTTTCTTAGGTATCGGAACAATGTTAGAAACCCACTGCGG
This sequence comes from Vicia faba, assembly GCA_948472305.1. Lineage (NCBI taxonomy): Eukaryota > Viridiplantae > Streptophyta > Magnoliopsida > Fabales > Fabaceae > Vicia > Vicia faba. Next base: position 448,888,189 of record OX451740.1, read on the forward strand.
ATAGGAGGTGACAACTAAAAACCCTGCATTGAATTGCTTCATAACTTCCACCTTGATCTTTTCTGACATCTCAGGGCGCATACGGCGGACCTTCTATTTAACCGAAGGACAATCTTCTTTAGTTGGCAGATGATGTACCACAATATCAGTGTCTAGACCAGGCATGTCTTCATATGACCAGGCGAAGATCTCAACATAGTCGTGCAACATCTGTATCAACCGTTGTTTGATCTTAGTCTCCAGATTTGCACCAATCTTGACTTCTCTTCTGTCCTCCTCTATGCCCAAGTTTATCGTCTCAACTGGCTCTTCGTGAGGCTGTATAGCCTTTTCTTCTTGTTGTAATTGTCTAACCAATTCTCTAGGCACCTCACAATCGTCCTCACCTTCTTCCTTGGCTTGGTTGATCGAATTTTCGAAATCACAACTGGAAGTAGCAGAATTGTTATCAATGGGATCCATAGTGGATGTGGATCTGTAATTGGATACGTGAGTGTGTGTAAGAGCATATCTGTATTGATAAAGTAAAAGCATAAAAGAAAAATAGGGAGCGCAAAATTTTTATGCAAAGAACGTCTAATGTTTTATTGATGATGTATGAAATGACACAATAACCCTCACAGATAGAACCATTGTGCCTCGGGTAGGACGCAAGGCCATAAAGTTAAATTGTTTATTAAAAACTCAGAAAAAACGTAAGACAATTACTGTGGAATAAAATAAACTGGTATAAAATCCCTAGCCATCCAGTTACTCGGTCCACCATTGGTAGTCGGGTATATCCAGTTGTCAATGTCAAAGTATTCCTCACTGTCTTCAATAGCATTGACCCCACGATTGCTGATGCGTATGGGAGGTGCTCTAGCTCAAGCGCGTCGAACAGCCCTTTGAGCCTCTGAAGTAAAGCCCAAACCAAATTTGTCAGTTTTGTGAGTAAAATTAGGGAGCTGTCCCCAGTTGGTACATCCACCTTCTTCGACCACTGCTCTGGCGTCCTTGAGGGAAGCCATCTTCAAAGGAGGTTTGTTGCTAGTGGTAGTCTCAGTTGACGCTAAAATCTAGGGAACCTCTTCAAAGTTTTGGCAAGGTGTTTCTATGAATTCCCCGTCCACATCCACATACGTGAAGGAGTTCAGGTGGCTCACCATATACTCCTCTTCGCCATGCACAGTGACTATGTTCCCCTTCACCGGATACTTCAGCATTTGGTGTAGTGTAGAAGTAACAGCCCCAACTTCATGGATCCAAGGACGACCCAACAAACAAGAGTATGACGTCCTGTTATCCATCACATAGAAGGTGGACTCAAAGGTTTGAGATCCTACCTTGACAGGGATGTCCACCTCCCCATGCACCATTCTCTTCGACTCGTCAAAAGCCCTTACCACAATGTTAATAGGCTTTAAGGTCAGGACTTCACAATCTAAACGATCAAGAGCCTTCTTAGGAAGAACATTCAGCGAAGACCCAGTATCCACCAGCACATGAGCCATAGTGTTTCCCCTGCATTCAATCGAGACATGCAGAGCATCATTATGCTTCCTCCCTTTCGGTGTCAAGTTGGAATCTGAAAAACCCAGCCCATTGTCAGCAGTCAAGCTGGCCACACAGTCTTTGAATTGATCAGCCGAGATCTCTTGCGGCACATGTGAAGTCTTGAGGAGTGCGATCAAATCCTTCGCATGGGCCTCAGAACATAACAACAGAGACAACATGAATATCTTCGAGGGGGTCTGCCCCAGCTTCTCGACCATATTGTAGTCGCTCTTTTTAATTATTTTTAATATTTCCTCTATCTCTTACTTATAGGCTTCTACGACAATATTTCTAGGTGCCTCCGTCCGAGCAGGCTCACCAATAGCTTCTTTGCCTCGGGTCCTAGATGACTCGACGACAGGAGTAACAATTGGAGTAAGAACAAGATTAGTAGTTGAAGTATCGGTAGGAATAGCAGGTGAAATAACAACAGACTTATTGACAGTCTTCGGGGAAATCTCAAGAGAGAAAACCCTTCCACTTCTGGTAATCTTACTGGTCCCGACAATGTTACTGACATCGGGATCAGCCTCTTTATTCTTCAGATCTTTTTTAACGCCATGATAGTAAACATCAGCGCCATAATGCCAAGGGACAACTTTGTCCGAAGCGTATGGGACACGACCAGGAAAAGTGATTATTAACGGAGCGACTCTCGGAGCGGGTGTAATCCTAACAGGTCTTCTCGAGGAGGCCTTGGAAGGATTGGCGGAAATGGTTGTAATAGCAACATCTTCAAACGGAATAGTTAGAATCAAACTTTTCTCGAACAATATTTCTCTGTTGTCCATCAGGCCCTGAAATGAACACATGTGGCAATCTTCACCACAATCCAGAAATAAACCGGCCAGCAACAAATTCTTCTTAACAGTCATAAGGGGAGTAGAAACTTCATCAACTGAGGTCACAAATAGATTGGTATCAGCGGCATTAACTCCACGGTTGTGCTTAGGCATGGGAGCAGTTATGACATTGGGCTTCTCCAGAGCATCAAACTCAATCTCCTTGGCCTCAATCAGATCTTGTACTTTATTTCTCAGAGCCCATAAGTCATTTGTATCATGGCCAGGACTCTCAGAATGGTAGGCACACCGAGCGATTGGATTGTACCAAGGAGAGGTGGTGTTAGGATTCTTGGGAGCCTCTTTCAAGGTTGCCAAGTTGGATCTCAGCAGATGGGGTATAACCTATGTTAATGTCATGTTAATCTGGGTAAACTTCCTTTGTGGTGTTTCTAACCTTTGTTCATTGTTGCATTATGGAGTAGCCGCAGGCCTATGTATCATTACAGCACTCATTGTTGGATGGTGTTCAGCTCCGCTTTGACTTCTTGGGCTATAGATAGCACTGGCTTCCTTCTTACCAGTGAAAGGCTTCTTTACTGAACTTGAAGAGGTGTCTTTTTGTATTTTACCGCTCTAGATCCCAGCTTCTACCCTCTCTCCAGTTAATATCAACTCAGTGAAACCAGCCGACGAGCTGCCAATCAAATGATTAAAGAATGGACCAACATCGTCCCAATAAACATGTCGACCAACTCCCTGTCAGATAAAGGGGGTTGGACTCTCTTAGCCAAGTCTTTCCACTTCTGCGCATAGTCCTTAAAGCCTTCACCTGCACACGTGGACATACTCTTGAGTTGAGTACGAGTAGAGGCAAGGTCGGTGTTGTATTGATACTGCTCATAAAAAGCAGCAGCCAAATCCTCCCAGTTTCGGACATTGGTTCCCTCAAGTTGGTAGAACCATTCAAGCTGAGTCCCTGATAGACCGTCTTGAAAGAAGTGAACCCACAAGTTTCTATCAGCAGTGTGGGGCTGGATCTTCCTTACATAGGAACAAAGATGGAGTTTTAGGCAAGACACTTTGTCGTACTTTATGAAAACTGGAGCCTTAAATTTCTGCGGGATGACCACTCCTGAAACCAATCCTAGTTCTCCAAAGTCCAACGCAGGTATTCTCTAGACTTCCATAGCGCTCATCCGATCCTCTAAATGCTTGTATCTATCCTCAGTGGGAGAATATTGCTCATCATTATAGTCTGTATCATTGTCAGAAACTTCAGGACTGGGGTCCTCTTCCCTTGTATCCCTCTCTTGGTTCTCCCCTTCTTTGGACGAGGAGGTCAGATCGACTGGTTGCTTTAGCGGCCCCCCGAATCTTCTGCCCATATTATAGATACCAGCGGGCTTCTTCTTCTTCTTCTTTTTCTCTTTCAGGATGAGGGCCTTCAGATCCTCTTGCCCTTTTGCTAGTGTTATGAACATCTGTTGAAATTGGGCATTTTGTGCCTGAAGATCTTTGATGCTTTGCTCAGAAGACATTTTTTTGCTGAAATAAACAGCGAAGAAGATGAGAGACCTGTAATGGTACTTGTTTATGCAATGCTATAGATGGGATGTGTATGCAATGATTTCAAGGACTTAGGGAAATTTAAATTTGTGAACCAAAAAGAAACAAAGATTTTATTAGTAGAATTCAAAATACAATTGCCTTTTAGGCGTTACAATTGGAAATTCTAAAAACTAAAAGAAATCAAGTTTCCCATGGATGCTTCCTCTTTGTGCCGAGATAGACATTAAGGCTTCTTTCCTCATGAAGCTGCTTTGTGAGCTCTAAAACCTTCTTCTCCCGGGCATAGAACTGGTCCCTATAAGTATCATGCTCCTTCTTTAACTGAATCCAGGACCTCTGTAGCTCTTCAAGATCGGTGGGCATATCAGGATGAAGAACCGTGTAGGGAATATCCCCTTCAGTAATGGGCTCCACAATCACTGGTAAGACGGCTATGTAGGGAATCATAAGTTTCTGAGCGCGAGCTCGTACCCATTGGAGATAAGGTTCCATAGGGATGGAATTCTTCGGCCCCAAAGTCTTGGTGTCTGATCTTTTTACCATGCCCCAAGCTCGTATGAACCTCTGGTGATACCCTTGAACATCATCCTCATAGTTAAACATAATTCCCTGGATAAGTATCTCATGAGGACCATCCCCTTGAGCGTAACCAAATTGTTGAAGAGCCAAACAAGGATTGTAAGTTATGCCTCCCCTAATGCCAAGTAGTGGGACATTAAGGAACTCCCTGCAGCAGTCAATAATAGAAATATCTCTTATAAACCGGGAATACCAGAGAATATCCGCGTGCAAAAGTGACATTATACTTTGCGACCAACCCAAACCTTCTTCATTCTTCAGCACTGACTTAGGGAGTTGAGAAATAAACCACCTCGACTATAATGGCATGTAGCACATAAGAACCCTTCTTCTCTTCATGGTACGAGTATGCAGAGCGTGCAAGATATCTCCGAGAAAGGTAGGCACAGGGTTGCGAGAGAGGAAGACCTTGATAGCATTCACATCTATGAGAAAGTCTGGATTAGGGAACAGTACTAACCCATAGATTAGAAGGGCCAAGACCTCCTCAAAAGCCTGAAAGTCCAAATCATCCCAAAACAGTTGGGCTTTATCTATTAGTAACTTGGCTAGAAAACCCTTGACTCCGCTTCTCATTTACCAATTGGATACCACATCGGCCTGTTTCAGATGCAAAGCTGAGGCAATAACTTCTGGCTTAGGAACCTCTTCTAAACCAGTGAAAGGAACCTGGTCAAGAATGGGTAAATTCAATAATTGAGAGAACTCTTCCATGGTAGGAACCAACTGATAATATGGAAAGGTGAAGCAGTTGTGCTTGGGATCAAAGAACTAAAAGAGTACACCCATCATTTTTTCATCAAAGCTTGAAGTAAACAGGTTGAGAAGTCGACCATATCTCTTAATGAACGAAGAAGTTTCAAGAGCTTGTGATACTAGTTCCTTGAGTTGGAGATGTATTCTCACGAAGCTGATTCAGATAGTGTTTCTACGAGCAGAAGCCATAATCTGCAAAATAGAACAAAGATAAATTCCCTCAGTCCTTGAAATGGTTAGTGTAATAAGAATGGATGATATGTCATGATGCATGATGTTATGTTCAAACAGAGTAAATCACACACAAGAAAAGAACACAATAGACCTTAGGTCCAAAGGCTTGCATGAGGTTAAAGGTAGGTACCCTCTTGAAGTTTAGTTGGTTTCAAACTTGTCTTAGAAAAGTAATCGGGTTCTAAAGATTCTCAATATCACTGATCATCCTTTATCGGACATTGTTTCAGCTCGGGCAATCTTTTCTTACGGCCGAAATATCCCGAAAGTCTGACCTCAATGAGTGTAGCATCGAGTATCAACCAATCCTCAGCTTTATACCGAGGTCGGATATCTCACTACTTTCTAATGGCTAAGTTTGTTCAACTAAGGTTCTAAGGTCCATTAGTGCTTCACATCACCATGCGGCGGCCTCGTATTCTCCTCGTTTCCACACGAAGGATACCGGTACCAACCAAACTGTCACACCAACACAACCATCGTTTAAACCATATCGGTCTATGTTGTACAGTCTCCACGATCTATTGTTGTTTACCTAAAAAGTGACCCCAGATCCGGGTGTAGGATCTTTAACAATACCCAAGTAAAAGCCCTTAAAGATAAAGCAAGCAAAGTAAACAAGAAAGCAATTTAAAAATGACCTAGATACTAAGGTAAACCACACTTTTATAAATTCCCCAGTAGAGTCGCCAGTTCTGTGATACGGTGGCAGAACCGACTGTTATACTAGTTTGCATTTTGTATTCGCAAATGTCGCGGTAAGCAAGAGTCGCCACCGACTTTTCTTTTATCCAACAAAGGAAAGGATGAAAAGAACAGAAAAAGACATTTTGAGAGTTTTGAGTAAGGGGGAAGATTATGGAAAGGGAAGGTGTTAGAACCCTTTCCATCTGTGGTTTTCCACGGGCTCTTAGGTACTTGCTCATTTTTTAAATTACTTGTGTGTGCTTGTTTTGAAAAGTTTTATTTACTTCGTGATAATCCTTGTATCGGTCCTCAAGAGTGTGACGAAGTTGTTTTGAAAACAGTCTTTGAAAACTGTTTGTGTGAAAAGTTTTTTTTTTGAGCAACTACTTGAGAGTTTCTACCTACTCGAAAAAGATTGTTCATTTTCTCGTTTCCTATAGAAATCGCTATCCTACTATTAGTGAGTAGGTAGCCCTTTCATTGGATGTTTAAAGGGGCGTTCAAAGGGACGAAATGGTCTCTGAAGGCAACAAGTAAGGATACCTTAGCATTTCGAAGGGACTATCGTCATAAGATCAATTCGTAGGCAACTCGAGGGACAAGTAGGGACTATGATCTTTATGATGACTTTGAATCATGGGTTATTGCTAAGGTATCCCTACGTTCAAGGGACACGACCATTATTTCTTAGGCAACCGAGTGGGGCAAACCCTAGCAATGAACATGTGCAAGTGTGCTTTTTTTCAGTTAATTATCTTTGCACAATTAGGGTTATCTACCATTTTAAAGTTATTTGTCTTGTCATTCAATTCTATTATCCATACATCTAGCAGTTTAATAGTTGCGGATATTAAAGAATGCGAGAATTTAAAGACCTATCTATTACAAGGGTTTTGGGCAGATACACAAATATTTGACTGAAAATAAAGATGCGGAAATTAAAATCCTAATTAATCTATTACAAACTTGAAACAATTACAATAATTTTAATTAAAAGAAAGTAAAGGCGCGCACGACGAATTAAGTACGAGAATAAAGTCTAAGTCCTAAAAAAATCTAATCAGTTAAAGAGAAAATATTTTTTGTATTTTATTGTGGAGAAAAATATTTGAAATCTTAACCTAATTTGATTAATTAAAGAAAAATATTTTTTTGATTTTTTTTGAGAAAAAAAACAATTAATCTTGCAAGTTAACCTAATTTCTATTTGTTTTTAATTTTGTAAAAAAAAGTTTTTAAATTAACCTAATTTTCTATTGAATTTTAATTACAAAAAAAAGAGTTTGAATTAATATAATTAAACTAATTAATTAATAGCAATTAAATATTTTATGAAAAAAACTAAATCTAATTTTTAATGATTTTCTGATTTTATGATTTAATTAAAAAAAGATTTTTATTATGAAAATAATTAAAATAACAAAATAAATAAAAAACAAATAAAAGAAGAATTAAAAAGAGAAAGATTTGGGCCTGGAGTGATGAAGCAAACTGGGGGGTGCATTGCCAAATTTGTAATGGGCCCAGAATGATGGCTCAGAGTCTGGCGCCTGATCTGTTGAGACCATCTTCTGAGGGTTCATGGTGGACTTGCATATGCTGGGCGTTGGATCTGTGATGGTGATGATCCAATGGAAGGATCTGGGGCGCGTACCAGGTGTTGGAAAGGTGAGACACACCGGATCTGCAATCAGATTGTTAGCAAATAAAAATGCCAAACCTGGGTCTCGAACCCAGGACCTTCACCTCCCATACGTTCCTCCTCACCACCAGGCCAACTTGTCATTCGCTGATATACATGACAAAATAATATTATAATGGAAATAATGCTTCATGTCCAAAACACGCGCGTGAATTTAAATGGACCAATGGAAGTCGGCCACGCAATCATCTCTTTCCTCAGGACTTTTGTTTTAGATGTCCTTCTTTTACCTACGGACGAAACTGTCACTGAAGGTTATAGTGACAGTTTTCGTCAATGGCAAGAAACCTGCAATCATTGAAAATGAAACACAAGCCAAATAAATTTAAACCAAAGGTATAGGACGGTCAGAAATGATGCCCTGGGTTCAATGGTGCCCATGATTTGATCTAATTTTGCCTATATAGGGAAGCCCTAAAACGAAGCTTGGAAACCCTAGGAATGGAAATCTTCCCTCCCTGCACTCAAAACTCAATTAAAGCATTCAGCAAGCATCGAATCTTTATGACAAACTAGAATACATGATTAAATTTCATGAAAAAAGCCTGTATGCACGTAATCAAAATAAAAAAATATGCCAAACCATGATGTGTAGGGAGCTTGATTCTTGATGCTTCAGAGCTTGGCAAGGATTGGAAAAGCTTCTAGAGACGTCCTGGAATGTGTTACAATCTTTAAACCTCCTTGAGAATGGCGGTAATCTGGGATTCCAATTGAGATTTTTTGACAAGAAGTACCATTTGTTCTTGGCCGCTTCACACGATTTTTCTGCCTCCTTGTGCTTGGGATTTGTTATGTATATGTATCTCTTTGAATTAGGTTAACAAAAAAGCTTCAAATCCTTGCCAATTATTAAGATTTGATTCCATTCCAACCTTGCATTATTTCTTTCTAAATCAAGCTAAATCATTCCATTCTCACTCCAATCAACCTTGGTACGATTTGATTCTATTTTGGCAGCATAAATGGATTGCATTTCATTCAAAATCAAATCAAAAATATATCTTCCATATTTTATATCATTTATTTGATTTAATTTGATTTTTAAATGATTAAAATCAAAATAAATTAAATAAATAAAGTCAATAAAATATTTAAGAGTGTTTGGGTCGTGGACATTGTTAAAAGTAAGATGCAAGCATAAAAAGTTAGGCCCATTTGCCAAAAAATGCAATTTTGGGCATTGTTGACTTTTGACGATTCTCCAAAAATGGCCAACTTTGACAATACATATCTCCTTGAATTTTGACCCTAAAAGGGATTTCTTTGAATTTTTAGAAATCTTAGGATGTCCCCTAAACACCGTTTTTTATTTCATTTCAATTGGGTCTTCCATGCTCATGTAAGAAACTTTGACCCAAAAGATGTTTTTGTTGACTTTTTGGGATGACCTATAATGTCTGAATTTATATCTTTTCATGAGTGCATTTCTTGAACTTGAGTACTGAAGATGAGTTGTAGGGAATTGAATTCTCTTCAAAATTATCCTTGGATGAGAAATTTCTGACAAAGTATGAGAAAGTTATGCCTGGTCAAAGTTTGGTTGACTTTTTCCTGAGAAACCCTAAATTAGCAACTTTTGAGTTTTGATGAATTAGGAGCCTTCCTTAGGGAATCATGATCAACCATTGATCAAATGATGGGTATTACTTCAAAATGTTGATGTTTACCAAAAATCTTGAAGTTTGAATGTATGTGGGCCCCAGTTGACTTTTGACCTGATATAGTTGATTTTTAAGCATTTGAGCAGTTGATTGGGCAAACCTTCAGTGCAAGGCATGAAACTTGACATGGATGAACTTGAGAACATATTAGGACTATGGAGAGCATATGAGGCCTTTGGAGCTCACCCATCTTGATGAAAATAGAAACCCTAGTTGGAGGTTCATTGCTTTAGGAGAGAGTTTGTCTGGTCAACTCTTGGGCATCCTTGAGCAAGTTGAGAATCTTAATGAACATATGTTGAGTAAAATTGGAGAGAAAATTTTGGGGTACAACAACATGCAAAGAGGGAATCTCAACCTCGATTGGGAGCACATCTTCCATTCCATACACAAGGGAGAACGGGGTTGCTCGTGTTGAAGTGCGGACAGATGTCTGATATCCATGTAAAGCAAAAGGGAGCATTTCATGCCAATCTTTATAAGTAACAACCATCTTCTGGATGATCTTCTTGATATTCTTATTAGCAGCTTCAACAACCCCATTCATCTTTGGCCTGTACGAAGATGAATTGTGATGGACAATCTTGAATTCTTTACAAAGTTTTGTCATCATCTTATTGTTCAGATTCAAGCCATTATCGATGATAATTCTGCTCGGCACACCATACTGACATATGATATTATTCTTGTGCAAGGCATGAAACTTGACATGGATGAACTTGAGAACATATTAGGACTATGGAGACCATATGAGGCCTTTGGAGCTCACCCATCTTGATGAAAATAGAAACCCTAGTTGGAGGTTCATTGCTTTAGGAGAGAGTTTGTCTAGTCAACTCTTGGGCATCCTTGAGCAAGTTGAGGATCTTAATGAACATATGTTGAGTAAAATGGGAGGGAAAATTTTGGGGTACAACAACACTTAAAGAGGGAATCTCAACCTTGATTGGGAGCACATCTTCCATTCCATACACAAGGGAGAACGGGGTTGCTCATGTTGAAGTGCGGACAAATGTCTGATATCCATGTAAAGCAAAAGGGAGCATTTCATGCCAATCTTTATAAGTAAAAACCATCTTCTGGATGATCTTCTTGATATTCTTTTAGTAGCTTCAACAACCCCATTCATCTTCGGCCTGTACGAAGATGAATTGTGATGGACAATCTTGAATTCTTCACAAAGTTTTGTCATCATCTTATTGTTCAGATTCGAGCCATTATCGGTGATAATTCTGCTCGGCACACCATACTGACATATGAGATTATTCTTAATGAAGCGCACTACCACCTGCTTAGTAACATTAGCATATGAAGCAGCCTCCACCCATTTGGTGAAGTAATCAATTGCTACCAAGATAAAATGGTGTCCATTCGAAGCTTTGGGTTCTATCATTCCAATCATGTCAATACCCCACATAGAGAAAGGCCACGGGGGAAGAAATAACATTGAGAAGTGTCAGAGGCACATGAATCTTGTCTGCATAAATCTGGCATTTATGGAACTTCTTTGCAAATTTGTTACAGTCAGATTCCATTGTCAGTCAATAATAACCTGCCCTTAGCATCTTTTTAGCCATCGAATGTCCATTGGCATGAGTTCCAAATGAACCTTCATGAATCTCATGCATTAACATGTCTGCTTCGTGTCTATCCATGCATCTGAGCAAGACCATGTCATAATTTCTCTTGTACAATACATTTTCACTAAGGAAGAAGCTGCCAGCCAATCTTCTCAATGTCTTTCTGTCTTTATTCGAAGCACTAATCGGGTATTCCTGAGTCTGGAGAAATTGTTTGATATCATAATACCAAGGTTTCTCATCTGCTACCTCTTTTGTTGTAAACACATGAGCAGACCTATCCAGTCGTCAAACTATAATTCGAGGTATATCATTCTAAGTATTCACTTGATACATAGAAGCCAGAGTTGCCAGAGCATCCGCAATTTGATTTTCGTCTCTGGGGATGTGATGGAGTTCAACTTTATTAAAAAGGGTAACAATCTTCTAGCATAATCTTTGTAAGGGATCAAGCCAGGGTGACAAGTATCCCACTCTCCTTTAATCTGATTTATTACCAAAGTTGAATCGCCATACACATCAAGAATTTTAATTCTGAGATCAATAGCTTCCTCGAGACCCATGATGCAAGCCTCATATTCTTCCATATTATTAGTATAATAAAATGTCAACCTTGCAGTAAAAGGAATGTGTGATCCACGTGGAGTGACAATCACAACACCAATTCCTTTATCATAAGCATTCACAACTCCATCAAATATCAAACTCCAACGAGATTTAGGCTCAGGACCTTCCTCGGGAAATGGTTCATCATAATCTTTCACTTTCAGAAACATCATATCCTCATCGGGGAAATCATACTTCATAGACTGATAATCATCAACTGGCTGGTGAGCAAGATAATCTGCCAACACACTGCTTTTAATAGCTTTTTGAGTGTGTTATTCAATGTCATATTCAAATAACAACATTTTTCAGTGGGCAATTCTCCCAGTAAGAGCAGGCTTTTCAAAAATGTACTTGATTGGATCCATTTTAGAGATCAACCAAGTAATGTGATTCAACATATACTACTGCAAATGTTTTGCCGCCCAAGCCAGAGCATAACATGTCTTTTCCAGCGTAGAATACCGTGACTCACAATCAGTAAACTTGTTACTGAGATAATAAATGGCATACTCTTTCTTCCCCGTTTCATCTTGTTGTCCCAGAATACAACCCATGGAATTGTCTAACACTGTCAGATACATAATTAATGGTCTTCTTTCAACAGGAGGGAGCAAGATAGGAGGTTCAAGAAGATATTATTTAATACTTTCAAATTCCTTTTGGCAGTCATCTGTCCATACACAACCTTGATCTTTCTTTAACAACTTAAAGATCGGTTCACATATTGCAGTCATGTGGGAAATGAATCTGGAAATATAATTCAAACGCCCAAGGAAGCCTCTGACTTGCTTTTCAGTTCTTAGCACTGGAATTTCTTGAATTGCTTTGACTTTATTAGGGTCAACTTTAATCCCTCTCTGGCTAACAATGAAACCCCAACAATTTCCCTGACCGAACACCAAAGGTACATTTATTTGGATTTAAGCGGAGACGATACTTCCTCAAACGCTGAAACAACTTCAACAAATCTTTTACATTCCCTTCTTTAGTCTGGGATTTAGCGATCATATCATCAACATATACCTCAATTTCCTTGTGCATCAGATCATGGAATAGGGTTGTCATAGCCCTCTGGTACGTTGCACCAGCGTTCTTCAACCCGAAGGGCATCACTCTGTAACACAATGTTCCCCAGGGTGTGATAAACGTTGTTTTTTCCATGTCCTCAGGAGCCATCCTTATTTGATTATACACGAAAATCCGTCCATGAACGAGAAAACTTTGAATTTGGTTGTGCTATCCACTAACATATCAATGTGTGGCAATGGAAAATCATATTTTGGACTAGCTTTATTTAGATCTCTATAATCTACGCACATGTGAACTTTTCTGTCTTTCTTCGGTACTGGGACAATATTGGCAATCCACTGAGGGTACACTGATGTTACAAGAAAACCAGCATTAATCTGCTTTATAACTTTGTTGTACCCCAAAAATTTTGCTCTCATTTCTCAAGGATTTTCTCACAAGATCTTCCATGGCATCAAGTTTGCAGCACTGATACATCAATTTAGGCTTGGAATTGGCACAAGGGCAAAATGGTCAAATTGCACACTCAAAAGTCAAACTTTGACTTTTGGGTCAAAATCAGGTTTCAAGAATCACATTTTATCAAGACATGTTGGAATTTGAAATTTGTTTCATTAAGAAAATCAAAAGTCAAATTTACTTTGGAAAAGTCAAATTTACTTTGGAAAAGTCAAAATTCTAAATACTTGGAAATTTTTCTAAGTGTTTAGGAAAGATGATAAGTTCAGAACTTCTGGCCAGATTTACACCATAATGCAAGTTGATTCTGGAAGAACTTCTGACACAAGAATTGTAAACATCAACAAGATCTCAAACATTGCAGAATAGAATTTCTTCTAGAAATGTTGGGATTTCAAGTTATACATCTTCAAAGACACGTCATTGAAACTGAAACATTCAGTAAATTTTGGACCTCTCCAAAACAGGATTTGGTTAGAACTTCTGGACCAGTTTTCATATAAGTCTAGTCAGAATTTGCAAGAGCAATTCAAAGTAGATTTATAGAACGTGTTACAAGCTTTTAGGAAAGTCTGAGAACTCCTTCAGAACATGCTGGAGCAATGAGAATCAAAGATCAGAAGTTGGATGATTGTTCTAAGTTACGCTGATGTTGAACTTCTAATCTAGATTGAGCTATGACACATAATATCATACTGCAGGATTCTGTTTTGACAAATATCATCATCATTTAATGCTCACACCCACTTTTGAGTCTTTGTCCAAAGGATTTTCCCACGTGTGGCATAGAAGCACCATGGATGTCCTTGGAAAGCAAATGTTTGTACAAAGTTTATGCTAACCCATGCTTTGCTTTTGCCATTGAGGTTACTTTTCCTTAATTCATTCTTACAAATCCAGCTTAGGCATGTCTAAAAGCTTCTAACCACCATACTTATTTAACTTGCTTCAAGAACAAGGCAGCGTCCTAGCATGATGGTTGTACCCTTTACCTCTCCAAGCTACCAAACCTTTGCCTATAAATTGAAATCCATTGAAAACTGTAAAGAGGTCGGAAAAAATTGAAAATATAAGCCTTGAAACCTCGCAAAAACCTCCCAAGAACTTAAAGCTGCAGCCTATATACAAAAACTGGATAGTCTTTGATTTTTGCATTCAAACACCAATTTCCTTCAAGTGTTTCTTGACCAAATCATCCATACAGTTTCTGATATACATTTAGCAGCTATCCTAACTTCTGTTTTCAGACTGTAACACATTCTCCATCAGTCTCCACCTCAAATAGTCAGAACTTTACTTCTTGGTTGTTCCAGAACATTCCAACCATTCATAGCCCAAGGTTAAGATTGTTCCAACCTGCTAAACGTGTGAGGAAGCTGATCAGAACATTACAAACAGTCAGGACTAGTCTCCAGTTCACAGAACCTTTTCTAGCTGCAAGGTAAGCTTCCACTAACTCTCATCATATCACTTAAGCATTGTTATACTTACATGTTAAAAATACAATGTAGACATCTTGATTCTGATGTTGTACATATTCATAGATTTCATGTATTTTCTGCCTAAGTAGGGAGAATATCAGTTCAGAACTTCTTAAGGAAACTAGGATTAGCAGATACATGCTTGTCTCTGATTTACAGTCTTGACATTTTTTATGTTTCTGAAGCCATGATGGAAACCTGCCATAATTTCTATGTTTATGTTTTCTGTTTTGTTGAGAAATGCTAAGTTGTAGATGTTCTGATTAGCATGGAGAAAGAGTTGGAGTTTATCATCAGAGTTTACTTTGTGATACATGTTTATGCTTTTTCTTTAAATATCGGATGTACAATCACCCCAGTAGTAGAAAGCGTGCGCATAAGACATTAGTACCAAGGGTCCTGGGTTATAGCCCCAGAAGCATCTTTTTTTTAGGTCCATTGGTTGGAATTTTTACCCATCTATCTGTCAGACAATATTCCTAGATCAGAACTTCTAGATAGCCACACCCAACAGCATTATCACCTCACTCTCTCAAACAACCAGAACTTCTGATTTTCCAGTGACATTAGAACTTCTAGATTCCTAGTTGTACCAGAGTTCCTAGACACCCTCAGTAATCAGAACTTCTAGGCTTTCCTTTATTCCCAGCAACCTTAGAACTTGGTGTACCGGATCCAAAACTTCTGACCTTCTACTTTCCTACTAACATTTTCTTTCTTGCAGCGTATCAGAGTCTGAACTTCTATTCCTTCTCATTTCAGCAACGTGCTGATTCTGACTCCCTTTTCTCTTATTATCTTATTTTAACTTTAATAACCAAAAACACCAAAAATATTTTATACTCACATACTTTATTTTATCTCTTTCAAAACCAAAAGATCAAAAACATTTTCTTAGGCAAACCTATTTCTTTTTTTTTAACAAAAACAAGTCTGCCTTATATTTCATGTACATTATTTCAATATGGTTGTAATAGATAATTAGGATTCTAATTTCTTACAAATCCCCATTTGTAAATTTTGTATACCCCATCCCCAAATGATGTAATAGCATAGTAAACTTACTTTCCGCAATTTATCGCTTTCATATAAATGCTAGTAATTAGGGTTTGTATGGAATGATAAAATCAATAAGTAGATAACCCTAACCAAAGATTAAATGCATGCAAATCAAACACACTATTCACACATGCATCCTTAGGGTAATTCCACTTGTTGCCTTACAAAAATGGTCATGTTATACGTGTGGGATGTCTTAGCAAAAACAATCAAAAATACAAGATCATAGTCCCTCGACGACGCTACAAACGTTGCCTTTCAAATGATCTTAGTCCCTCAAAGAGAAATGCTAAGATATCTTACAACATTGCTATCATGACTATACAATGAACTACGCCCGTCCCTTTACATCCAAAGATGAGGCTTCTTACCAATCAATGGTGAGATAGCAATATCAAAGGAAGCAAGAAATGAACAAAAGACTTTTGAGTAGGTAGAAATGTTCTTAGTTGCTTGCTAACTTTCAAAACAAACATCCTTGCTCATTTTCAAAACAAAAACTTTCAAAAAAAACACCAAACACTTTCAAAACATGAAATATTTTCAAAAGTCCAACAATTTGTACACGTTCTTACAACACAAGAACCGTTATAAAGTTTGCCTAAACAAATGTGCCTTTTCAAAAATACTTTCAAAAAACCACTACAAAGCAAGCCATCTAGCAAGCAACTAAGAGCCCATAGATAACTATGGATGAAAAGGGTGCTAATACCTTCCCTTTTCATAATCTACCCCCCGAACTCAAGAAGTAATCTCAAAGGTCTTTCCTGTTCTTTTCAACCTTTCCTTTTGGATAAAAGAAAATTCGGTGGTGACTCTTGCTAACCTTAACAATTGCGATCAAACGTAAACCACCCAAGTTAGTTCTCCCACCGTATCACGGAACTGGCGACTCTGCTGGGAAGTACCTCTTAAAAGTGGGGTTACCTTAGGGATAGATCACCTTTACTTGCTTTTATTGTTTTATTTGTTTGCTTTACATTTTGGTTCCTTGTTTGGGCTTGTTCTAATCCTCTATCCAGATTTGGGATACCTTATAGGTAAGTAGCAGTATGTTGTGGAAACTATACGGGGTATACCGACATGGTCTAAGAAATAGCTACGTTAGTGTGACACATTTGTGGGTATCGGTAGCCCTTGAATAGTCAAGGAGAATATGGGGCCGCTGTGTGGTGTCATGAAGAACTAACTGGCTTTAGAACCGTTACTTGAACAACTTGTCCATTAGGAAGTAGTGCGATAGCCGGCTTTGGTACAGTCTGAAGTTGGTTGATACTCGATACTACGCTCATTGAGATCATACTTCTCGGGATATTTTAGTCGCCGTGAAAGAGGCTTGCGCTGAAACAATGCCTGATAAGACAGATCAGTGATATTGAGATCCCTTAGAACCCGGTTACTATTTCTAGGACAGGTTTGAGCCAACTAAACATCAAGAGGGTACTTACCTATGAGAGTCCATGCAAGCCTAAACCTAAGGACTTGTTTTCCTTGTTTGTATATGTTTACTTTTACATAAAATCATAAACATCATAACATCATAACATCATACTCATACTCACTAACCATTTCAAGGATTATTGGGATTTATCTTTGTTCTGTTTTGTAGGACGTGGCTTCTATCCGCAGGAAAACCGTTCAAGTCAATCTCGTGAGAATTCCTTCTTAACTCAAAGAGTTAGCATCAAGGGTCCCTAAGAACTCTTCATTCACCGAAAGACATGGTCGCCTCCTAAACTTGGTTACCTCTAGCACTAAGGAAGATATGATGAAGGTGCTTTTCCAGTTCTTTGATCCTCTACACCATTGCTTCACTTTCCCCGATTATCAACTTGTACCTACTATGGAAGAATTCTCCCAACTCTTGAGGATTATCATTCTCAATCAACTACCCTTCAATGGTACGGAAATAGATCCAAAACCTGAAGAGATTGCTCGAGCACTACACTTGCGACAATATGATATCATAACTAATTGGGAAACAAGGAGTGGTGTCAAAGGTTTCTTAGCCAAGTTCTTGTTTGAGAAAGCTCAATATTGTTGGAACTCTTTGGACTTTCAAGATTTTAAAGAAATCTTGGCCCTTCTCATCTATGGGATGGTTTTGTTTCCAAACCCTGACCAACTCATAGATGTAAATGATGTCAAAATCTTCATGTCTCACAATCCGGTGCCTACTCTGTTGGGAGATATCCTACATTCTCTCCACACTCGCACTATGAGGAAGATGGGGGCCCTCATGTGTTGCACTCCTCTCTTGACTAGATGGTTTACTTTGCATCTTCCCCAGTCTGTATTGAAGAACGAGCAAGGTTTAAGGTTGTCCCATAGGTTGATGACGCTCAGATATTCGGATATTCATTGGTGTTCTCGATCCTTGGAGAACGTTACTATCATTGATCATTGTGGGGAATTCCCTAATGTCCCTTTGCTTGGCATTAGAGGAGGTATCACTTACAACCCTTGTTTAGCCTTGCAACAGCTTGGTTATGCCCGAAGGGATGGTCCTCATGATATGCTCATCCAAGGAGTGGTATTCGACTACAAGAGCGACGATCAAAGCTACCGTCCGAGGTTTATACGAGCTTGAAGGATGGTAAGAAAAGTGGATAGTAAGACACTGGTACACAAGAATTCTATTCCACTTGAGCCTTATCTTAGGTGGGTACAAGCTCGTGCTCAGAAGCTCATGATGCCTTACCCCTCCATACTACCTGTTATCATGGAACTTGTGGTTGAAGGAGACGTCCCGTACACTGTCCTCCACCCCGACATGCCTACTTCTCTTGAAGACTTGCAAAAGGGTTGAATTCAGCTGAAGGAAGAACGAGATACCTTTGAAGCTCAATTTTGCGCTAGTGAGAAAAAGGTCTTGGAGCTTACAACGCAACTACACGAAGAGCAAAGCTTGAACGCCTACCTTACGCCAAAGGGGATGCGTTCGACATTTTTATCTTAGAGATCTACTTTGTAAACCCAAGGGGCACGTTGTAAACATGTTGAACTAATTAATGCAATTTAATGTTTGTTCATTCTTTGTCTATACAAATTTAAATTTCATAAATCCTTGAAAACATTGCATCCACGTGACATGCATCATATCATGACAGGTTTCTCCCGCACAAGTCACTCATCTGCTTAGTGTTTATTTCAGTAAGATGGACTTAGAATAGACTATCAAGGACATTCAAATTCAAAATGCTCAACTTCAAGAGATGTTATTGAACCTATCTAAAGGACAAGAAGAGGTGAAGGCGCTTGTCACCAGAGGCATGATCATGGGAAATACTGAGGACGACAAGGATGACCAACTAGAGCGGCTACAAATCGAGATAGCTGTAATGAAGGTTCAAATGATGGGACAACTGGTGGGCCAAATGGCTCTTATCCAAAACCTGGCTCAAGGACAAGAAGAGATGAGAGCCCTTGTCAACCAACTTCATCAAGACGGTTGCAACCGTATGAAACATACGGTCAATATTAGGGATCAAGTCACTACTCATCCACCCATGAGACAAGAATCTGGTTCAGGGGAGAACAAAACTTTTCCAAATTGCTACCATGTCACAGACCCGACAGCCTCCCAACCAACAAGAACGGAGTAATCAGAGTAAAAGGGCCCCATCCGGGAGACAATTTACCAAACTTAACATGCCAATATCGTAAGTGTTGTACCCAAAAATTTTCCCTCTCATTTTATCAAGATTTCCCCTCACAAGACTCTTTGGACTCCAGACAGGATTAGGGTTTGCTCTACTCAAGACATCTCCTTGCATTGATGACCTGAAATTAGGGTTTGAGTTTGCACAGGGATTTTTGGACTTCCAATGCTCAATGTGACTTTCATACTTCATGTTGGACTTATAAGATTGCTCATACCAAGTTTCAAGCGTTGAATCAAATTTTTGCCCAGTCAATTGGACAGTTGACCTAGAAATCAACTTTATTGGGGAAAAAGTCAATTGTGGCCAATTTACAGTCAAACCTCATAAATTTTTATCCACATAAACATTATAGACTCATATGAACCATTTGATCAAGTTTGGACCACAACTCCTCAATAAATTTGATCAGATCATCAAAAGGGCAAAATGGTCATTTTTAGGGTTTTGACTGCAGAAGGGCAATTTCTTATTTTTAACCTAGCCAATGGAAAATTGGATTCAAGCATGGATTCAAGGAATTAATGGCATCATCTTGACCTAATCACAAGGTTCAAAATATCTCAAAAGCATTGGATTGACAGATGAATTTTCTAGTCAACTAATCAAAAATCAACTGCACTGAAAAGTCAAACTTTGACTTTTTGGTCAAAATCAAGTTCCAAGGGTCATTTTTCATCAAGATGTGTCAATACATGAAACTTGTTCACCAAGAAACCTAATTTTGAAAATTAGGGTTTAAAATGGAAAATTTTCATAACTTAGAAATTTTCTAAGTTATGAAAATTTCTTATTTTTTCCTAACTTTTCCCAACTTTTTCACCATGATGCAATTTGATTAAAAGAAAACTTCCAACATGAAAGTTGTAGTCCTCCACAAAATCTACAACTTTTATTCACAAAGTTTTCCCAAAATATGCTTGGATCTCAAGTTATGATTTTGTGAACAAGGGTCCATGAAACTTTTAACTTAGTAAAATTTTGCCCTAGTTTAGGAAGGATTTTGACCTATCTTTATGGAAAATTTTCACATAGTTCCAAGTGGAATCTCAAAATGCATTTTAAAGATGGATTGTAGATAATGTTACAAGCTTTCCAAAATGTCAAAGAACTCTCCAAGATCATTTGTGGTTAGGGAGAATCGAAGGATTGAAAATGGAAAATCATCACTTTTGTCCATGGCATTTTTCATGTTGCTACAAGTTGCAAATTCTGTCCAACCATGCTTGTACTTGGTTTACAGGTCCTTAAACCCTTCCACACTCATAAATTAAATGTAAACACATTGGTTAGAGGTATTGTTCTGATCTATGAAACATTATACAAGAGATTAATCCATTTTTGGCAAAAAGTGAACAATGCCATTTACATAAAGCATGCTTTATGTCAAATTGTATTTCTTGAGCCATACACCAAGCCTTTTGCTGCAAACAAAGCTCCCTAATATCAGGAAAAGTTCACCAACTTTGTGCAGATAGAGTACAAGCCAGTACAGCCATAGCATTGTCAATTCTCACTTTTACTTCAAAACCAAGTCAACTTGAAAAATCACCACATCTTTGCAATATGATAAAACCAAAGTTTGTAAGCATTTGAAACAAGTTTCTCACGTTACACTAAGCCAGAAACACGAGCTAGCAAGTCTTCAAACCCTCTAAAACACCAAAACCCAACTTCTTGCAAAAACGGGGGAAGTTCTGCAGTTTCACTCCATCTTCACATTGCCTCGTGTGTTTTGCCCCAAACCTCTTCCAACGCACTCCATACAACATACCTAAGTTATCTCAACCATTCCCAAGTCAATGTAACTCCATTTACACACTTCACCATTTTCAAATTCTGACTTTGCAGGTTGAGTTCTACAAGCATACTCAAGTTATTTCAAAGCAGGCTAAGCATTGGGAAAGCTCAAAGGAACTTCAAGCAAGTTCACAAGTATCTCAGGCCTCACTCACAACCCCTACATTGCCATACTCGAGCCTTACTGAAACAGGTAAAGTTCAAACTTCTATCTCTCTATTTAGGAATGATTAGGCTTAGGTTTGTGAATAAAAAATGTAGTCCTCATTGCCCTTGAGCAATACATATGCATAAAAGTCATTTAAGTTAACTGAGCTGAGAGAATTTAAATGATGAACTTTCTGAAAAAACTAGGTTAGAAATTAGGGCCCGAGAAATTCTCTCTGGTCTTTGAGAGTTAGATTAAGTTTTTTACATGGTTAGAATCGTGTGATCATGCTCTATAACTTTCATGTTGCAAGTTTTTGTTTTTGAGCACGTATGTAGGATTTCCAAGTTTGAACAGGGCGCGCGTTTTTGTTTAATCAGAGTTTAGAGATGAAGTGGAAATGGGCTGGGCCTGACTTGGCTTTGTTTTTGACACCCCCTATCTTGCTTTCTGCACCCCCTTGGTCCTTTTGATTATTTTGTATATTTTTCTATTTCTATTTTCATTTCTGACTTTTATTATTTTTTCTAAATATAAAAGATCACTAAAAATATTTTCTTAAGTTTCACATTTTATTTTATTTTTTTTATTATTTTTTGGACATAGAAATAATTATTAAATAATATATACTTTTAGTTTCTTGAAATAAATTCATAAATAATACAAAAAATATTATATATTTTTTTATTATTTATACACTTCAATAATATTTTCTTACATATTTTATTTTTTTTAATATTTTTGTGAATATTTTCATTTATTTTCTAGTACATAAATAAATAATTATAATATATATATTTTCTTAAAACAAATTAGGGTTTTACCCTTTTCAAAAATAATCTTTTTATTTTCTTATTTTTTAAGACATTAAATAATTCATTTTTACATACATAAAAATAAATACAAAAACATTTTTTGCATACTTATATTTAATTGTCCATTTAAATATTTGTCAATTTATTATTTGTATAATAAATTCAATATGATTGTAATAGTTGATTTAGGGTTTTATTTTTCTTGCAAATATCCCCTATTCAAACTTGTATCCCCCTCCCCATATCAATACTATGCCAAAATTGAATTTAGACAGCGCCACATAGACAGCGCTTATGCCATAAGCGCTGCTATAGGTTTTAAAAAAATTAAAAAATTAGAGTAAGCGCTGCTAAAGGTATACCTTAGATAGTGCTTACTAAAAGCGTTGCTAAAGGCCTTTTCATAGACAGCGCTTCCTTTCCCTAAGCGCTGCTATAGGTTTTCAATAAAAAAAATAAAAAAATAAGAATAAGCGCTGCTAAAGGGTATACCTTAGACAGCGCTTACTAAAAGCGTTGCTAAAGGATTTATCATAGCCAGCGCTTCCTTTCCCTAAGCGCTGCTATAGGCTTTCAATAAAATAAAATAAAAAAAATAAGAATAAGCGTTGCTAAAGGGTATACCTTAGACAGCGCTTACCAAAAGCGCTGCTAAAGGTGTGATAAAAGGTATACCTTAGACAACGTTTTCAGGAAGCGCTACTAAAGCCTTAAAGCGCTGCTAAAGGTAATACCTTTAGCAGCGCTTCTTGAAAGTGTTGTCTAAGGTAATTAAAAATTTTCTAAATCCCTAAATTGGTTATCAGAAACCCCAAATTTATACAAAACTCCACTTTATACATGCAATTGTTCATCTTCGTCTAACTCTCCCTCCTCACCATCTCCTTCGTTATTTTTGTCTTGTTTAATCTCTTTCAAATCCGTTTACAATCGCTGAAGCTGTGGAACTCAAAATAAGGTTCTTTCTTTTAACCCATTCTCTTGTTCATCTTTTATTCATCATTTTTTAATTTTGATGCGATTCTCTGTCACGGGTTAAGTGTTTAGGGTTCCGATTCAAAATCTTACTTATAGTAATGATTTATGATCTGCGTTTCAGTTTTAACAACTTTCATTGCGTTTATGAAAATAAATCTGCAGTTTTTGTTTGCTTATTTCTTGGTACTTCAGTTCTAAAATTCATGGAATAAAATTATTGTATCTGCATACCTAGAAGTTGACTGATTTATCTGGTTTTGAATGTTGATAGAGTGGTATAGTGGGAAATATTTAGATTCTGACATTCAGTAATGGATTTCAAATGTTTGGGTCTTTGACTAGTTTTTAGGAAACAAACGTATCTGTAACATGATTAGTAAGCCACCATGGAATTAGAAACTGAAGTAAAAGCCATTTGATTAAGAAGACTATGCATAGATGTTTACTAGACATAATAAATTTTAGTTAGATGGTTTAACAGGTTTCATGTAACGAGGGGGCAGTCCTCTTTTTTTATTTTTTTTATTTTAGTGTTTTATATTCAATACTACTTTAAAAAATGAATGTGATTAGATGTTAACTTTGAAGATAACGTATCATTTTATTCCCTTCATTGAAAGTTATACTTGAAATACTCATTTATTTCTCTTTCATTTCCCTACAAAACCCTTCATCTAGACATACTCTCATAATGTGTCTACCAAAATAAGTTAATGGTAAGTTTTTATTTTGAAGCATGGTAGTATTATCTAGAAAACTGAAGTTGGTAAAATAGTTGAATCTTCTTGTTCCCAACTAAGATGTAGAGGGAAAAGGCTTAACTGTCTGAACTGTATTTTCATTTATAATTCGAGGCCTTATAGTAATAATCAGTTGCATGTGACTGTTACTGGTTGGAAGATATCACTGAGTCGTTTACTTTTTTAAAATGGGATTGTTCTAAAGTTTCTCAACTTTTTGTCTATGTATATGTCCTTTATAAATTTCCAGACATATCTATCTAGATTCCAGACATATCTTTTTCCCTTCCTGAAGAGGCCAGAAGAAAATAAGCTTAGTGATGAAAGTTATTTTCTAAGGATGAAGTGTTTGTTTCTGATATTGTTTTCGATATGATTAAGTTTTTTGAACTAAACATACAACAAGCAAGCAAATAATGTGATGGCCATGTGAGAGATTATAGAAGAGTAATTAAACTTGATACATTATCCATTATCCATACATTAGCTCCTTTATAAATTTCCAGACATATCTATCTAGATTCCAACCATATCTTTTTCCCTTCCTGAAGAGGCCAGAAGAAAATAAGCTTAGTGATGAAAGTTGTTTTCTAAGGATGAAGTGTTTGTTTCTGATATTGTTTTCGATATGATTCAGTTTTTTGAACTAAACATACAACAAGCAAGCAAATAATGTGATGGCCATGTGAGAGATTATAGAAGAGTAATTAAACTTGATACATTATCCATTATCCATAATGAAGCATTAAAAAGATAGAAATAAAGCAGTCAAGGTTTGGAGTTGATGATGAGAATCACCACAAACAAGAAAGCCATTGAAACAAGATTAGCATGAAGAGAAGTTGCTGCAGAGAAAGTTCCAGTAGGTGTAGTAGTAGTAAGAACAAGAACCATCCAATCATCCTCAGAATTAAGTCCAACTCCAGTGTACTTTGAATTGTTGAGAAACTTTGCATAGATATCATTATGAGTGTAATTAGATAGCACAACAGTTGGTTCCAATTTAGGCACACAAACAGGTAGAATGACTCCATCTGTTGTAGTGTTCATGTTAATATCACATTTATCTATATGTCTTTGCAAATTGGGAATGTATACTTCATAAGTTGTGATAAAGTGAAAGTTCTTACCTGAGGTGATGACCTGAAACCTTGATTCTTATGTTAGGTAGAGATCAAATAGTTTAATAAAAGCTATGAAAACAGATATAAGTTTGACCACGGTGGCAGAGAATGTACTATGTAGTTGTAAATTGTCTTAGGAACACATGTACTTCCTCTTCTTGTTTGTTTGGCCGTTAAAAAGAGTATGCATCAACAGACGCAAAGTGGCCGTTTGGTAACACTTTCTATCTCTTTCTCATCAAAACTTTATTTACAATCCAAAAATGATCCTAAGGTGTGTTTTTTATTAAACACGTTACCAAATCATTCTTATGCAGTTGAAGAAAATCAATTAAGTTAAGTGATTATTGATTTATAATTGATCACTATTGATGTGATTTGGTGTTAGATTGTAAAATTTAGCGAAAAGTTACGGAATTGGGTTCATATATATATATGGCCCTTTTAGGATAAATAGTTTAATTAAGCACTTATAGCATAAGCGCTTATAGCATATGTTAGCTCTCCTTCTTGGTAAGTTATGTGGGTGAGTTTTAGTTTGTGGCACAGTTTTATTTATATTTGTTGCTTTGTGTGTTGAATTTGTATTACGCATGATGAGCAAGACGTGTTTCCTACAAAAGCAGAGGTGGCCACTTATGTTGCTGCAAGTGCGGCGGCCACTATCGCTTATGTCCTTTTGAAATTGCTTTGTAAAACTCTTCATTTTATGGATATATTATGGTTACTGACTTGTTGATATGTTTTTCATATCTCAAATAATTGTCATATGTTGAACAAAATAAGGTAAACCAAGTGCCTAAACATTGTCTGCATTAATCTAATCTTTTATATGTAAACTGATCATACTAGAATATTGAGCTTTCCGTGAAAGATAGAAGAAACAATTTCCATTAATCTCTTCCGTTGTTCATGACTAAGTATATCACATACTGATCATGTTACATTAAACCCTTTTCTTTTCCACTCTTCCAAACATTTGTTAATATCATCTTCCTTACGTGAACATATATGCATCGCTGCTCCAAATTCTGCTAACTCTTCCACAATTGCGAACCTAATTCAAGAATCATAATAGAAAAATATAAATAAATGTATACTATTATTCTATAAATACTTGAAGTAAGAGTAAGATATCGAAATTACCCAATGCCTTTGGTTCCTCCAGTTACTAATGCAGTCATACCTTCCAGCGACCATCTTTTATCCTTCAACTTTGTTTCAGCCATTTTTTCTTGATTATTATCCACTACCCTTGAAATACAAAACCAGAACTCTGTTTGTGAAATAGAAAGAATAAGCTGATTATATTATATAGACAATAGTGTTATAGACCTCTGGTAATTTTAAGGGACAAAGTTAAAATACTTTAAGAAGTAGGTGTAACTTAATCTATATTAATGTAACTTTTTGCTGCCAAAATAGTAAAATATAAACAGTAGTCCACAAAAATATACTTTGTTGTGGTTCAAAAGTCAGTTTTACTTATGGTGGTCCAATGTTAATGGTGGTCCAATGTGATCACATTATGTACTTACATTTCAGTGACAGATATATATAGTATGGAATTAAATATTTGAGTACTCACATTATGTACTAATATTGCAATATTTGTTTGCAAACAATATCTAAGGTATGTCAATATCTCTGTCGAAAAACATTAGAAAATTAAATATATTTGGAATTAAATATTTGACATATGAGTTGACATATGGGTTGACATATGGGTTTGCATCATACAAAACTGGAAAACATTAGAAAATTAACAATCTCCGCGAGTAAAAGCC
Source organism: Vicia faba (assembly GCA_948472305.1). NCBI lineage: Eukaryota > Viridiplantae > Streptophyta > Magnoliopsida > Fabales > Fabaceae > Vicia > Vicia faba. Next base: position 448,914,972 of record OX451740.1, read on the forward strand.
GAGGAACCTTAGGTATTATGGTTTCTATTCTCTCTTTTGAAACTTTTATTTTGACTTTTTTTTAAATCTAAGATATATTATGGACTAGTCAAAATACCATTCAACATGACACTTAATTTCCCTACATTGTTTCTTTTCTGTTTCTCATAATGTATGCTTAGCTCATGTAGACATGCCTGCAAGGAACAAAGGAATCACATCATGTAAATCCCCCATCTAATATTCAACTTAGTAATAGTAAAAAATAACACAAATCATGAATCTTAGAATCAGTTCACAACTAAGCTAATGTCTCTAAAATTGTAACGTTGACGATCATTGATTGAATATGTTATAGGACCACAACAATCCTCATTTCTAGAATTGTTCTAATCACATGTTTAATTTTTGTTGACAACACAGAGTCTTTAACTTAGATAATAGTTAAAACCATGGATAAAAAATGGATGTGTGTCGATCGATTGTCAAAAGAGTACGAGGATGGGGTATTAGAGTTCGTTAAGTTTGTTGTTGAACACGCTGAAGACCTGAATAGAATGAAATGTCCTTGCTTGGGTTGTTGTTATGTGGGTCGGGTTGACGCAGATGTATTGAAATCGCATTTACTAATGCGCGGAATTGATCGAAGTTATACGTGTTGGATATTTCATGGTGAGAAAAGCATCGAGAATGTTGAACCGGGGGTGAAAAGTAATGCGACCTATGTTTCGTACGACAATGCCACAGATACATATGATTGTGATCGGGTGGAAGAGATTGCAGAAGAACTTGAAGAAGATCTTCAAGATTGTCCCAAAATGTTTGAGAGGTTGGTAAGCGATGCGGAGAAACCGTTGTATAAAGATTGCCCCAAATTCACAAGATTGTCTGCGGTATTAAAATTGTACAACTTAAAGGCGCGCAATGGATGGTCAGATAAAAGTTTCACACAGTTATTAGCCCTTTTGAGAGATATGCTTCCTGAGGATAATGTTCTTCCTAATCGAACCTACGAGGCCAAAAAAATGTTGTGCTCTATTGGCATGAGCTATGATAAGATACATGCATGTCTAAATGATTGTATTTTGTTTCGAAACGAATATGCATCGTTGAATGAGTGCCCAAAGTGCGGTTTATCTCGATATAAGAAAAAATTATCTCCAGCGAAAGTCTTATGGTATTTTCCTATTATTCCGAGATTTAGATGCATGTTTCGTAGTGAAACCGATGCTAGACACTTGACTTGGCATGCAGATGAAAGAATTATCGATGGAAAGTTTCGACATCTGGCAGATGCACCACAGTGGAAGAAAATTGATAATGATTATCCTGATTTTGGAGGAGAAACAAGAAACCTTTGCTTGGCATTATCTACGGATGGAATGAACCCGCATGGTCTTCAAAGTATCTCACATTCCACATGGTCTGTGATTCTTATGATTTATAACCTACCTCCATGGCTATGTATGAAGCGCAAGTACATGATGTTATCTATGTTAATTTCTGGGCCTAAACAACCAGGGAATGACATAGATGTATACTTGAAACCTTTAATCGAAGATTTGAAGATTTTGTGGGAGAACGGTGTGGAGGTTTATGATGGATATAGGAAAGAAAGTTTCAATTTGAGGGTGATGTTGTTTGGCACAATTAACGATTTTCCAGCATATGGAAATCTATCCGGGTATAGCATTAAAGGTGAAAAAGCGTGTCCTGTCTGTGAAGATGGAACCGATATGACACGATTGAAACTTTTTCAAAAGAATGTATTTCTCGGTCATCGTAGATTCTTAAATTCAAAACATCAATATCGTGGATGGAGAAAAGCGTTCAATGGAAATACCGAATAACGTAGAGCTCCACCTGGATTGACAGGTGATCAAATTTGTGAAAAGGTGAAAGATGTGAGTATTCAGTTTGGCAAGCCTTTTGCATATAAAGTTGTCACAGGTGGGTGGAAGAAGAGGTCAATTTTTTTTGAATTGCCATATTGGAAATCTTTGTACGTAAGACCTTTTCTTGATGTTATGCATATTGAAAAAAATGTATTTGAAAGTGTTATTGGTACGTTACTCAATATAAAAGGAAAGTCTAAGGATGGCCTTAAAGCAAGAGAGGACATGGTAGAGATGGGAATAAGAACTGAATTAGGACCCGTGAAGAAAGAAAGATGAACATATCTACCACCTGCTTCTTATACTCTATCTAGAAAGGAAAAGAAAATATTGTGTAAGTTTCTGAGTGAAGTTAAAGTTCCATAAGGTTACTCCTCAGACATTAGAAGACTCGTGTCCATGAAAGACCTCAAGTTAAAGAGTCTGAAGACACATGATTGCCATGTCATAATGGAACATTTTCTACCAATAGGTATACGTTCTATTTTGCCAGAAAAAGTAAGAAGTGCTATAACTAAATTGTGTTTTTTTTTCAAGTCAATTTGTAGTAAGGTGATCGATCCTGAGATCTTACCAGTATTACAAAAAGAAATCGTTATTACTCTGTGTGACCTTGAAATGTATTTTCCTCCATCATTTTTTGACATTATGGTACATCTTGTTGTTCATCTTGTGAAAGAGACACAATTGTGTGGACCAGCTTATATGAGATGGATGTACCCTGTTGAACGTTATATGAAAATATTAAAAGGGTACGTGAAAAACCGAAGTCGTCCAGAGGGTTGTATCGTTGAGCGATACGTTATTAAAGAAGCGGTTGAGTTTTGTACTGATTTTTTGTCCAATGTGCAATCCATTGGACTCCCCAAATCTCATTTTTTCGAAAAAAAGAAGGTAACAAATTAATTGGAAATGAAATTGTGACAGTATCAAGGGATGAACGGGATCAAGTGCATTTGTATGTTCTGCACAATGACACTGAGGTTGAGCCGTTTGTTGAAATGCACAAGGCTATACTCCGAGGTGAGAATCAAAGTAGAAATGAAAATTGGATAGTACGAGAGCACAATCAAAGTTTTATACAGTGGTTTAAGGATCATATATATTCAAAGTTTCATTCAGATCCCGCTTCAATATCAGACAGGTTGAGATGTTTGGCATATGGTCCAAGTTCGATTGTGTTCTCTTATAGAGGATACGGAATTAATGGATACACATTTTATACCAAAGAACAAGATGAGAAAAGTACCATGCAAAATAGTGGTGTCACGGTGGTATGTGAAGCAATGCACATTTCTGGTATGAAGGACTTAAACCCCAAATATGAAAATTTGTCATATTTCGGGGTTATCAATCACATCTGGGTGTTTGATTATGAGAAGTTTCAGATTCCTATCTTTGGTTGCAAGTGGGTACATACTAGTGGCATACGAATGGATAAGTCAGGGTTTTTGCAAGTGGATCTTAGTAGGGTGGGGTACAAAGATGAGCCTTTTATTCTAGCCTCTCAAGCTAAACAAGTGTTCTATGTCACAGACCCGAAGAGTACGAAATGGTTTATAGTGCTTTTATCTAACAAAGTGATTGATGATAAAAGTGTGGATCAAGTTGATGTTGATGTTGAGAATGAGTCGTATATTAGAAACGATCGAGATAATGATACTACAGCGGATGAATCATATATCATAAAAGATCATGATGAGGGAATTTGGATCAATCCCTCCGTCCGCGTTCTTAAGAGACAAGTAATTAGGAATCCAACCAAGAAAAGAAAGAGATGTTAGTGAAAGAAGTAATATATATTCCTCCATACCTGTTAACACTTAGCAAACTTCTAATAAATTATATATTTGTCATTTTATATACTCAATTGATATTTGTCATTTTATATACTCAATTGATATTTGTCATTTTATATACTCAATTGATATTTGTCATTTTATATACTGAATAGATATTTGGAATTATATATTTGGAATTAAATATTTGTCATTAGATACTAATGTTTTTCTTTATTACAGGTTAGATGGCTAGTAACGAGGAGTACCCTCACAATGATTCTATTAATGATGGAGACAATGATGGAGGAAAATCCAGTAAGGGAGTGGAAAAAGAAATAAAAAGAGGAAAAACTATAATGAAGAATATCATTCGTGATAGAGATAAGGGTATAAAATATGATGTGCATTGGAGTCCAAATGACCAATTAATTGAGCCTAACGGTTCTAAATTGACAAGTTACATTGGCACACTTGTAAGGAGAGAAATTCCAATAACTTGTGATGAGTGGAGAGATGATAAGTTGAATGATGCTAAAAACAAAATCTGGAGTGAGATACAGGTACTTTAAATTATGTCTTTAAATTACGAATATGTACTTTAAATTATGTCTTTAAATTACTTATACTAACGCACTTTGTGTATGTTTTTTGTAGAGGTCTTTCAACATTGATGACAAAAGAAAAGATTATTGTCTTGGATTGGCCGGCAAAATGCTGAGAGGGTTTAGAACATATTTAAACATAAAATATCTTAGAGATGCCGGAAAAAAATTTGTTGATGCAGAGCGTCCAGCAGAATATGCGGATGTGATTTCAGTTAAAGAATGGGATGTTTTTAAAGCCAAACGGAAAACCCCAAAATTTCAGAGTGTTAGTGAAGTAAATCGTCTAAGAGCATCATCTCCCGCATATCCATACAAAAAAGGGCGTTTGGGATATGCACGATTAGAACAAAAAATAGTAAGTATTTACAAATTGCAATGATATACTTGTTCATCAATAGTTATAACTGAGCTTGTTTTTTGTGTTAATGTGTAGTTAAAAGAGGAGAGTAGTTCAGAAACATCTCTTCCGGAGCATGTTTTGTGGAAGGCTTCCCGTGTGGGTAAGGATGGAGTTCTCAAAGAAGATGTACAACAAATTTTTGAAAAATGCGTAAGTATAACATTAATTCTAATTAAATCAAAATTTTATTAACATATAGTATTCATGTTTTTCCAATATTCATATGAATTTCAGGAGAGTCTGTCTCAGTCTACATCTCCACCAGATGATTGCAGGAGCATACTTAGTCGAGCATTAGATGTTCGTGAGTATTATGGTCGGGTGAGGGGTAAAGGACATGGGGTTACTCCAACCTCCTTGAAAAAGAACAATCCAAAGACAAAATCTGCTAGCAATAAAGAACTGCAGGCCAGGTTGGATGCATTAGAAGCTGAAGTTCTTGAATTGAGGAAGGAAAAAGCAAGACAATACCAATCAGAAAGGGAAGCTTCGGGTGTTAAAGAAGCTAGTGACATTTCTAGTGTCAATTGTGCAGCTCAACCGAGTATTCCCGAGGTACTTACATATATTATTATGAAATTAAATTAGTGTAATTTATTTAGCTGACATATATACACATTAACGATGTCATATTTATTATTGATTTTAGGGCATTTCACCTTGTCAACTCTTTTTAGAGACACCAACTTATCGCATGGTTGGCAAGGGAAAAGTCCATAACACTCTGGGAGAAGTACTTCATCATAAACCGCTCCCTTCTGGATATTTTAAAATGTCGATTGATATTGATTTAGAGGAGGGTGTGTTATTACCAATCCCAGATGAAGTTTCAGATGCAACATTGGTGGGAGAGGCAATAGGAGCGTTTGTTGCATGGCCGTCAAGGCTTGTTCGCATAGATGATGAGGTATAATTAAAACCTTTATGAACCTTTTAGTACTCAAATTTTTTACGTTCGTTTTACTTACATTTTTTTTGCATGGTAATGTTAGACTCCTACAAAACCCAAACCAAAAGATAAAGGGATTACGCGGCCAGAGGAGTCAGTGACAACAAAAAAACAGGTACAACAAAGTTATATGATATTTATGCTTAGATAATGTTAATTTGTCGTCCTATACTTGACCACTCTAATTTTATGATATTTAGATTATTCCTGCTAAAGAGATTGAAGCTGTAAGTAGGGGTAAGGAGCCTGTAATTAGCAACATTCCCACAGAAACAAAGAGTGTTGCTAAGAGGTTTGGGGCTAGAAAGAAAACTACTTCACAATATAGGTCGTGCCTTCAGACATTTATAAGCTTCACAACTATTTCTCAAGGTGGTACTTCTCTTATACCCCTGCATGAAGATTTTCATTTTTTAACGTTGTGCAGAAAATTTCCATCTAACCTTTGTTTAATATTCCAGTGGACACTGGTTATTGGTTGCAATTAATCCTGTGAGAGAAATTGTATATTATCTGGATTCATTGGGCAATGATTGGACAACATACTCGGATATGAAGAAGATGATTGACACGTAAGTGACATTGTTCCAAAATATTACTGTGTATATTTAATTATTTATGTGCGATAGTTCTAAATATTCGTTATTATTTTATTATAGCATTCTACAAATTTTTCGAGCACAAAGAGATATTCAAGTACCAAGGAGTAGAGTCAACAATATTTCTTGGATCAAAGTGGAGGTATAGATTTTCACAGTTTTGATTATATAGCGATGATACTTGATAAAACAAGTTAAGGTGTATATCTTGATGTATATCTGTATTTTCTTTCCATGTGTAGTGTCCTCGTCAGCGCAATGGTGTAGATTACGGTTATTTTATGTTGAGGTTTATGAAAGAAACTATTCTTTTGGACCGATTAGAGATTCCATCCACGGTATGAATTTCTAACTTAGGAATTATTTTCATATTTCTCATAAAATGACTTAGTATTTTAATTAAATCATACTATGTTATATTATTATGTAGTACTTTGATGAATTCAAGTGTGCTTCATACTCAAAGATCAATTGGATGAACTTATGGAGGATTGGTGCCAATTTTTTATGGAGTTGAGAGTTTTATTATAAGGTATAACTTTGAGTTTTGAGAATATAATATATGTCGTTATAGTTGTGTTACAATATTATTGTTTTTGTTGTTGTTATTTGGTAACTTGTATGAATTTTGATTTTTTGATTTTGTTTTCGGTTATATAGGTGCAGCTCGATGTAGAAGATAGAGTTATATATTCATCGTGGATTTTGTTTCATTGTTGTATATACTAATGTTGTTGTTGTGTATATTGTACAAAAAGGAGTGAAGAGATGAATATTGATGTAGTTATAATATTGTTTCATTGTTGTATATACTAATGTTGTTGTTGTGTATATTGTGCAAAAAGGATTGAAGAGATGAATATTGATGTTGTTATAATATTGTTTCATTGTGGTATATATTAATCTTGTTGTTATGTATATTGTGAAAAAAGGATTTAAGAGATGAATATTGATGTTGTTATAATATTGTTTCATTGTGGTATATATTAATGTTGTTTTTGTTTAAAATGTTATAATGAAGCTATAATTTCTGGTGCAAAAACGGTGAGAATAAATTTGATAGGCAGCGTTTTGTTTTAAATGAAAGCGCTGTCTAAAGTGATTGAAAAAAAAAATTTTAAAAAAATAAGGAAAAGCGCTGCTAAAGGGGGGGGGGTAATAGACAGCGCTTTTCATGAAAGCGCTGTCTAAAGTGATTGAAAAAAAAATTTTAAAAATAAGGAAAAGCGCTGCTAAAGGGGGGGTAATACACAACGCTTTTCATGAAAGCGCTGTCTAAAGTGATTGGAAAAAAAAAATTTTAAAAAAAATGAGGAAAACCGCTGCTAAAGGGGGGGTAATAGACAGCGCTTTTCATGAAAGCGCTGTCTAAAGTGATTGAAAAAAAAATTAAAAAAAAATGAGGAAAAGCGCTGCTAAAGGGGGGGTAATAGACAGCGCTTTTCATGAAAGCGCTGTCTAAAGTGATTGAAAAAAAATTAAAAAAAAATAAGGAAAAGCGCTGCTAAAGGGGGGTAATAGACAGCGCTTTTACCAAGCGCTGTCTAAAGTGATTGAAAAAAAAGCGCTGTATATACCTTTAGCAGCGGAGGTTTTAGCAGCGCTTTTAAGCGCTGTTAAAGGCCTAAAAAAGCGTTGTCTAATCCCTTGTTTGGCAACGTTGTAATAGTCGTAGATTTACTTTTACGCACTTTATAGCTTTCAAATATGCATGATAGAAAGATTAGAGTTTGTATGCAAGAATCCAAAATCAAACAAATAGCTTGACTAACACAAGACAAAAATGCATGAAAATGACAACACAATGCACACTAGCACCCCTAGGGTTTCATCCACTTTGTTGCCTTCAAACATGGCCATGGTATGTATGCTAGGTATCTTGGCAAAACAAAACAAAAAGATCATAGTCCCTCGATGACGCTATCTTGGTTTCCTATATAAAATGATCTAGTCCCTCAAAAAACTTACTAAGATACTTAGCACCATTGTTATCATGGTCATACGATGACCCACGCCCGTCCCGTTTAACATCCAAATACAAGGTTGTTTACCAAATACAATGGTAAAACAACAATGTCAAAGGGTTAAAAATGTGTAGGAAATATCTTTGAGTAGGGTAGACAACTCCTAGTTACTTGATCAAATTTGCAAACATCCTTGCTATTTTCAAAACACATAATTTCAAAACATTTCCCAAATACAAACTTTCAAACATTGAAACATCTTTTCAAAAGACAAACACCTTTGTATATATTCAAACAATAATCATTACAAAGGTTGCCTAGACAAAGGCCTCTTTTCAAAATATTTTCAAAACCACACACGAAAGCACCATTTCAAACAATTGAAAAGCAAAAGCAAGTGATCTAAACAAGTAACTAAGATCCCATGGAAAACCATGGATGAAAAGGGTGCTAGCACCTTCCCTTTTCATAATCTACCCCCCGAACCCAAGAAAACATCTCAAAGGTCTTTCCTATGCTTTTTGACCTTTCCTTTGGATAAAATAAAAAGTCGGTGGCGACTCTTGCTAAACCGAAACATTTGCGAACACAAGCGCAAAACCTCAAGTCAGTTCTCCCACCGTATCAAAGAACTGGCGACTCTGCTGGGGACATTTCTAAAAGTTGGGTTACCTTAGGGTTTAGATCACCTTTACATGCTTACCTTGTTTGCTTTGTTTGCTTTACATTTGGTTCTATTGTTTGGGTTTGAAATCCTCTACCCGGATTTGGGAAACATTCATAGGTAAATAGCAATACGTTGTGGAAACTGTGCGGGGTATACCGACATGGTTGAAGCAATAGCTATATTAGTGTGACATATTTGTGGGTACCGGTAGCCTTTGAGTCAATCAAAGAGAATACGGGGCCGCTGAGTGATGTCATGAAGCACTAATGGACTTTTAGAACCTTTACTTGACCATCTTGGCCTTTTTAGGGGTAGTGAGATGACCGGCTTTGGTGCAGTCTGAAGTTGGTAGATACTCGATACGACACTCATTGAGGGTTGTTTTCTTGGAATATTTTGATCGCCAGTAAAGTGGCTAAACTGAAACAATGAACACAGAAAATAATCCGGTGATATTGAGCTCCTTAGAACCCAGTTACTATTTATAGGACTGGTTGAGCCAACTAAACTTCAAGAGGGTACTTACCTATGAAACCCCATGCAAGCCTAAACTAGGAACTTGTGTGATTTGCTTGTACATATACTTGTGCATACATCATGAACATCATGAAGCATCATTTGCATCCACTAACCATTTCAAGGGTTCGGATCTTCATCTTTGTTCCTGTTTTATAGGTTATGGAATCACTCCGCAAGAAAACAATCCAAGTCAACCTTGTGAGAATTCCTACTCAACTCAAGGAGCTTGCTTCCAAGATTCCAGAGTATTCTCCCTTCACTGAAAGACATGGTAGACTTCTCAATTTGGTCAACTCCAGTACAAAGGAAGACATGGTGAAAGTTCTCTTCTAGTTCTTTGACCCTATACACCACTGCTTCACATTTCCTGACTACCAGCTAGTGCCTACTTTGGAGGAATTTTCTCAACTCTTGAGGATTCCTATTCTCCATCAACTACCCTACAATGGTACGGAAAGAGATCCAAACCCTGAAGATGTTTCTCAAGCCTTACACTTGCAACCATCTGATATCATAGGTCATTGGGAAACCAGAAGTGGTGTCAAGGGTTTCTTGGCAAAGTTTCTGTTTGAGAAGGCACAAGACTGTTGGAACGCTCTAGATCTGCAAGCTTTTGAGGAGATCGTAGCACTTCTCATCTATGGATTGGTCTTGTTCCCAAACCCTGATCAGCTTATAGATGTGAATGTTGTCAAGATTTTCATATCTCGGAATCATGTGCCTACATTGCTTGGAGATATCTTGCACTCATTTCACACACGAACAATGAGGAAAAGAGGTGTTCTCATGTGTTGTACTCCTCTTCTAGCAAGGTGGTTTATTTCTCACCTTCCCCAGTCAGTCTTGAAGAATGAGAAAGGCTTGAGGTGGTCACAACGATTGATGACTCTTACATATTCTGATGTCCATTGGTGTTCTCGATCCATAGAAAATGTTATCATCATCGACCATTATGGGGAATTCCCTAATGTCCCACTACTTGGCATTAGGGGAGGCATCACCTACAACCCCTTCTTGGCTTTGAGACAGTTTGGGTATACCCGAAGGGATGGCCCTCATGACATGCTGATTCCAGACTTGGTTTTTGACTTCGACAACAACGCTCAAGGACTTCGACAATGGTTTATCCGAGCTTGGAGGATGCCAAACAAGGTAGACAGTAAGACATTGGGACACAAGAATTCCATCCCCCTTGAGCCTTACCTCAAGTGGGTACGAACCCGCGCCCAAAGTCTTATGATGCCTTACCTCCACATTCTTCCTGTGATCAAAGAGCCTGTTATGGAAGGAGAGGTTCCATACACCCTCCTACACCCTGACATGCCAACATCACTAGAAGATTTGCAAAGGAGTTGGCTACAGCTCAAGGGAGAACGCAATACTTTTGAAGCCCAATTCTACGCCAGTGAGAAGAAGGTTTTGGAACTTACTCGTCAACTCCACGAAGAGCAGACTCTCAAAACCTACATCGCACCAAAAAGGATGCCCAACATCTTTTTGCATTAGAATTTTGTATTTATTTTGCCCATGGGGCATCTATGTACTAACAAATTATATCTTATTAATATGACGTGTTTTCTTTTTTGTTTACAAAAAATTTGAATTTCTGAATCCTTGATTGCATTACATGAATTCACATCATTCATCATATGCATAAACAGGTCTTCACACTAGGTTTCCTTATCTCTCTGCTGTTTATTTCAGCAAGATGGATATAGAGCAGACGGTCAAAGATTTGCAAGTGCAGAATTCACAGTTCCAACAACTACTTATGACCTTGGCAAAGGGTCGGGAGGATCTTAAAGCTCTGTTGGAGAAGGAAAAGGAGAAAAAGAAAAGAGTTGGTGTGGCTACTTTGGGTAGAAGATTTGAAGGTCAAACTAGAAGGGTCCTGGACTTCCCCTCAACATCTGATGAAGGGGTAGGAAAAGGAAAAGGAGTTGCGGTACCATCTGAGTCTGGGGAAGAAGAAGAGGAGGAGAATGAAGACTATTCTGAATAGCAGTACCCTCCTGCAGATGACAAGTACAAGAATATGGAAGAGCGTCTGGAAGCCATGGAGGTATAGAGGGTGCCTGGGTTGGATTTTGAAGAGTTAGGGTTAGTTTCTGGGATCGTCATTCCCCCCAAGTTTAAAGTGCCTCTTTTTGCTAAATACGATGGGTTGTCTTGCCCAAAGATGCACCTACAGTCTTACATCAAAAAAATTCAACCTCATTCTTCTGACAAGGACCTGTGGGTCCACTTTTTTCAGGATAGTTTGTCGGGGACGCAATTGGATTGGTTCTACCAGCTTGAGAGGTCTTATGTGCACAATTGGGAGGATTTGGCTGCTGCCTTCTACAAGAAGTATCAATATAATGCGGACTTAGCACCTACTCGTACTCAATTACAGAGAATGGGTATGGTCTCCAATGAAGGCTTTAAGGAGTATGCCCAGAAATTGAGAGACTTGGCAGGACAAGTTCAACCACCTCTATCTGAGAGAGAGCTCGTAGATATGTTCTTGGGTACACTGTCTGGTCCCTTTTTCAATCACCTGATCGGAAGTTCGTCTGTGGGGTTCACCAAGTTGATTCTCACTGGTGAGAGAGTTGAAGCCGGAATTAAGAGCGGTAAAATTCAAAAGGATGCATCTGCTTCCGCTGCCATTAAAAAACCTTTTCCAACAAAGAAAGAAGTATCAGCTGTTTACTCCCAAAGAGGACGAGGAAGAATTGAGCGCCGGCCAGCGGTGGGGGCCGTAATGATTCAGAAGTCTGCAGCTGATCAGCCCAGAAATAATCAGCCCAGAACCAACCAACAAAGGACGGAAAGGCTTGCTAGGAAATTCACCAAAATAAACATGACGCCTGCTCAGGTTCTCCCCCATCTCTTGAAGTTAAACCTTACAACCTTGAGAGAGGCACCGCAAAATCCGAATACAACTTCTCCTTTTTACCATGCCAATGCTAAATGTGCTTATCATTTGGACAGCCTGGGGCACGACACCAACAATTGTTGGGGCCTCAAGAATAAGATTCAGGATTTAATAGACGCTAAGGAAGTGGAATTCGACGCCCCCCGAGAAGCCGAATGTGATCTCTGCTCCAATGCCAAAGCATGGCCACAATGCCCATGCTATTGAAGAAGATCTTTTTGTTTCTACTGTTGATGATTTGATGACTCCGTTACCGATAATCAAGCTGAATTTATTGAAGGCTGGGATTTTCCCAGGATGTGAAAAAGATTGCTGCCTTTTTTCATCGTTACCAACCGACTGTCCGTTGTTGAAATTAGGCATCCAACGCCTAATGGATAATCAAGAAATCCTTTTTGAAAAGACTCCTGTTACACCGACTCTTGTCAATGATGTTGCCATAATTACCATATCCGCCAATCTTTCCAAGGTCTCAAAAAGACTTGTTAAGATTACATCCGATCCAAAGATTGTACCTCTGAAGATAACCATGTCGGGGCCTATCCCGTACAAGTCCAACAAATCAATATCGTGGAACTATGGGGGAGAGATCGTCTACCAAGGTATTAAGCAGATTGAATCAGTTGAAGAAAGTTCCGATGAAGAGACTCATGACATTGGAAATATTGTTGGAACGAGTAAAATCACCCGCAGCGGAAGAATTTTCTCTCCAGAGATTGCTCCTCCAAGGGCAGTCTTCGGACCCTCAATTGCTCCCAAGGTTACTCCTGTACCGGTCAACATATCGGTGAGAACTCCATTTATTGAAGAAATTGTAACTCTCATGGTTGTACCCTCTACTGTTGCTGCTGATAAAGGGAAGGGGATCCAAGAAGCACCCGTCAGGACGAGGGCTCAGCCTTTGGTCATCCCTGAGACCACTCAAAAAGAAATGGAAGAGATTTTGAAAATAATTAAGAAAAATGACTATGATGTTGTGGAGAAACTGGGGCAAACCCCCTCAAAGATCTCTATGCTGGCCCTGTTGCTCTGTTCAGAGGCTCATGCCAAAGCCCTGGTCAGATTCTTGAAGACGGCCCACGTGCCACAGGAAACCTCCACGGACCAGTTCCAGGAGTGTGTAGCTAGCCTAACAGCAGACAATGGTCTTGGCTTCTCCGATGTCGATTTAACGTCTAAAGGGAGAAAGCATAATAACGCTCTGCATGTCTCGGTGGAATACAGAGGGACTACTCTAGCTCACGTTCTGGTTGATACTGGGTCGTCTTTAAATGTCTTGCCGAAGAAAGCATTGGACAGATTGGACTGTGAAGCTTTAACCCTGAAGCCTAGCAATATCATTGTCAGAGCCTTTGACGGTTCTAAAAGGATGGTCCACGGGGAGGTGGACATCCCGATTAAAGTGGGAACTGAAACTTTCAACTCTACATTTTATGTGATGGATATCCGTCCCTCCTACTCTTGCTTGTTGGGAAGACCCTGGATCCATAATGCTGGGGCCGTCACTTCTTCTTTGCACCAAATGCTCAAGTACCCAGTCCAGGGGAAAATTATAACAGTTCATGGCGAAGAGGAGTACATGATAAGCCATCTAAATTCATTCTGCTATGTTGAATTGGATGGTGAATTCATCGAGACCCCCTTTCAGCACTTTGAAGAGGTTTCCCCTGAAGTTTCAGCAACCAAGATAGTGACTTTTGTACCCATCATTACTAAAACTGTGTCTCGGATGTCATCCCTCAAAGATGCGAAGGTTGTGATTAAAGAAGGAGAAAGCACAGTATGGGGTCAGCTACCAGACTTTCCTTTCAAATCTGATAAATTCGGCTTAGGTTTCACTGCTTCTGCTAAAAAGGTTGTGCGCCGCTCCCGGGAGGGAGGGCCACCAGTGAAGATCACCCATCATGGAGTCAATGCTTTGGAGGATGGTGAAGAGGAGGCAACCTTGAAGACTGTATTTTCCCTACTGTTGACGGAGGACTGAAGAACTGGGAGGCAAAGGACTTTGTTCCCATTACTTTCATAAAATCAGTAATTTATCTTTCAAACATTTTTGTTGGTCTGTAATAATTCTTAAACAATTCGTACACTTTTTGCCTTGTGCCTTACCCGAGGCACATAGGTCCATTTGTAAGGGTTTGATTTTTCATCTTCATATGCCATTTTAATGAATCATGGACGTTTTCACATATAAACTTTTGTCCTCATTTTCTTTCTTTTTACATTTTATTTGTTTAAAGGTGGTTATCCCTTACACACACACACACTCACAAAATGCAGGTACCCTTCCATTTCGGATTCCATGGGTAACAATTCTGCTATGGCCTTCAGTGACTCTGAAGATCTGGTCAATCATGCCGAATATGAAGGTGATGAAGACTGTGAAGTACCGGGAGAGTTAGCTAGACTTCTACAACAAGAAGAAAGGGTTATTCTGCCCCATGAGGAGCTGTTACAGACTATCAACTTGGGTACTGCCGAAGACAGAAAAGAAGTCAGAGTGGGTGCCAACCTAGAGCCAAGTGTCAAGGAATGCTTAGTTCAACAGTTGAATGAATATGTTGAGATCTTCGCCTGGTCTTACGAAGACATGCCGGGACTCGATACAGATATTGTGGTTCACCGTCTCCCTACAAGAGAAGATTGTCCACCAATTAAACAGAAAGTCCGCCGGATGAGGCCCGACATGTCTGAAAAGATCAAAGCTGAAGTGATGAAGCAGTTCAATGCTGGGTTTCTTGCTGTTACTTCCTATCCATAATGGGTTGCTAACATTGTGCCCGTGCCTAAGAAGGATGGCAAAGTAAGAATGTGCGTGGATTACAGAGACTTAAACAGGGCTAGCCCTAAAGATGACTTTCCACTACCGCATATTGACATCTTGGTTGACAATATAGCTCAGCACAAGGTATTTTCTTTCATGGATGGATTTTCAGGGTACAACCAGATCAAAATGGCCCCTGAAGACATGGAAAAAACTACTTTTGTTACACAGTGGGGTACCTTATGCTATAAAGTGATGCCATTCTGACTGAAGAATGTCGGGGAAACCTATCAGTGCGCCATGGTATCTTTGTTTCATGACATGATACATCATGAAATTGAAGTCTATGTAGACGACATGATAGCCCGTTCACAAACAGAAGAAGAACACCTCGACCATTTGCAAAAGCTGTTTGTCGGGTTGAAGGAGTACAAGCTCAGATTAAACCCTAACAAGTTCACTTTCGGAGTCAGGTCCGGTAAACTCTTGGGATTCATCGTCAGCAACAAAGGCATCGAAGTTGATCCTGCCAAAGTCAAAGCTATACAAGAAATTCCCGCCCCTCGCACTGAGAAGGAGGTCAGTGGTTTCTTGGGACGCCTAAACTACATTGCAAGGTTCATTTCTCACCTAACATCTACCTGTGAGCCAATCTTCAAGCTATTGAAGAAAGGTCGGGTGGTTAAAAATGGAATGATGACTGTCAAGTTGCTTTCGATAAAATCAAGGAGTATTTGCTAGAACCTCCTATCTTGATGCCTCCCGTCGAAGGAAGACCGCTAATCATGTATCTGACTGTTTTGGTTAACTCAATGGGGTGCGTACTAGGCCAACATGACGAGTCTGGCCGAAAAGAGCGTGCCATTTATTACCTTAGCAAAAAGTTTACCGATTGTGAGACCCGCTACTCACTGATCGAGAAAACTTGATGCGCTTTGGTATGAGGTGATCGCCGGCTAAGGAAATATATGTTAACTCATACCACTCTACTGATTTCTAATATGGATCCGATCAAGTACATCTTTGACAAACCTGCTTTATATAGAAGAATAGCTAGATGGAAGATGATCCTGACCAAATACGATATCCAGTACACGACCCAGAAAGCTATAAAGGGGAGTGTACTAGCTGACCATCTAGCTCATCAAGCAGTCGAAGATTACCAATCCATGAAGTTTGACTTCCCCTACGAAGACATTATGACATTGGACAACATTGAAGATAACAGACCGTATGACGGACCTGAACAAGGATCCCGATGGACTCTGTACTTTGATGGTGCCTCCAACGCCCTTGGGAACAGTATCAGTGATGTACTTATCTCTCCACAAGGTTGCCATACACCTTTCACCGCCATACTCTGCTTCAACTGCACCAATAACATGGCCGAGTATGAAGCTTGCATCTTTGTACTCAAGGCTGCAATAGACCTGGGTATCAAATCTTTGGTTGTATTTGGGGACTCAGCTTTGGTCATCAGTCAGATCAAAGGAGAGTGGGATACTAAACATCCCAACTTTATCCCATACAAAGAACATGTCCTGACATTTCTACCTCATTTCGAACAGATTACCTTCGAGCACTTCCCGCGAGAAGAGAACCAGCTAGTGGATGCTCTAGCTACAATGCCATCCATGTTTAAACTTAACTGGGATAACGAGGCTCCCTAAATCACCATTGAGCGGGTGGATGAACCTGCACATTGTCATGAGATTAATATCGAAGAAGTAGTGGATCGACCTTGGTTTCACGAAGTCAAAAGGTATCTCGAGGCGCAAGAATATCCTGAAGGAGCTTCAGTCAACGACAAAAAGTTCTTAAGGAGGTTCTCGGCTAAGTTCTTCCTGAGCAATGGTATCCTATACAAGCGCATTCATGATTGCATTCTGCTCCGATGTGTAGACAAGGTTGAAGCTGAGCAGATCATGGTTGAACTACACAATGGTACCTTTGGCACTCACTCAAGCGGACATACGATGTCTAAGAAGATTCTACGGGCAGGCTATTACTGGTCTACCATGGAAGCTGATTGTCATCAACATTCCCGTACTTGTCAAAAATGTCAAATCTACGCAGACAAGGTACATATTCCTCCAGTTCCTCTCAATGTCCTAACAGCTCCTTGGCCGTTCGCGATGTGGGGAATCAACATGATTGGAGAGATCAAACCTACAGCATCCAATGGACACCGCTTCATTCTGGTGGCCATTGATTACTTTACCAAGTGGGTCGAAGCAGCTTCTTTCGCCTCAGTTACAAAGAATGTGGTTTCCTGCTTCATCAAGCAGAACCTCATTTGTCGGTATGGTATCCCCGACAGGATCATCACTGACAACGGTACAAACTTGAACAACACTATGATCACCGCTTTGTGCGAGCAGTTCCAAATTCAACATCATAATTCATCTCCCTATCGGCCAAAGATGAACGGTGTTGTCGAAGCTGCGAACAAAAATATCAAGAAGATCATTCAAAATATGACAGTCACCTACAAGGACTGGCATGATATGTTACCGTTTGCTCTGCACAGGTACCGTACCACGGCACGTACATCAACTGGGGAAACACCCTATTCTTTGGTATACGGAATGGAAGCTGTTTTGCCTATTGAGGTTCAGATTCCTTCCTTGAGAATCATGAAGGATGCTGGTTTGAGTGAAGACGATTGGATTCAGACCTGGTTTGATCAACTTAACTTGATTGATGAAAAGCGACTTACTGCCGTTTGTCATGGTCAGACGTATCAAAAACGGATGATCAAGGCTTTCAACAAGAAAGTCAGGCGCCAGGTATATCAAGTCGGGGATCTTGTAATCAAGCGGATCATCTTTCCGCAAAGTGATCCCAGGGGAAAATAGACTCCTACTTACAAAGGACCATTTGTGATCAAAAACATCTTTTTCGGTGGGGCGATGATCCTGACCACCATGGACGGCGACGATCTGCCGCACCCTGCAAACACAGACATAGTTAAAAGATACTACGCATAAATGACCCAGCAAGTTGAAAACCCGAAAGGGCGACTTGGGCAAAAATGGGCATCCCGGTGAATCAAAAACCCGAAAGGGCGGTTCAGGCAAAAATTAGGGATAAATAAAAAAAATTTGTACACCCGGCAAGTTGAAAACCCGAAAGGGAGACTTGGGCAAAAAAGGGTTTCCCGGTGGATCGAAAACCCGAAAGGGCGGTCCAGGAAAAAGTTAGGGAATTAAAGCGTATGACTATGTCTCATCGGGTCACTTTAAGGACAATCTCTTCATGAACAAGCTCCAGGCTTCTGATCAATCCAATCATCTTTGGGCGAAGCAACGAATGGACAAGATATCCAGAGTTACGAAGGCTATAGCAGAATGGGAACCCCATGGAATTTTTTACACATAGCCATCTTTCTTTGAATAAATTTTTCTCAATTTTACAACAACATTATCTTACTATGATGTCTGTCTCCTTTGTACAAAATACTTACACAAAGGTAATACAAAGATACTTCAAAGTGCAGAAAACTATTTGTCTTTTCTTTCTTTTTTCACTTTTGTTTTATTTGAAAACGCCCAATGATTTATTTAATGAGCATGTGAATTTGAATATAAACACTGTTTACAAATAAACGAAATAGGAAAGAATAATTACTGACAGGTTGAAAGTATAGGAAAACGTCTTTAGGCTATTCCAGGAGAAATCCCCTGCAGTACATCATCTAGATCCCCAGCGGAGCTAAAACCTTGAAATGCATATCCCCAGCGGAGTTAAATTTCAAAATCCCCATCAGAGTTAAGTTTTCAAACTCCAAATCCCCAGCGGAGCAAAACTTTGAACTGCAGACCCCCAGCAAAGATGAAACCTTCTTCCCCAACGGAGTCAAATTTCCATACACAATCAAATCAGCATGTCATTAAGATCCCCAACAGAGCTGAGACTATCAATCTACAGCAGAAACCATTCAGTTTCTCCAGATTCCCCCAGCAAGTCATCTTAAAGTCTGAGCATCAACCAGATAACAGTTAACTTTTATCTTATCCCCAACCTAGGATAATTCCCTAGTAGATTGGCATACAACCCAAACTCCTGAATTTATTCCAAATAGGAATAAGCTTTTCCCCCAGAGTCTTGAACTTACCCTCCAGTAGGATAGCTTAATCTCCAGCAGTATAGCTACTCCCCACAGAGTTTTTCACTCCCCAACAAATGAAGATTCTTATTCTTGATTCCCCAGTGAAGTTTCCAGAGTCTTCATTACTCGCCAGCATGTTTTTGTCGGAATCTTTATTCCCCTACAGATCAAAGATTCTCATTCTTGACTTCCCAACCTGAAGTCCCCAAGGATTTGAATTCCCTAGCAGATTGAAGATTCTTATTCTCAACTCTCCGCAGAATCCATCAGAGTCTTCCTTATTCTCCAGCAGATCAAGGTTTTCCTTTGTTTGATTCCCGGTAGAGATCTCCAGAGTTTTCCTTATTCCCTAGCCAAGTAAGGATTCTCATCGTGTAATCCCCAGGAAATTCGTGAAGGATTCTCACATCCCCACAAAGGTTGTCAAAGTTTTTGATAATCCCTGTGAGTTGCCAAGGATTCTCTATCCCCAAGCAGTCAGCAAGGATTTCTTATCTTCAGCAATCAAAGATTTTGAATCTCCAGCAGTGGTCATGGATTTATTTTCCTCGGCAGCAGTCAAAGATTTTATTATCTCCAGCTATCAAGGATTTATTTCCCTCAGCAAGACAGCTAATCAGCTTACATGCGCATACATTACAATCATATGTCATAAACATTGATAAAACACATATATTGCATCATACATTTCATGCAACATAACTTTGTGTTTTAGCTAACATTTTACCCTTTTCAGGATAAGATTAACAAGCTACCAATATACAATCATGAAAACAGCTTAGAGAGGCTCCAGACACGGATGCTTTTCTATTGCTTATTCAGATTCAACTTTAGAAAACAGCTTATAGATGCTCCAGACACGGATGCTTTTCTATTGCTTATTCAGATTCAAGTTCAGAAAACAGCTTAGAGATGCTCCAGACACGGATGCTTTTCTGTTGCTTATTCAAATTCAAAGTTCAGAAAACAGCTTAGAGAGGCTCCAGACACGGATGCTTTTCTGTTGCTTATTCAAATTCAAAGCTCAGAAAATAGCTTAGAGAGGCTCTAGACACGGATGCTTTTCTGTTGCTTATTCAAATTCAAATCTCAAAAAACAGCTTAGAGAGGCTCCAGACACGGATGCTTTTCTGTTGCTTATTCAAATTCAAAGTTCAGAAAACAGCTCAGGGATGCTCTAAATACGGATGCTATTCTACTTCTTATTCATATTCAAAGTTCAGAAAACAGCTTAGAGACGATCCAAACATGGATGTTATTCTATTGCTTATTCAGATCCCCGGCTCAGAGATGCTCCAGACACGGATACCATTCTGGCGCTCATTCTCCTGATTTTCAACAAGCATTCTTGGATGGCATCTTTAATCTCATCTCCAACAAGATTCACACTTCCAAATGGCATCTTTAAGCCCATTCTCTCAGCTATATTTTGATGAGTGCAAATTTACGGGCACTTTAGTGTCTAATCCTCTTTTACCTTCGAGTCACGAAAGGCAAACTCGCCAATCTAACTCTTCAGGTTCAAGAAGATTGAACAGGGGCAGCTGTTGTACCCCAAAATTTTCCCTCTCATTTTATCAATATTTCCCCTCACAAGACTCTTTGGACTCCATACAGGATTAGGGTTTGCTCTGCTCAAGACATCTCCTTGCATTGATGACCTGAAATTAGGGTTTGAGTTTGCACAGGGATTTTTGGACTTCCAATGCTCACTGTGACTTTCATACTTCATGTTGGACTTATAAGATTTCTCATACCAAGTTTCAAGCTTTGAATCAAATTTTTGCCCAGTCAATTGGACAGTTGACCTAGAAATCAGTTGTATTGAGGAAAAAGTCAAATGTGGCCAATTTACAGTCAAACCTCATAATTTTTTATCCACATCAACATTATAGACTCATATGAACCACTTGATCAAGTTTGGACCACAACTCCTCAAGAAATTTGATCAGATCATCAAAAGGGCAAAATGGTCATTTTTAGGGTTTTGACTACAGAAGGGAAATTTCTGATTTTTAACCTAGCCAATGGAAAATTGGATTCAAGCATGGATTCAAGGACTCAATGGCATCATCTTGACCTAATCACAAGGTTCAAAAGACCTCAAAAGCATTGGATTGACAGATGAATTTTCTAGTCAACTGATCAAAAATCAACTGTACACTGAAAAGTCAAACTTTGACTTTTTGGTCAAAATCAAGTGCCAAGGGTCATTTTTCATCAAGATGTGTCAAAACATGAAACTTGTTCACCAAGAAACCTAATTTTGAAAATTAGGGTTTAAAATGGAAAATTTTCATAACTTAGAA
This sequence comes from Vicia faba, assembly GCA_948472305.1. Classification (NCBI taxonomy): domain Eukaryota; kingdom Viridiplantae; phylum Streptophyta; class Magnoliopsida; order Fabales; family Fabaceae; genus Vicia; species Vicia faba. The sequence goes on from OX451740.1 coordinate 448,936,434, forward strand.
ATTTTCTAAGTTATGAAAATTTCTTATTTTTTCCCAACCTTTCCCAACTTTTTCACCATGATGCAATTGGATTCAAAGAAAACTTCCAACATGAAAGTTGTATTCCTCCATAAAATCTACAACTTTTATTCACAAAGTTTTCCCAAAAGATGCTTGGATCTCAAGTTATGATTTTGTGAACAAGGGTCCATGAAACTTTTAACTTAGTGAAATTTTGCCCTAGTTTAGGCAGGAATTTGACCTATCTTTATGGAAATTTTTCACATAATTCCAAGTGGAATCACAAAATTCATTTCAAATATGGATTTTAGATCATGTTACAAGCTTTCCAAAATGTCCCAGAACTCTCCAAGATCATTTGTGGTTAGGGAGAATCGAAGGATTGAAAATGGCAAATCATCACTTTTGTCCATGGCATTTTTCATGTTGCTACAAGTTGCAAATTCTATCCAACCATGCTTGTACTTGGTTTACAGGTCCTTAAACCCTTCCACACTCATAAATTAAATGTAAACACATTGGTTAGAGGCATTGTTCTGATCTATGAAACATTATACAAGAGATTAATCCATTTTTGGCAAAAAGTGAACAATGCCATTTACATAAAGCATGCTTTATGTCAAATTGTATTTCTTGAGCCATACAACAAGCCTTTTGCTGCAAACAAAGCTCCCTAATATCGGCAAAGTTCACCAACTTTGTGCAGATAGAGTACAAGCCAGTACAGCCATAGCATTGTCAATTCTCACTTTTACTTCAAAACCAAGTCAACTTGCAAAATCACCACATCTTTGCAATATGATAAAACCAAAGTTTGTAAGCATTCGAAACAAGTTTCTCACATTACACTAAGCCAGAAACACGAGCTAGCAAGTCCTCAAACCCTCCAAAACAGGGCAAGTTCTACAGTTTGACTTCCATCTTCACATTGCCTTGTGCGTTTTGCCCCAAACCTCTTCCAACGCACTCCATACAACATACCTAAGCTATCCCAACCATTCCCAAGTCACTGTAACTCCATTTACACACTTCACCATTTTAAAATTCTGACTTTGCAGGTTGAGTTCTACAAGCATACTCAAGCTATTTCAAAGCAGGCTAAGCATTGGGAAAGCTCAAAGGAACTTCAAGCAAGTTCACAAGTATCTCAGGCCTCACTCACAACCCCTACATTGCCATACTCGAACTTGACTGAAACAGGTAAAGTTCAAACTTCTATCTCTCTATTTAGGAATCATTAGGCTTAGGTTTGTGAATAAAAAATGTAGTCCTCATTGCCCTTGAGCTGTACATATGCATAGAAGTCATTTAAGTTAATTGAGCTGGGAGAATTTGAATGATGAACTTTCTGAAAAAACTAGGTTAGAAATTAGGGCCAGAGAAATTCTCTCTGGTCTTTGAGAGTTAGATTAAGTTTTTTACATGGTTAGAATCGTGTGATCATGCTCTATAACTTTCATGTTGCAAGTTTTTGTTTTTGAGCACGTATGCAGGATTTCCAAGTTTGAATAGGGCGCGCGTTTTTGTTTTATCAGAGGTTAGAGATGAAGTGGAAATGGGTTGGGCCTGACTTGGCTTTGTTTTTGACACCCCCCATCCTGCTTTCTGCATCCCTTTGGCCCTTATGATTATTTTGTATAATTTTCTATTTCTATTTTCATTTTTGACTTTTATTATTTTTTCTAAATATAAAAAATCACTAAAAATATTTTCTTAAGTTTCACATTTTATTTTATTATTATTATTATTTTTTGGACATAGAAATAGTTATTAAATAATATATACTTTTATTTTCTTGAAATAAATTCATAAATAATACAAAAAATATTATATTTTTTTTTATTATTTATACACTTAAATAATATTTTCTTACATATTTTATTTTTTTAAATATTTTTGTGAATATTTTTATTTATTTTCTTGTACATAAATAAATAATTATAATATATATATATATATATATATATATATATATATATATATATATATATATATATATATATATATATATATATATATATATATATATATATATATATATATATATATATATATATATATATATATATATATATATATATATATATATATATATATATATATATATATATTCTTAAAACAAATTAGGGTTTTACCCTTTTCAAAAATAATCTTTTTATTTTCTTATTTTTTAAGACATTAAATAATTCATTTTTACATACATAAAAATAAATACAAAAACATTTTTTGCATACTTATATTTAATTGTCTATTTAAATATTTGTCAATTTATTATTTGTATAATAAATTCAATATGGTTGTAATAGTTGATTTAGGGTTTTATTTTTCTTGCAAATATCCCCCTATTCAACCTTGTATCCCCCTCCTCATATCAATGTTGTAATAGTCGTAGATTTACTTTTACGTACTTTATAGCTTTCAAATATGCATGATAGAAAGATTAGGGTTTGTATGCAAGAATCCAAAATCAAACAAATAGCTTGACTAACACAAGACAAAATGCATGAAAATGACAACACAATGCACACTAGCACCCCTAGGGTTTCATCCACTTTGTTGCCTTAAAACATGGCCATGGTATGCATGCTAGGTATCTTCGCAAAACAAAACAAAACAAAAATATCATAGTCCCTCAATGACGCTATCTTGGTTGCCTATACAAAATGATCTAGTCCCTCAAAAAACATGCTAAGATACTTAGCACCATTGCTATCATGGTCATACGATGACCCACACCCGTCCCGTTTAACATCCAAATACAAGGTTTTTTACCAAATACAATGGTAAAACAACAATGTCAAAGGGTTAAAAATGTGTAGGAAAGATCTTTGAGTAGGGTAGACAACTCCTAGTTACTTGATAAAATTTGCAAACATCCTTGCTATTTTCAAAACACACAATTTCAAAACATTTCCCAAATACAAACATTGAAACATCTTTTCAAAAGACAAACACCTTTGTATATATTCAAACAATAATCATTACAAAGGTTGTCTGGACAAAGGCCTCTTTTCAAAATATTTTCAAAACCACACACGAAAGCACCATTTCAAACAATTGAAAAGCAAAAGAAAGTGATCTAAACAAGTAACTAAGAGCCCATGGAAAACCATGGATGAAAAGGGTGCTAGCACCTTCCCTTTTCATAATCTACCCCCCGAACCCAAGAAAACATCTCAAAGGTCTTTCCTGTGCTTTTTGACCTTTCCTTTGGATAAAATAAAAATTCGGTGGCGACTCTTGCTAAACCGAAACATTTACAAACACAAGCGCAAAACCACAAGTCAGTTCTCCCACCGTATCACAGTAAGTCTTGCAACGTTTGCTGAAGCTGAACTTGGTCATGTTAAGGGATCCTCCTCGGAATCCCAATACCTTCGCTCCTAATTATCATCCTAATGCAATATGTGCATACCATTCCAACAATCTTGGGCATGACATGGATGACTGTTGGGCTTTGAAAAGCAAGATCCAAGACATGAACGACAAAGGAGTGCTGGAGTTAACACAAGGCGGTCAGACTGAATTATTCTGTTGTCCCTCAAAGGCTCACCACCTGAAATGACAAGTTTAGACAAGGAGGCTTTTGTTCATTTGAATTTTCATTTGTAATTTCTTTTGTCATTCAAACAGTTATCTATTAATGTTAAACTATGTTTCATTAATGCATTGCATATGTTTGTCTTGAATTCATCCATTCTTTTTCACTATATTTAAACTTTTTTTTCTCTCAACTCTTGCTAAAAGTTACAAGCCTTTAGAGGGAGGATGACAAAAACCATGCCTTAATCTCATACAATATGCTTTTGAATGGACCTTGCTGACGATGTACATGTGTTTCTTTCAAAACCTAAACACTAGAATCATAAGGAAGATAATCCCTAGTCAACCCCTTTGAGCCAAAGAAGTAGGAGTTTGCTTTTTACACAAATTGAAACCTTTAATCAAAACCTAGGGCAAGGTAGTCTCTCAGTTAATTCAAATATGCGTTCAATCACGAACTTTCGCTTCGTAATACAATGAATGACGTCAAAAACATTCCTTTGAAATCAAAAGACGGTGATGGTTCCCTATCACATAGGCAGTCATTATCTCTCAAAAAAAGAAAAGCCCAATAAGTCAAAATCTACCAAAGAGACTTAAGAAAAAAACCGGGGCATCCCGCTGACTGTAGTCTCAAAACAAGAACGGTCAGGCAAAATCAGGGATAATAAATCAAAAAAGAGGTCACTGCAAATCCTCAATAACATGAAAAATTTCGCAAAAAATGACTTCCTTCCAATAAATAAACTTCCAAATTTCTGAACCATCATCAAAACGTCATTTCATACTCAATTGGAGTTCAAACATACAATTAACTGAGTTTAGGATTGAAGAACATCACGAAGAATGGGCGGGTATAGATACATTTTGAGCCTTATCCTTTGTTTCTTAAACTGTGAACTAAGCCATGTTACAATCCTTCGAAATTCCTAATTGAAGCATGGGTTAGTTCGAAAGCATACTGTTACAAAAGGTATCCTGACTCCTATAAGGCTTTACTCTAAATCCTGAGTTGAATTTTCTTACAAAAATTATTTTATCTACTAAAAATGCATTCTCAAAACTTCAAAGACAAGCATAAACTTTGCATGATTTGCATATCGTTGTTTGCATATGGCTAATTATTTGACAGCGGAGAAATTCACACAAAGAAGATCCAATGAACAAAAAACTCTCTCAATGAACAAAATCATTTCAAGTGGGAAGACATCCCCAATGACAGATCTCATATAAGCAAGGGGCACGACATGATCATTATCTAGCACATTTGGGGCAGTCCAGTCAAGATTCCAAGGAATCTCTCAATAAACACTTAATATACCAGGGGCAGGTCTCCATCTGAATCACTTGGGGCATTGAACACGAATCCCAACAAAGGGTTACGTACAGCCAAACATTTCCTGGCAGTTCCACAAACACCTGCTATTAGGGGCAATGACAAATCCCCCACAAATTCCTTTTCATAGGGTGACCCCCAGCCAGGGTTTCAATCTATGAAAACTTCTCCCCAACTGAGTCGACCTCAAGGATCCTCGAGGATTTTCTGCCAAAAGAAGACACCTCTCCAACAGACTGGCGACAAGGTTTATTTCCCCAACAAACTACATAATTCCCAAGCGGAGTTCTCCTCAAGCAACAAAACAGGATTCCCCGATGGAAACATTCTAAAACAAGTTCCGAAGAGGGGCATACTCTTCGTCCACAGCAGCGGTCTGGGATTTCATTTCCCAAAGCTCCCCAGCTTTGGTCAAGGATTTATTTTCCAGACAAACATACATTTTGATAACATTTCATCTTTCATATATCTTATTTACATACATGATAAATGCATACGGCATAATCTCATTTATTTTGAGGACACCATACATTTCATGCATCATGACATTACATACAGCTAATGGTTTACCTTTTCAAGAAAAGGTCAATCAATAGATGGCTATCATCAAGAATTTTCAACAGGTCCAAGTTTAGTTTCTGAAGCAAAACCGAGTAATTACCTATGTGACCAGATGCAGCTTTACACTGGCTCATCATGAAACAGTCTTACATGGATTCCTATTCATCATTTAAGCAAACCTTTTCAAGTTCCAGATTAATACATGTAACAAGCCAGGAAAACTATCTGCGGTCGACTGTTAGTAGATTAATACCTGTAACAAGCCAGGAAAACTATCTATATGAAGAGATTGAAGATTAACACCTGTAACAAGCCAGGAAAACTATCTTTCTTTCTTAGGTCAGAGATTAATACCTGAAACCAGACAGGATAACTATCTCAATGACCAACCTTTTCAAGTTCTAGATTAATACCTGTAACAAGCTAGGAAAACTATATGTAGACGACTGATTGTAGATTAATGCCTATAACAAGCTAGGAAAACTATCTACATGAAGATATTGAAGATTAACACATGTAACAAGCTAGGAAAACTATCTTTCTTTCTAAGGTCAGAGATTAATACCTGAAACCAGACAGGATAACTATCTCAACGACCAACCTTTTTAAGTTCCAGATTAATACCTGTAACAAGCCAGAAAAACTATTTGTGAGCGACTGTTTGTAGATTAATACCTGTAACAAGCCAGGAAAACTATCTACATGAAGAGATTGAAGATTAACACCTGTAACAAGCCAGGAAAACTATCTTTCTTTCTCAGCTCAGAGATAAATACCTGAAACCAGACAGGACAACTATCTCAACGACCAACCTTTTCAAGTTCCAGATTAATACATGTAACAAGCCAGGAAAACTATTTATGGACGAGTGATTGTAAATTAATACCTGTAACAAGTTATGAAAACTATCTACATGAAGAGATTGAAGATTAACACATGTAACAAGCCAGGAAAACTATCTTTCTTTCTCAAGTCAGAGATTAATACCTGAAACCAGACAGGACAACTATCTCAACGACCAACCTTTTCAAGTTCTAGATTAATACCTATAACAAGCCAGGAAAACTATCTGTGGGCGACTATTTATAGATTAATATCTGCAACAACCCAGAAAAGCTATCTACATAACCATCCTGAAGCAATCTTACATGGGTTCCTTCTAACTACCAGATGCAGTTTTACATGGACTCATCATGAAGATACCCTACACAGGTTCCTTCTCATACATTTCCAGATGAAGTTTTACACAAACTCATCATGAAGCAGCCCTACACAGGAAACCAAAGATCTCCTCTGGTTCAGATAAGTCGCACCAAGATTTATTCTGATTCGTCTCTAGACCCCAGCTGGTTCAATTTAAACCTCTCAATGGTTTATCCTGATTCTTTTCCACATACATCTCCTCTGGTTCAGATAAATCGCTCCAAGATTTGTTCTAATTCTTACCCAAGACCTCTTTTTGTTCAGTTTAAACCTCTCAACGATTTATATTGATTCTTTCCAAATAAGACACTTTCTCTGGTTCAGATAAGTCTCTCCAAAGAATTATCCTGATTCTTCCTAGTTAAAGGTTACTAAAGACTTCTTCTAGGTTCAGTTTTTAAATCAACCAAGGGTTATTCTGATTCTTTCCCCAGTTGAGGTCAAGTTTATACTTAGTCTAATTTTTGTCAATGGTCACCTCCAGATGGCATTTGTAAGCCCATCTCTGCTAACTCTCCATTATCCCTCCAAATGGCATCTTTAAGCCCATTCCTTACACTTCAATCACAATATCATCGAGTGAAAATTTCTGGGCACTCTAGTGTTCAATCATCTTCTACCTTCAAGTCACGAATGGCAGATTCGCCAATCTAACTCTTCAGGTTTAAGAAGATTGAACAGGGGCAGTTGTTGTAACCCAAAATTTTCCCTCTCATTTCTCAAGGATTTTCTCACAAGATCTTCCATGAAATCAAGTTTGTAGCCCTGATACATCAACTTAGGCTTGGAATTGGCACAAGGGAAAATGGTCAAATTGCACACTCAAAAGTCAAACTTTAACTTTTGGGTCAAAATAAGGTTTCAAGAATCACATTTCATCAAGACATGTTGGAATTTGAAATTTGTTTCATTAAGAAAATCAAAATTCAAATTTACTTTGGAAAAGTCAAAATTCTAAATACTTAGAAATTTTTCTAAGTGTTTAGGAAAGATGATAAGTTCAGAACTTCTGGCCAGATTTTCACCATGATGTAAGTTGATTCTGGAAGAACTTCTAATACAAGAATTGTAGACCTCAACAAGATCTCAAACATTGCAGAACAGAAATTCTGTTAGAAATGTTGGGATTTCAAGTTATACATCTTCAAAGACATGTCATTGAAACTGAAACATTCAGTAAATTCTGGACCTCTCCAAAACAGGATTAGGTTAGAACTTTTGGACCAGTTTTCATATAAGTCCAGTCAGAATTTGCAAGAGAAATTCAAAGAAGACTTATAGAACGTGTTACAAGCTTTTGGGAAAGTTTGAGAACTCCTTCAGAACATGCTGGAGCAAGGAGATTCAAAGATCAGAAGTTGGATGATTGTTTTAAGTTACGTTGATGTTGAACTTCTAATCCAGATTGAGCTATGACACATAATCTCATATTGCAGGATTCTGTTTTGACAAATATCATCATCATTTAATGTTCACACCCACTTTTGAGTCTTTGTCCAAAGGATTTTCCCACGTGTGGCATAGAAGTACCATGGTTGTCCTTAGAAAGCAAACTTTTGTACAAAGTTTATGCTGACCCATGCTTTGCTTTTGCCTCTAAGGTTACTTTTCCTTAATTCATGCTTACAAATCCAGCTTAGGCATGGCTAAAAGCTGCTAACCACTATACTTGTTTAACTTTCTTCAAGAACAAGTCAGCGCCCTAGCATGATGGTTGTACCCTTGACCTCTCCAAGCTACCAAACATTTTCCTATAAATTGAAATCCATTGGAAACTGTAAAGAGGTCAGAAAAAATTGAAAAGAAAAGCCTTAAAACCTTGCAAAAACCTCCCAAGAACTTAAAGTTGCAGCCTAAATACAGAAAAACCTGCTAGTCTTTGATTTTTGCATTCAAATGCCAATTTCCTTCAAGTGTTTCTTGACCAAATCATCCATACAGTTTCTGATATACATTAGCAACTGTCCTAACTTCTATTTTCAGATTGTAACATATTCTCCATCAGTATCCACCTTAAAAAGTCAGAACTTTACTTCTTGGTTGTTCCAGAATTTTCCAGCCATTCATAGCCCAAGTTGAAGATTGTTCCAACCTGCTGAGCGCGTGAGGAAGCTGATCAGAACATTACAAACAGTCAGGACCAGGCTCCAGTTCACAGAACCTTTTCCGGCTGCAAGGTAAGCTTCCGCTGACTCTCATCATATCACTTAAGCATTGTTAGACTTGCATGTTCAAAATACAATGTAGACATCCTGATTCTATTATTGTACATATTCATAGATTTCATGTATTTTCTACCTAAGTAGGGAGAATATCAATTCAGAACTTCTTAATGAAACTAGGATTAGCAGATACATGCTTGTTTCTGATTTACAGTCTTGACATTTTTTATGTTTATGAAGCCATGATGAAAACCTTCCATAATTGCTATCTTTATGTTTTCTGTTCTGTTGAGAAATGACTAAGTTGCAGATGTTCTGATTAGCATGGAGAAAGAGTTGGAGTTTATCATCAGAGTTTACTTTATGATACATGTTTATGCTTTTGCTTTAAATATCGGATTTACAACCACCCCAGTAGTAGAAAGCGTGTGCATAAGACATTATTACCAAGGGTCATGGGTTCTAGCCCCAGAAGCATCTTTTTTTAGGTTCATTAGTTGATATTTTTACCCATCTATCTGTTAGACAATATTCCTAGATCAAAACTTCTAGGTAGCCTCACCCAACAGCATTATCACCTCACTCTCTCAAACAACCAGAACTTCTAATTTGCCAGTGACATTAGAACATCTAGATTCCCAGTTGTACCAGAGTTCCTAGACTCCCTCAGCAATCAGAACTTCTAGGTTTTCCTTTGTTCCCAGCAACCTCAGAACTTGGTGTACCCGGACCCAGAACTTCTGACCTTCTACTTTCCTACTAGCATTTTCTTTCTTGCAGCATATTAGAGTCAGAACTTTTGTTCCTTCTCATTTCAGCAACGTGCTGATTCTGACTCCCTTTTCTCTTATTATCTTATTTTAACTTTAATAACCAAAAACACCAAAAATATTTTATATTTACATACTTTATTTTATCTCTTTCAAAACCAAAAGATCAAAAACATTTTCTTAGGCAAACCTATTTCTTTTTTTTATAACAAAAACAAGTCCATTTTATATTTCATGTACATTATTTCAATATGGTCGTAATAGATAATTAGGATTCTAATTTCTTGCAAATCCCCATTTGTAAATTTTGTATACCACATCCCCAAATGATGTAATAGCGTAGTAAACTTACTTTCCGCAATTTATCGCTTTCATATAAATGCTAGTAATTAGGGTTTGTATGGAAAGATAAAATCAACAAGTAGATAACCATAACCAAAGATTCAATGCATGCAAATCAAACACACTATTCACACATGCACCCTTAGGGTAATTCCACTTGTTGCCTTACAAAAATGGTCATGTTATGCATGTGGGATGTCTTAGCAAAAACAATCAAAAATACAATATCATAGTCCCTCGATGACGCTACAGACGTTTCCTTTCAAATGATCTTAGTCCCTCAAAGAGAAATGCTAAGATATCTTACAACATTGCTATCATGACTATATGATGACCCACGCTCGTCCCTTTACATCCAAAGATGAGGCTTATTACCAATCAATGGTGAGATAGCAATATCAAAGGAAGGAAGAAATGAACAAAAGACTTTTGAGTAGGTAGAAACGTTCTTAGTTGCTTGCTCACTTTCAAAACAAACATCCTTGCTCATTTTTAAAACAAACACTTTCAAAACAAACACCAAACACTTTCAAAACATGAAATATTTTCAAAAGTCCAACACTTTGTACACGTTCTTACAACACAAGAACCGTTATAAAGTTTTCTTAAACAAAGGAGCATTTTCAAAAATACTTTCAAAAAACCACTACAGAGCACATTTTCAAACAAAGAAAGTGATCTAGCAAGCAACTAAGAGCCCATAGATAACTATGGATGAAAAGGGTGCTAATACCTTCCCGTTTCATAATATACCCCCCGAACTCAAGAAATAATCCTAAAGGTCTTTCCTGTTCTTTTCAACCTTTCCTTTTGGATAAAAGAAAAGTCGGTGGCGACTCTTACTAACCATAACAATTGCGATCAAACGCAAAACACCCAAGTCAGTTCTGTCACCGTATCACACACTTCCTCTTTGATTTTCACTGCCATATCAGGGTGAGTTCTTCGCAAGTTCAGTTTGATTGGCGGACACTCTGGATTCAGTGGTAAATGGTGCTCTATAATATTTGTATCTAGACCAGGAATATCTTGGTAAGACCAAGCAAAAATATCCACATATTATTTCAACATCTCAATCAACCTGCTCTTCACATCAGGACGTAACAATGTTCCAATCTTGACTTGCTTCGGATCTTCTTCTGAACCCAAATTGATTATTTCCAATGGCTCTTTATATGGCTGAATGGCATTCTCCTCGCGCTCAAGAAACCGTGAGACCTCTTCTGGAATCTCATCATAGTCTTCTTCTTCATCCCCATACACAGGACATTCAAAGTTGGGAGAGGGTGCAGGGTCATTGTATTCAACGGGTTTTTTAATTAATTTGCACATATGATTTATGATTGTTTTTAGAAATTGACACATATAACAAGTGATCATGCAGATTGAATTTCAGTTATTATTTATTTTGAAAGGTTTTTTATGATTACCATTTTCCAAGAAAAAAGCAAAAAATAAAGACACAATTTGGGAAACAAAGATAACTTTTATCATTGATTTTAAAAATCACAGCAAACAGATAAGCCCATACAATATTAATACTTTCACCTTGGGCAGAGTGAAAGATTTTCAAAAAGATTAACAAAAAAATATTACTTTGAAACATGTATGCAAGAGGGAACATCAATGGTGATCCAGTTCTGAACCCTAACTCCGTGCGTCACATAACTTGGCATTTCTAGCTCTGCTTCATCTTCCACAATGGCATTAATCCCGGAAACAATTGGATGCAGATAACCCCCGCTACGAAAGACGTCTTGATACTTTCCTACAGCAGACTTCGGCTTCATGCTCTTACCTTTATTATTCTTCACAGAGAACCCCAAGCCAGCTCTATTCTTGTTTACAGGTAGATCAACAATCCATCCCCATACGTCATTATGGCCTTTACGCACAACCTGTTGCGCATCCTTAAATGAAGCTATAGAATTCTCATTTCCTCTTATATTATCAATGGATAAAGCTTGGAACTGGGTTCCAACAGCAGCTTCATCCGCCTCCACAATGCTGAAAGAGGATAAATGAGATATCAATAATGCATGTTCTCCATTTATAATTACCACTTTTCCTTCATGTACAAACTTTGACTTCTGGTGTAAAGTCGAAGTGACATCCCCTGCCTCATGTATCCATGGCCGTCCCAACAAGAAACTATAAGCGGGTACAATATCCATGACCTGGAAAGTAATCTAAAACAAATGTGGGTCTATATGAATAGGCAAGTTCATTTCACCAATAACATATTTCCTTGATCCATCAAACGCTTTCACAATAATGCCACTTGGGCGCATGGGCGTTCCTTGATATTTCAACTTCATAAGTGTGCTCCTTGGTATAACGTTCAATGCGGATCCATTATCAATCAACACATTGGATAGTGAATCATTCTAGCACTTCATAGAGATGTGGAGGGCAAGGTTGTTATTCCTCCTTCATCGGGAAGTTCATCGCCGCAGAAACTCAGGTTATTACATGTTGTAATGTTCCCTACTACACTGCTGAATTGGTCTACAGGCATGTCACTTTCCATGAAAGGTTGGTCCAATACCCTCATCAAAGATTCTCTGTGAGCGGAGGAGTTCATCAATAAAGCCAAGATAGATATTTTTGAAGGAGTCTACAGTAGCTGATCTACAATTCTGTAGTCGCTCATCTTGATTATCTTCAAAATATCATCCATCTCTTTTTCTAGCGTAGCTCCACTAGATTCACCCGTAGCCTTCTTGGGTTCAACATTTTCAACAATTTTCTTTCCAGTACTAACATCTCCACAAACAAATGGTGCAAATACACGACCACTGCGGGTCACTCTGCTAGTCTCAGCAATATTTCCAACATTAGGCATTGGCTGGATGAGAACTTCTACAACATCCTCTAAAATTGAAGCATTATATTTGTAGGGTACCACCTTGTTTGACTTGTAGGGGACAGGACCCGACAAACTAATCACCAATGGAGTAATAGATGGCTTGCTATGATATTAAACTTCAAAAGGGGTAGGCGCATAAAAACAAGGCACATTAACATTTACTCTCTTTTCAACACATTCAGTCATTACAGAGTCATATCTGGAAAACAAATCTTCATCTGAGGAGAAGAACTCATCCGCAGAGGCATACTCATCATCTAACTCTTCTTCAGCCAAACAAACCTCAATCATATCAACTTCATGGTAATCATCCCTTTGGCCTGTAACCTTGATAGTACCGTTGTCCAACAATAACTGAATACCATTCCTTACAATTGAACATCCTCAGGAGTCTCGCAGCAAATTCGGCAAGATCCATACTGATGTTCTACTTGACCAACCATGTGGCAGAAAGTAGCATGCAATTGTACAAGATCCTCATTCATATATTCCGCATCAAGGATTCTGAACTCTCCCGGACATCCAGAAACCATGTTTACTTCCTCTTCATACTCTGCCCTAGGCCTGATTATATGGATGAGGCCTTCATCCATCATCTCCTACAAATCAACCTTTATCTTGTCACAACCCTGTATATTCGTACTGCAAATAGCACAATCGGCATGGTCATGCGTATAGTAGCTAAATTCACAGAGGTCTGCATGCATTTTCACTAAATCACCTCTAACCAAATTAACATCAAAAATCCGGAAGTCGCCTGGACAACCGGCTACCATGTTCACAGCATTTGCTCCTCCATGCTTTGGTAGAGGATTATCTTTCACATTAGGGCCAACATCCTTGAAGGATAAGATACCAAACTTCACCAATTTTTGTACTTCAGTTTTCAAAGGATAGCAGTTCTCAACATTGTGCCCTGGTGCTCCCTGGTGAAAAGCACATGTTTGGCCTGCCTTGTAATACCAAGGCAATGGTGATGGTACATTGGGAGGTGGTCGGGTATGAACCAACTTCTTCTGAATTAATGTTGGGAGTAATTCTATATAACTCATAGGGATAGGGTCATAACTCTCCCTTCTCTGATTATACCCTTGGTTCCCCTGATGGGATGGTCTTTAATAAGCAACGGTGGTTGGAGCTACACCAACAACTGGAGTAACTGAGGCGAGTTGCTGATGATGCTGATAATTTCTTCTAGGAGGATTAAGCCTCCTCTCTTGCATAACAGCATTCATATCTTCTTCCTTCCTTTTGGCAACCCCATAGGATGGCTTCTTCGCACTTCCGGAACTTTCACTTTTGTTAAATGGCCCTCTCTCACATCCTCTTCCAAACGGATACCCATGCCTACCATTTTAGTAAATTCACTTGGCGCAATCGCTACCATCCTCTCATAGTAGAAAGAACCCAGGGTCTTCAAGAAAATCTTATTCATCTCCTTCTCTTCCATGGGAGGAATCACTTAGGCGGCTACCTCACGCCATCTCTGTTCATATTCTTTGAACGACTCCCTGTCCTTATGGACCATGGCCCTGAGTTGATCACGGTCAAGCGCCATGTCTACGTTGTATTTATATTTTCGAATAAATGCTTCTCCCAAGTCATTAAAAGTATGGATATTGACACTGTCCAAACTCATATACCACTTCAGCGCAGCACCACTCAAATTATCCTTAAAAAGTGAATCAACAGACGTTAATCATCAGTATGGGTAGACATTCTTCTTACATACATCACAAGATGATCACGAGGACAAGTGTTGCCCTTGTACTTCTCAAATTCCTGGACTTTATACTTCGCATGTATCTTGACATTCGGGACCAAGCATAAATCATTCACATTCTGCCCGAACAATTCCTTTCCCCTGAGGGCCTTCATCTCCCTCTGCATCTTGTCAAACTGGTCTTGAAAATCATCCATTTTATCATAGAGACCCAAGTCTTCATTTGGTGGAGGAAAAGGACGACACATGTCATCATTAGCAAACGGAACCATATTCACCGAAGGAGGTGCAGTAGGAGCAACATGCACCACAGGAGGCGCGGGAGTAACAGTAGTCTAAACATCTGGAGTATCTTGATGACCAAGATTGAAACCTTCAAGCACACAATTCTCTGGCATTCCCTATGGATAACCTTGAGGCATACGATTTTGAACAACAACTAGAGTAGCAGACACCAGAACAGTCGGAGCTTCAGTAGTAACCCTTATTGGTTAAGGTTGAACACTCGGTGGATGATTCTGAGCAGCCACCAGAGATTCCATCAAAGCAGTAAGATTGGTCATGCCGGCCTTCAAAGCAGAAACTTCCTCGCGCAGCTCGCGATTCTCTTGTTCTAAGTTGTCCATCTTCCTTCTGAAATTAGCTCGAGTGTTATAGTGGTGAGACAGCTTGATGAAAGAAGTAAAGAAGCTTGGTAAGACACTTGGATATGCATAATAAATGCAAGAAATATGTGCAATATGATGCATGATATGCAATGCACATGATTTATTTTATTATTAATATTTTAAGGGACTTAAATATTTATAGACATATTGCAAATATCAAAGTAATAACACATTTGAAATACTGAAAAAATTTATTATAATAACTTCAAAATGGATTTCAAGTTTCAATAATCCCAAGTAGAAGATAAAAATAAAGTCTAAAACCCTAAGAAGTAAAACTGATGGAGATCACTCTATACGTTGGTGCTTCTCTGTAAGCCTGGAAATTTGAGCCTTCAACCTCTGGTTTTCTTCCGCATATCTGGTGGCAACTTCCTTCCAATCACTTGAATCATGAAGTGAGCAACTAGCATCTTAATGAGGCTTAGAGGAAAATAAATCCCCTTACCTCTCCATGGTCTCTACAGCCCGACTCTCCAGAATCTCAATCAAGTCGTCTTTCTCCTTCAAGTCTGCTCTATAGGAAATCTCCAAAGTTTGACACTTATTTTGCCAAGCATCCTTTTCCTGATGCATCCTGATCAAAGCAAGATGTAGCTCTTCTATATCATCCAATAAGGGAGGAGTGGTCTTCACAAATAAGTCAGGCATAGGTGCTTCCCGGGAATACGACATCTTTAATTGAATAGCTCTCGTTTGGACCTATGGAAGATAAGGCTCCAAAGAAACAACCCCCCTAGGTCCCAGGTATTTCCTACTCTTCCTATAAATGTGACGTCAAGCCTTCGCAATCATCTCCCTATCTTCCTTATGGTCTTCTCCCTCCTTCAGGAAGAAACTACTCAAATGCATATAATTTGGTTTATCCCTCATCGGATAACCAAGCTGTCGTCGTGCAAGAATAGGGTTGTAGTTAATTCCTCCCTTTGTACCAAGAAGAGGTACATTAGGGAAAATACCATAACTGTCGACAATCTCTACATCATGGTAAGCCTGATGATATCAATCAATATTCGAGTGAGTAAGTTCCATGATCTTAGGAGCCCAACGGGGTTCCTTCCTAACATCCCAGAAAGCATCATACTGAGGCATATGAGAAATAAACCATCGGTATAACAGATGCGTGCAACAGATAATCATTCCCCCATGATAAGAATTACGAAGATGAATAGAGTAATAAGAATCACCCAACAATGTAGGAACTGGGTTTCCAATCATGAAGATCCTGATAGCATTAACGTCAACAAACTTATCCACATTAGGAAATAAAAACAACCTGTAAGCATGTAGAGCAAATATAGCCTCAAAAGCGACTGTACTCTTCATCTTGGCAAAGTGACGAGCTTTTTCTAATAAGAACTGAGCTGGTAATCCTCTAATCCCTCCTTTAGTAGTCATATTGGATTCATCCTCAGACTTCCCCAGATGGATCAAAGCAGTAATCTCGTGTGGTTTTAGCTCACCCTCCAAACCAATAAAAGGAACACGGTTAGTAATCGGTAAATCCAACAGATAAAAATACTCCTCCACTGTAGGAATCAACTGATAGTCAGGGAAAGTAAAGCAATGATACATCGGATCATAGAACTAGACCAAGGTCGAGAGAATACCTTTATTTGTCCTAAGCTTCATGAGTGGAATGATGGATCCATACTTCTTCCGAAAATCTGCATAACACTCAATCTCAGGAATTAGACTGATCAACTCATCTATCTTGGGATCTTTAAAACTGTATTTTCCGGTCTTTCTTTTTCCAGAATCCATGGTCAAAAGGTACCTGAGATATTCGCAAATGGTCAACTTTTAAGTCCCTTGAAATAAACATTTCTTCAAAAGATGCTTATGAGTGCGTGAATAGATGATGTAACAATCACACACAAGATCACAAACATAGGGTTCATAGGTTCAACATCACGAGCATGAGGTCGAAGGTACTACCCATAAGGTATGTTATAAAAGTTATCACATATAGAACAAGGTTCTAGAGGTTCCCAGAGTCTACATCCTTCCTTCGGATACTACCAACTTCCCGATTAACTCGGTAAGTAGTAATATTCTCAAGAAAAACTCATCTGAGCATAGTATCGCGTGACAACTAATTCTGAATTACTCCGTCATAGCTTCCGCAGTACACCTAAAAGACCAAGAGGTATTCTACAGTCCTCATCTTCAGCAGGCTCCCAGATCAAAAGCAGCACATCTTTCCGATTACTCGGTAAACGACACTACAATCAAAGGGGCATCCACTGAGTGGGGGATCTCATGCCTCCTTTTTTTGGATTACTCCCTCAAAGTTAACATGATTATACCGCATGTCCTATCTTAAATTTTGCCCAAGTTTGGGTATAGGACTTATAAGTAATCACCAAGCACCCTGAAAACCAGGAAAATCAAGACAAACATATATAAAACATATAACACATAAACAATAATAGCACATATATAGATATAAAAAAGATAGGTTTAACCCACTTAGGGATGGACCAGCAAGAGGTCAATCTTTCCCCAGTGAAGTCGCCATTTTTTCTGTAGCGGTAGAAATGTTTAAGACTAAGCCATCGAATTGACTAGACTTATACAGATCAAAATAAAAATCGCCACCGCACTTTATTGTTTCCAAAGGAATGGGAAAAGAGCGAATAACCCAAAAAGAGGGGGAAAGATTCAAGGTAATGGGGTTGGTTATGCAAAGGGAAGGTATTATCACCCTAAACATCTACGGTACTCCGCAGGAGCCTCTTTGAAAAATCTGTATATTTTGGATATAAAATGTTTTATGTAAAATAGATGGTGGAGGTGAGAAAAGAAATGTATTTTTTATGATTTTTGCACCCGCCGCGGTTGCAAACCTTTAGTGACTACGTACCACCTTTCGTGCAATAGGGGATCAGGGTACACGTAGTTCATCTTTAAAAATTTTAAAACACAAGTGTGTTGATTAATTTTATGAGATAAGATATCATCGTCATTGTCCGTGTGGAAAAACATACTTACTACCCCCAGTCATGAGAAAGGCGAATTTGCATCATCTCAAAGTGGAGGATATGGCTTGGATTTTTAAAATCAACAATGCCTCACTCAACACCCAAGTGGAAAATATCTATCTTCACTATATATTGTAGAAGTATAGTTGTTTGCATCACTACAAAGATTGACAAGAGTCTAATCTTTTGGGAAAGGTTTTAAGCCAAAATGGCAAAATGGTTTGAAATGAGATTGGTTGACTTTTAGTCTTCTCACAAAGAAAATGTCAAGGTATTATTAAATTGATTGAGGTTTATTTATGAATATTATTTTGAAAATGCATGGACCTAAGTCCAAGTTTATTATGAAAGTGGTTCAAGTTTAGAAACAAGAAGGGTTTTCAAAAGGAGGGTGAAGGTTTTTTAAATTAAAGAAAATGAGAGGAGGAGAAGGGACTATCCTAAAGCATAAGGTAAAAGCTAGGGATAAGAACCATCTAACTAACAAGAATCCAATACTTGATATTATGAGTCAAGATAGAATTACCATTATTTAGATTGAAACCAAACAAGCAAATATACTAGACCTCTTGAGAACCAAACTTCAAGTGTATTAAGTCTTCACAAAAATTGAGCAGAGTAACGGCTGTATACGGGTGAATTCCATATTACAAATAAATAATGTAATCACAATAACCTGCACATAAAACAAAAAAATAACCCAATGTCTTGAGGTAAACCTCAAGAACTTCAGACAAAATATCAATTAAGGCCACAAGGTCTCCAACATAGGCCAATGTCTCTAATCCTAAGTCCAAGAAGTCCAATACTCCATAATGCCAAGGATAGTAACCAAATAGTCCAAGTATCATTAAAGCTTTTTATGGTTCATGTTAATTATGAGGTGTCTTAAAAGAAAAGAAAAAGCACAAGTGAGCAAAAATAAAAATAACAAGAATATAAATGCTCAAGTTAGCAAAATAAAAATGGCATGAAATGTAATGCTTCAAGTAAATGGTACATAAAGCATAAAAATAAAAGCATAAAGTAAAAACAATTTAATAATTAGTGGTTAGTTGGATGACCATCTTGAAACTTGCATTTGGAACTCATTAGAGGATTGGTAGAACCAAAGCCTCCACACAACAAGTTGCATTTGTTTTTTTTCAAGTATATCATCTATTTGGAATCCTCAAAAGTATCATTTAATGATCAACGATGTTTAAGTGATCTGGATTGACGAAAAGTGTTATAGATGCATTAGAGGATTGTTAGAACCAAAGCCTCCACACAATGAATCTCAAGGTTATTGGATCAAAGAGATCAAATTAACATACTTGGGCTTGCAAACATAGGTTTGGGCCACGAATGATCATTTATTCGAATTGGGACAAAATTTAGCGTTATGTTAAGCAATCGTAAGTGGACTTATATAGAAGTCGCACCTATTTTGAGGTCGGTCAATATTAATCTATGCACCATTTGTTTTGAGACATGATATAGAGATCATGCTCCAATAACACTTAGTGCAATAAGAAAGGGATAAGATGAAGAGGGGTGGGAAAGAATATACAAACCACATTTAAATTAAAATTTAATCAAACTATTATTAAAATCATTCATTCATTTTTATGGAGTTAGACTCAACACCATAGATCCAATGATATTAATAAAGCTCATGATCAAAATTCAACCCAAGATCAGCCAGAAAATAATCACAAAATAATATTGCATTTAATATATACATATTAAAAAGGGTTTAAAAATGTTTAAAAATAGAAATAAGGGATAAAAAATATCAACTATGTTCAAATTAATAAAGAAACATTAAGTAAGACCATAGAAAAATCAGCAATAAACTCAGATATTTTTATAAAATTTTTGGTAATTTTTTAAAGTCAGAAACTATTTTTAAAATTAAAATAAATGAGTAAAATAAACCAAAAATGATTAAAAAAAATAACAAATCGGAAATAAAAAAGAAATGAGGTCACCAATATTTGTCACAATATCATTGGATCATTCCATATTTTTTTCAGAATTAAAAAATCAATAAAAGTATTTTTAAATATTTTAAACAAATCAAATAAAGTGAAAATTTATAAAAAAAATATCAAAACACAAAATAAAATTGTGAAAAAATAAAAATCAGAAAGAGAAAAATCAAAAATATTTTTCATAATTTTTTCATATTTTTTGGACTAAAAATGAATTTTCTATGATTTTTTGAAGTTTAAAGCAATTAAATATAAAAATCATAAATAAAAAATAAAGTCAAAAATATGTGGACCATTGGATGAGAGTCAAAACGCATTAGTAATCAAATCAAGGGATCTGGCGTGTTGTGCATATCATGGTCATTACTGAATAAAGCATAGGATCAAATATAAATTAGAAATTCAAAAAATACAAATGGCACGCTGTGATACGGTGGAAGAACTGACTTGAGGGTTTTGCGTTTGATCGCAAATGTTGAGGTTAGCAAGAGTCTCCACCGACTTTTCTTTTATCCAAAAGGAAAGGTGAAAAAGCACAGGAAAGACCTTTGAGATTGTTTCTTGAGTTCGGGGGTAGATTATGAAAAGGGAAGGTATTAGCACCCTTTTCATCCATGGTTATCCATGGGCTCTTAGTTACTTGCTAGATCACTTGCTTTTGTTTGAAATTGTGCTTTGTGTGGTTTTTAAAAGTATTTTGTAAAGAGGCCATTGTTTAGGCAATCTTTGTAATGATTCTCGTTCGTAAGAATGTATACAAAGATGTTGATCTTTTGAAAACGTTTTCATGTTTTGTAAGATGTTTTGAAGGTGTAAGTGTTTGTTTTTGAAAATAGCAAGGATCTTTTGTTTGAAATGGAGCAAGTAATTAGGAGCAATCTACCTACTCAAATGTCTTTCTTGTTCATTTTCTTTTCCTTTGACATTGTTGTCTTACCATTGATTTGGTAAGCAACCCTATCTTTGGATGTAAATAGGACGGGCGTGGGTCATCGTATAACCATGATTAGCAATGTTGCAAGGTATCTTAGTATTATTTTTAGGGACTAAGATCATTTGAAAGGCAACTTAGATAGCGTCATCGAGGGTCTATGATCTTGTATTTTTGCTTGTTTTTGGCTAAGATACCTTACATGCGTAATATGGTTATTTTGTATAAGGCAACCAAGTGAGATAACCCTAGGGGTGCTTATGTGCAAATGTGTTGTTTTCATGCTTGATTTTGTCTTGAATTAGGGCTTTTATAAGTATTGGTTTTAGTCTTTCCATACAAATCCTAATTACTAACATTTGTATATAAAGCGATAAATTGCGGAATTTAAAGTTACTACGCTATTACAATATTTGCGTAATATTACTAATAAAAATATTTTTTTGTGAGGAAAATAAAATAAACTAAGTCAAAATCTAAATCTAACATTTTTTGTATTTTATGATTTTTTTAATATTTAGAAAATATATTTAAGAAAATAAAAATGAAATAAAAAAGAAAATGAATAAACTTGGGCCAGGGGTGCCAATAGCCTGCAGGGGGTTAGTCAGCAAAAAATTAAAAAAAAACAAAGCAATCCCAATAAGGCCCAGGCACTCAAAAAGTCAGAAAATGCCAAAATTCGTAAAAATGTAAAAGGGTACCACTGGGGCTCGAACCCAGGTCCCATAGGTTAACAGGCGTGTGTTTTACCACTGGGGTGGCTGTACATCCGTTCATATAAACAAAACAATAAATATGTAAGGCAAATCAAGTCCTGATGACTTCATCTTCAACCTCCTGCCAGTGTACCTGCAACTTCTTCATTTCTCAACAAAAATGGAAGATGACAAAATGAAAGTTGTTGCGTTCTTCCTCGCGAATCTAACCATGTAAATAACTAAAGCTAAAAGTCAAAGATAAATGAGAATTTCTCTGGCCCTAATTTGAACCCTAAAAATTCCATAAACTTTAACTCTAAAATTCTCTAAGCTCAGACCATGTAAATGCAAACTATGGATATGTACAGCTCTGTGGCAATGAGGTCTACATTTTTCCTTCACAAAATAAACATTAATGATGCTTAAATGATGAGATAGAAGTTCAAGTGAAATACCTCAAAACTGGAAATCATGAAATGCAAATGAGCTTGATTCAAAGTGCTGTAAGGATCAGGTTAGCTTCCTTGAGGTCCCAGGAAGCTAATGTAATGATTAGCTTGAGCTGAAAGTGGCTGAGGAGCTCTAGAGAAGTCAAATTGCAAACCCCTATTTTTGAAAATGGAACTTGATGATTGAGGTGTTACAGTTGAGCAAATGGACTTTATATGTTTTGTATTTGATGTTTAGAAGCTTTTGAAAGTGAAAGGCTAAAGAACGCACGAGGGGATTTGGAGTTTGGTATGTAAAGTCAGAATTTGAACAATAATGGTGTTTTGAGACAGTTTCTGGCTAGAGGGAGTTTGAGTGAGTTTTAGGGTCTTCAAGCTCGTCTCCTAGCTCACAAATAGTGCTTCTATTTATAAGCAATAAGTTTGGAGACTTGTTGTTGATCAGAATTTGAAATACATGTTTATGCATAACATACGATTTTTGAGAAAACAAGTCACAATGCCTTGTGTACTTGCTAAGATAGAGTGGTTATGCATTAAACACACTTGCTTCTGACTTTGTAGATAAAGTGTGATCAGAGGGAACAAGTTAGAGGCTCAAGAATGGACTTTATGCATAAAGCTTTCTTTTCAAGAATGGTATTGTTAACTTTCTTCTCAAAATGGCCATGTGAATTAGATAAAGCTTAAATCACTTGGGTTATAGATCAAAAGTTTGTGTAATCCATTAATTATTGAGTGACAAACAAGTTTGAGGCATGCAAAGCAAAGATTATGCAACCTAACATTGATTTGGTTCATGTGTTCATCCAAAATGACTTGTAATTCAAGTGACAAAACCCTAATTTCATCTTTTCGATTCTCCCTGCTAAAGAATGATCTCAAGAAGTTCTCGGACATTTTGGAAAGAATGCAATGTGATCTATAACCCATATTTGAATTGCTTTTGAATATTCCTCTTGGAACTATATGAAAAAGTGCCATGAAGTTAGGTCAAAATCCTGGTCAAATTATGGCAAAATTTCACTAAGTGTTTAGTTTCATGATCCTATGTTCACAAAATCATAACTTGAGATGCAAGCACTTTTGGAAGAAGTTGTGTGAAGAAAAGTTGTATATTTCATGGAGATCTACAACTTTAATGTTGTAAGTTTCTCTTTAATCATCTTGCATCATAGTGAAAATTTGGCTCAAAGTTATGAAAAAACATTAAATTTCCAACACTTAGAAAAATTTCTAAGTTTAGAAATTTTGACTTTTCAAAATAAAATCTTGACTTTTTGATTTATTGATGAATAAGTTTCATATTTTGACATGTTTTGATGAATTATGATCTTTGGCACTTGAATTTGACCAAAAAGTCAAAGTTTGACTTTTCAGTATACAGTTGACTTTTGATCAGTTGACTGCAAAATTCATATGTCAATCCAATGGATTTGCAATATTTTGAATCATGTCATTAGTTCAAAATGATTCAATTGGAATCTTGAGATCATGCCTTAAACCAATTGACCATTTTCTAGGTCAAAAATCAGAAATTGCCCTTTCCCAATCAAAACCTTAATTTTGACCATTTTGCCCTTTTGGAGATTTGATCAAATTTCTTGAGGAATTATGGTCCAAACTTGATCAATGATACATATGAGTTTAAAATGTTTATGTGGATCAAAAATTATGAAGTTTGACTGTAAATTGGCCATGGTTGACTTTTTTCCCCATTACAGCAGATTTTTGGGTCAATTGTTCAATTGACTGATCAAAAGTGTGATCCAAGGCTTGAAACTTGACATGAGTAATCTTGGGGGTCCATAAAGATCCATGAAAGTCATATGAAGCATTTATAGTTCAAAAATCCTTGTGCAAACTCAAACCCTAATTTTGGTCATCAATGCCTAAGGAGGTGTCTTGAGATGATCAAACCCTAGTGCAGTCTTGAGCCCAAGGAGATTTTGTGAGCAAATTCTTGATAAGTGAGAGGGAAAATTTTGGGGTACAACACACGCCATCATTGGTTGGAAGATGACACGTTGGTAATCTTCAACCTCCAACCAGTCCCAAAACCAAGTTGCTCAATCTGTAAAATTAGAGCACGAGACCTATGTCATTCGCTTCGTCTCTTCAAGACGAAGATAACCACACATTCGCGACAAATTTATAGAAACTGTAGCTCAAGCAATTTGTAAGAAAAGTTTTGAAAAGGGATTTGAAATTTCATGGTCAAAATGTGTTTCCAGATAAAAGCAAGTGTTACGACTAGAACCAGGACAATGAGAGCTTCACAATGATATCAAAGTTTTGAAGAATTGATGGAGAAATCTACCTATTGAAGTTGAGTATCAGAGCTCTGAAACTGGACTTCTATGGATCAATATAGGTCACAACTCTTGAAGGTAATTGTATGGTTAGCTTCAGGGAAGATCAAGGAAGGTGAATTGATAGAAAAATTGGATTGAAAAAGGCTTGAACACTGATTTCAAAGTTACATAAAAATGAGCTATGGAGCAAGTTTGGCAGGGTGATTCTAGTTGTTCAAGCTTGAGGAAATGAATGAGGGATGACCCTCTATTTATAGAGAATCAAATGGAATGTTCAAGCGTGTGAAATGATGAGGTTTAGAGGGAAATCGTGTGAAGTTGCAAACAAGAAAAGTGTGACTTCTAATTTGATCAAAACTCATCCAAAACGCGCTTTTTGCTATGTCATTCACTTCTGGAAGTTTACTAAACATGTTTAGAAGCAAAAACGCACAGGAAAAATTTGTTTATAAGCTAAATCAAGAATTTCAAATTCTGACTTTTGAAGAAACTTCAGTTTCAAGTTACCAAGTTCAAATCAATGGCATTCTCAGCTCAAGGGGTCTTAGGGCATGATTCTTGAAGATTTAGAAAGATGAGGTTACAAGCTTTGCAATAGAAAAACAATGGAATCAAATGGATGTTTGAGCTGAAAGTTACAATGAGTCAAAGTTGGGAAAAAGAAGTTGACTTTCCATACTTAGAAATATTTCAAGTTTTTCTTCAAAAGTGACCTATAATGTTTTGCATCCAAACATGGCCTTCCACAAGGAATTTGTTCTTGACCAAAAAATATGGCATGAAGTAGACATCTTGTATGATATTTTGAAACTTGAACCATTCAAAATCTCCAAAAATTGAGAGAGTTATGAATTGTTAAAGTTGGAAACAAATCATGAAATGGCCTATAATATTTTGTATCCTTAGGGCATCTTCCATCCATTTTATCACTTTACACATAAAAGAAGGAATAAAGTTTACATCTTCAAGATCATTATGGAAAAAGAGTGGTCTCAAGGTGATAAAAATTGACCAAGTTATGATCATTTTAAGTCACACATGGAAAATTGGGGGTTCATCTAAAGGACTTGTAATCTTTCTTCATCATCAAGCTTCTTCCACATGAACACTACTTGAAACTTTTGAAGTGATTTGTTAATAACCCTTTAAAGAGAAGGATGTATTTGTAATCACTCAAAAATATCAAAAGATGAGCAAGATATACTTCTTTGAAGTTCAACACCCTAGCTCCTAGATCAAGAAAATGTTTTGAGGAACTTTGACAATTTGAACAACCTTCTTGTACCAACACTTTTGCTTTGTAAATAGAAGTTGTTGATGATGACAATGAGAACTCATAGTAACCAAAACCACTTCCATATCTTGAGAATTGAGAGAAATGTGCACTTGTGACCAATGGGAACAAGGCCTTGTCCAATCATGACAACTTCTTCAATCAACCCCTTGTACCTTTGAATAAATCTTGATAACTTTGAAATGTGGTGAACCAAGATAAACCTTACCATGCCATTTCTTCCAAAATAACTTCAATGGCGAGGTTTTAACTTCCCAAGCTTTATTGACTAGGGCATGGAAATAAACTCATGAACCCGTGGATCAACTTGCTAAGCCACATTGCCTTTACCTACATTATTAACAAGTAAGACAAACCAACATTTCATTTTATTAATTAAAAGGAAAGTCAAAACAAAACATGCATGATCAAAAAATAAAAACAAGTCAAGGTGCTTGGTGATTCCTCAAGGAGCAAAGCTAAAGATTGGGAGGAGAACCAAAAGCCCTAATATGACCTTGTTGTGATTGAATCAATATGGTATGATGAATCAATATGGTATGTGACCTTGTTGTGTTGAGATATGCACCATTTGTTTTGAGACATGACATAGAGATCATGCTCCAACAACATTTAGTGCAATGAGAAGGGAATGAGATGAAGAGGAAATAGGGTCAAAAGAGAAACCACATTTGAATTAATATTTAATCAAACTATTATTAAAATCATTCATCCATTTTTTGTGGAGTTAAACTCAACACCATGGATTCAATGATGTTAATAAAGCCATGATCAAAAAATCAACCCAAGACAGTAAAAAAATAATCAAAAAATGATAATATAATTAATATATATTAAATGGTTAAAAAATGTTTTAAAAAATGGAAAATAATGAGGAAAATATCAATTATGCTCAAATTAATAAAAAAAAAATGAAAAATAAGACCATAGAAAAATCAGAAAAGAGGCCAAGTAATTTTATAAAAATTTTGGTAATTTTTAAAAGTCAGAAACTATTTTTAAAAATTAAAATAAATGGGTAAAATAAACAACAATAGTAAAAAAAATAGTAAAGTCAGAAACAAAAATAAAATAAGGTCACCAATATTTGTCACAAGATCATTGGATCATTCCATAATTTTATCAGAATTTAAAAATCAGAAAGATAATAATCAAAAATATTTTTCATAATTTTTCCAGATTTTTTGGACTAAAAATGAATTTTCTATGGTATTTTGAAATTTAAAATAATTAAAATATAAAAATCAGAAAAAGAAAATAAATGTAAAAGATGTGGACCGTTGGATGAGAGTCAAAACACGTTAGTAATCAAATCCAAGGGATCTGGCGCGTTGTGCATATCATGGTCATTAATGAATAATGTACAGAATCAGTAATAAATCAGATTTTTGAAAAACACAAATGGCACGCCATCATTGGTTGGAAGATGACACGTAGGTCATCTTCAACCTCCAGCCAACGTGATTTGCATGTCTCTCAAACTGTAAAATCAGAATCTCATACCTATGCCAATCGCTTCGTCTCTTCAAGACGAAAACAACCACACCCTCGCGCCAAATTTATATAAACTGTAGCTCAAGCAATTTGGAAAGAAAGTTTTGAAAAGGGATTTGAAAATTCATGGTCAAAACGTGTGTCCAGTGAAATGTAAGTGTTGCGACTAGAATCAGGGCAATGAGAGCAACATAATGATATCAAAGTTTTGAAGAATTGATGAAGGAATCTACCTATTGAAGTTGAGTTGCAGAGCTCTAAAACTGGACTTCTATGGAACAGTATAGGGCACGAATCTTGAATGTAGTTATATGGTTAGCTTCAGGGAAGATCAAGGAAGGTGAATTGAGGGAAAAATGGATTGAAAAAAGGCTTGAGAATAGATTTCGAATTTGCTGAATTCTGGGTTGTGAAGCAAGTTTGGCAAGGTGATTCTGGCTATCTAAGCTTGGGAAATTGAATGGGGGATGACCCTCTATTTATAGGGAAGAAAATGGGATCAAAAGGAATGGAAAATGATGTGTTTTGGACGGAATTCGTGTGGGTCTGCATCATGAAGAAAGTGTGACTCAAACTTGATCAAAACTCAGCCAAATCGTGTGTTTCATGATGCTAATCACTTCTGGCAAGTTGCTAAACATGATTAGAACCAAAACGCGTGGAAATATTATGATTAGAAGACAAAACAAAGATTTCAAAATCCTGAGTTTGTGAAAAATTCAGTTTCAAACTATCCAATTCAAATCCATGGCATTTCCACCTCAAGGGGTCTTAGGGAATAATTCTTGATGCTTTGGAAAGATGAGGTTACAAGCTTTGCAGTGGAAAAAGAATGGAATCAAATGGATGCTTGAGCTGAAAGTTACATGGAGTCAAAGTTGAAGAAAAACAATTGACTTTCCATACTTAGAAATATTTCAAATTCTTCTTTAAAAATGACCTATAATCTTTTGTGTCCAAACATGG
This sequence comes from Vicia faba, assembly GCA_948472305.1. Lineage (NCBI taxonomy): Eukaryota > Viridiplantae > Streptophyta > Magnoliopsida > Fabales > Fabaceae > Vicia > Vicia faba. The sequence continues at coordinate 448,964,721 of OX451740.1, forward strand.
CCTTCCACTTAGAATTTGCTCTTGACCAAAAAATATGGAATGAAGTAGATCCCTTGAATGACATTTTTCAATTTGGACAACTCAAAATCTCCAAAAATTGAGCAAGTTATGACTTGTTGAAGTTGGCCAAAAATCATGAAATGACCTATAATCGTTTTCATTCTTAAGGCAACTTCCATCCATTTTCTCACTATGCACATAAAATAAGACATTAAGTACACATCCTTAAGATCATCATGAAAAAATAATGGGCTCAAGGTGATAAAAATTGACCAAGTTATGACCATTTGAAGTCACATATGGAAAATTGGGGATTCATCTGGGTGACTTGTAATCTTTCTTCTTCACCAAGTTCCTTCCTCATGAAAACTCCTTGGAACTTTTGAAGTGATTTATTGGTAACTCTTTGAAGAGAAGTATGTTTTTGGAATCACTCAAAAATACCAAAATATGAGCAAGATATGCTCCCTTGAAGTCCAAAACCCTAGCCTCTAGATCAAGAGAATGCTTTGAGGAACTTTTCCAAGTTTGAACAAACTTTTTGTGCCAATATTATTCCTTTGTGAATAGAAGTTGTTGAGGATGATGATGAGGACCCATAGCCACAAAAACCACTTCCATACCTTGAAATTAGAAAGAAATATGCCCTTGTGACCAAAAGGAACAAGACCTTGTTCAATCATGACAACCTCTTCCCTTAACCCTTTGTATTTTTTAATCAATTTTGATAACTTTGAAATATGTTGAACCAAAATGAGCCTTGTCATGCAATTTCTTCCAAAATCACTCTAATAGTGAGGTTTTGAATTTCTCAAGATTTACTAGGGCATGGAAATAAACTCATGAACCCATGAAGCAAACTTGCTAAACCTCATTGCCTTTACCTACATTATTAACAAGTAAGGCAAACCAACATTGCATTTTGTTAATTAGAGAGAAAATCAAAGCAAAAACATCCATGATCACAAAAGGAAACATGTCAAGGTGCTTGGTAACTCCTCAAAAGAGCGAGGCTAAAGATAGGGAGAAGAACCAAAAACCCTAATGTGATCTTGTTGTGATTGAAGCAATATGGTATGATGAAGGGATCTCAGGGGCGAAAATTGGGGTACAACAGCTGCCCTTATTTAAGTTTCTTCTATTCGGAGATACGAAGGTTAAAAATCTTCGTGTCGACATGATCGAAGATACTTAAATATAAAACAAACCCTATTTTTGGCCCTAAGATGCCATGCAAATGCTGATGTATATGAATGCATATGAACAGTACCAAAGAAACGCAGAGTATCATTGGGGATGCCACAAAAATGAAGAAACAAAGGAGAAACACCACCAGGAAAGTAAATCACTGGTGAACCAAAAGATTTGAATCAGAGAGGAAGATAACAATCATCGACGTTCACTGCCGATGGCAAAAAGATAACAAACACCGACGTTCACTGTCGATGGTCTACCAACTTTCACTAAAGGTAGAAAGAGAAAATATCATATCACCACCGTTCAATGACGATGAACTATCAACGTTCACTAAAGATTGCAAAAAGATAACAAACACCGATGTTCACTGCCGATGGTCTACCAACTTTCAATGAAGGTAGAAAGAGAGAATATCATATCACCGCCTTTCACTGACGATGAACTAACAACGTTTACTGAAGATAGAAAAAAGATAACAAACACCGACGTTCACTGCTGATGTCCTACCAATGTTCACTGAAGGTAGAAAGAGAAAATATATCATATCATCACCGTTCACTGACGATGAACTATCAACGTTCACTGAAGATAGCAAAAAGATAACAAACGTCAACATTCACTGCCGATGTCCTACCAACGTTCACTCAAGGTAGAAAGAGAAAATATATCATATCATTGTCGTTCACTGACGATGAACTATCAACGTTCACTGAAGATAGCAAAAAGATAACAAACACCGACGTTCACTGCCAATGGTCTACCAACTTTCACTAAAGGTAGAAAGATAAAATATCATATCACTGTCGTTCACTGACGATGAACTATCAACGTTCACTGAAGATAGCAAAAATATAACAAACACTGATGTTAACTGTCGATGTCCTACCAACATTCACTGAAGGTAGAAAGATAAAATATATCATATCAATGTCGTTCACTGATGATGAACTATCAACGTTCACTGAAGATAGAAAAAAGATAACAAACACCATCGTTCACTGCCGATGTCCTACCAACATTCACTGAAGGTAGAAAGAGAAAATATATTGAGTTATCCCAAAATTCTGGCATTTTACCTAGAACGGGTCTCAACTTCTTCTTTAACCAAGGAAATATGCCTTGAAAAGATCAAACATAAGTTATCTCAAATAATGAGTCCTGTTACTCATTTTCATGGGGAATTGCAAAGAGAAATGACTTTTTGGGGATAGAAATATGACTTCCCGGGGAAATGCCACGATATTCCTACTGAGGAGGTAAAGCCTTCCCGTGCAAAATAAATGCACAAACCAAAACTCAAAGTTCTCAGAAATCTAAAGTAACTAATATTGCCATGCAATCCACAGATCCAAATCAGAAATGAGCTGGAGCAAGACGGCCAAAGAAGATACATCCTCTGGGAAATAAACTCAAGAAGGAAAACCAGATCCATCTAAGCAAGGAGCGTTGCAGGAAGGTCAGAACACAATGTCAATGAACGGTGTTTTTTAGCCATGCATGATATATGTATGAATGTATGAGTGTTATCGTGCATATGCTGGTAAAAGGATACATAATCAGTACAAAAAAAACCAAACCGCCTCAGGTATTAACAATATTGGGCTAAACTTTAACCAGAAAGATCAATCCAAGAAAGGTAAAAGCAGTTGCAGAAATCAAACATATTGCCTTCCTTAACTTCACTGAGGAGAAACATAATCCAGAGATAGCTAGATCAAACAGATACCAGGATAGAACATCCTTCTTCCGGTTTCATCGGAGAAGCAGTTTTCCAAAAGCAACATTCCTACTGGAGATTGCAAGAACAGCCTCAAATAAAGCAGACTGACGCCGATACAACCAAACCTCACTGGGGAATTGAAGCTTATCTCCCTGGAGAAAAAACTGCGGATTGAAAATTTTCATCACGAATACTCATTCCAACAAGAGATGCCCTGGGATAACTTTCCCGGGAAATCAAGAAGTCAACACTAGTGCCAATTCTACAAAAAGAGAAACATCCCAGCACACCAAGGGAATAAAACCTTTCATCATATGAGGGAAGACTTTGCTGGGGAATCTGGGACGGAGGCTTCTGACCATGCAAACCAAAAATCAAAAGCAAATCAAGACTTGACTGGGGATAATGGGATCACAAACCCAATATTGTACCTTACACCCACTGGTATCGTCTTTAATTATCTGAGAAACACACAAAGATTGCGCACATACCATCAAAATGACCTGAGAAAACCTTCATGAAGGGAGTAAACCTTCTTAAAACAACCGGAGTTTGTTTATTCTTGGGATCACCATTCTTGTTGTCATTGTTTCATCACCAATCCCAAAGTAAATTGAATTGTAAAGATCTCTTCTTTTTTTTTAAAAGTCAGTTTTTCTTTTTAATCTTTTTGCTTTAACAGTTATTATCAGTAATAAATGGAGTCTTTGCAAGCTAAATAAAATAATAACACAAAGAATTGGGCAAAAGCTCGAATTTCATTAATAGGATGGTAGTCTGCGAATGGCGAGACTCCATGGATGATTACAAAGTTTAGGAAATGGTAATGCATAATGGAAAAGACACATTGAGATACAATGAACACTATTCTCCCTAACAACTTTTGAAATCCTGAGCTACAGCTTTTGTTGAAGTATGGTGATGATCCGAGAAGATTGTTGCTTAAATGATCAATTCTTGTCTGACGTAGTTTCTTGCCAAGAAAATCCCTAACTTTTGCCTAAGCTTCCCTTGCGGGTTTTCAACTTAGTGGGAAATTTATTCTGTTTATGTCTCTAATTTTTTCCTAGACCGCCCTTTCGGGTTTTCGGCCTACCGAGGTGCTCCTTTTTGCCTAAGCCGCCCTTTCGGGTTTTCAACTTAGCGAGTTGTTCTTTTATTTCTTTAGGAGAAGTATTTCTTGACTGCGTCAGCATTCATGGGACGTGGGAACTCCTCGCCATCCATAGTTTCAAGAATTAATGCACCACCAGAGAAGGCTTTCTTGACAACATACGGGCCTTCAAAATGGGGAGTCCACTTGCCCCTAGAATCAGTGTTGAAAGACATGATCTTCCTGAGCAAGAGGTCGCCTTCTCTGAATTCACGAGGTTTGACCTTTTTATCAAATGCTTTCTTCATTCTTTTCTGATATAACTGCTCATGACATAAAGCTGACATCCTCTTCTCTTCAATCAAATTCAATTGGTCAAACCTGTTCTAGACCCATTCAGCCTCTGTCAACTTGGATTCCATTATCACACGCAACGAGGGAATCTCTACCTCGATCGAGAGTACAACCTCCATTCCATACACCAGGGAGAACGGGGTTGCTCCTGTTGAAGTTTGAATAGATGTTCAATATCCATGCAGAGCAAAAGGGAGCATTTCATGCCAATCCTTATAAGTAACAATCATTTTCTGGATAATTTTCTTGATATTCTTATTAGCAGCTTCAACAGCCCCATTCATCTTTGGCCTGTATGGAGATGAATTGTGATGGACAATCTTGAATTCTTCACACAGTTATGTCATCATCTTGTTGTTTAAATTCGAGCCATTATCGGTGATGATTCTGCTCGACACACCATACCGGCATATAAGATTGTTTTTGATGAAACGCACAACCACCTATTTGGTAACATTGGCATATGAAGCAGCCTCTACCCATTTGGTAAAGTAGTCAATTGCTACCAAGATGAAATGGTGTCCATTCGAAGCTTTAGGTTCTATCATTCCAATCATGTCAATACCCCACATAGAGAAAGTCAGTGGGGAGGAAATCACATTGAGAAGTGTCGGAGGCACATAAACCTTATCCGCATAAACCTGGCATTTATGGAACTTCTTTGCAAATTTATAACAGTCAGATTCCATTGTCAACCAATAATAACCTGCCATTAGCATCTTTTTAGCCATCGAATGTCCATTAGCATGAGTGCCAAATGAACCTTGATAAATCTCATGCATCAACATGTCTGCTTTGTGTCTATCCACGCATCTAAGCAGGAACATGTCATAATTTCTCTTGTATAACACATTTTCACTGAGGAAGAAACTGCCTGCCAATCTTCTCAGTGTATTTCTATCTTTCTTCGACGCACCAATCGGGTATTCCTGAGTCTGAAGAAAATGCTTGATATTATAATACCAAGGTTTTTCATATGCTACCTCCTCTGTCGCAAACACATGAGCGGGCCTATCCAGCCGTCAAACTGTAATTCGGGGTATATCATTCCAAGTATTCACTTGGTACATGGAAGCCAGAGTTGCCAGAGCATCCGCCATTTGATTTTCGTCTCTAGGAATGTGATGGAATTCAACTTTATTGAAGAAGGGTAGTAATATTCTAACATAATCTTTGTAAGGGATCAAGCTAGGGTGATGAGTGTCCCAATCTCCTTTAATATGATTTATTACCGAGGCTGAATCACCATACACATCTAGAATTTTGATTCTGAGATTAATAGCTTCCTCAAGACCCATGATGCAAGCCTCATATTCTGCCATATTATTAGTGCAATCAAATGTTAGCCTCGCAGTAAAAGGAATGTGCGATCCATGAGGAGTGACAATCACAACACCAATTCCTTTACCATAAGCATTCATCGCTCCATCAAATACTATACTCCAACGAGATTCAGGGTTAAGGCCCTCTTCAGGCAATGGTTCATCACAATCTTTCACTTTTAGGAACATTACATCCTCATCAGAGAATTCATACTCTGCAGACTGATGATCTTCCATCGGTTGGTGAGCAAGGTAATCTGCCAACACACTACTTTTAATAGCCTTTTGAGTGCGGTAATCGATATCGTATTCAGATAACAACATCTGCCAGCGGGAAATTCTCCCAGTAAGAGCAGGCTTTTCAAAAATGTACTTGATTGGATCCATTTTGGAGATCAACCAAGTGGTATGATTCAACATATACTGCCACAAACGTTTTGCCACCCAGGACAAAGCACAACATGTTTTTTCTAGCATGGAATACCGCGACTCACAATCAGTGATCTTTTTGCTGAGATAATAAATGACGAACTCTTCCTTTCCTGTTTCATCCTGTTGTCCCAGAATACAACCCATGGACTTATCTAACAATGTCAGATACATAATCAATGGTCTTCCTTCTACGGGAGGGAGCAAGATAGGAGGTTCAAGCAGATACTCTTTAATACTCTCAAATGCCCTTTGTCAATCATCCGTCCACACACAACCTTGATCTTTCTTTAACAACTTAAAGATCGGTTCACATGTTGCAGTCATGTGGGAAATAAATCTGGAAATATAATTCAAACGCCCGAGGAAAACCCTGACTTGCTTTTCAGTTATTGGTGCTGGCATTTCTTGAATTGCTTTGACTTTATCACGGTCAACTTCAATTCCTTTCTGGCTAACAATAAAACCCAACAACTTCCCCGATCTAACTCCAAAGGTGCATTTATTTGGATTCAAGCGGAGACGATACTTCCTCAAACGCCGAAACAACTTCAACAAATATTCTATATGCCCTTCTTCAGTTTGGGATTTGGAAAACATATCATCAACATATACTTCGATTTCTTTGTGCATCAGATCATGGAATAGGGTTGTCATAGCCCTCTGGTACGTTGCACCATCGTTCTTCAACCCGAAGGGCATCACTCTGTAACAGAATGTTCCACATGTTATGATAAATGTTGTTTTTTCCATGTCCTCTAGAGCCATTCTTAGTTGATTATACCCGGAAAATCCGTCAATGAACGAGAATACTTTGAATTTTGTTGTGTTGTCCACTAACATGTCGATGTGAGGCAATGGAAAATCATCTTTTAGACTAGCTTTATTTAGATCTTTGTAATCTACGCACATGCGGACTTTTCCATCTTTTTTCGGTACTGGGACAATATTGGCAATCCATTGAGGATACACTGACATCACAAGAAAAACAGCATTAATCTTCTTTAGGACCTCCTCTTTGATCTTTACTGCCATATCCGAGTGGGTTCTTCTCAACTTTTGTTTAACTGGCGGACACTCTGGCTTCAACGGCAAACGATGCTCGACAATGTCTGTATCTAGACCAGGCATATCTTGATAAGACCAAGCAAAAATATCCACATACTCTTTCAACAGCTCAATCAACCCGCTTTTTACATCAGAATGCAACGATGCTCTAATCTTAACTTCCTTCGGATCTTCTTCTGAACCCAAATTAATCACTTCCAAAGGCTCCTCATATGGCTGAATAGTATTTTCCTCGTGCTCAAGCAACCGTGAGACCTCTTCTGGAATATCATCATAATCTTCTTCTTCAGCCCCAAACACAGGACAATCAAAGTTGGGAGAGGGTGCAGGGTCATTGTATTCAACAGGTTTTTTAATTAATCTGCACATGTGATTTATGATTGCTTTTAGAAACTGACACATATAACAAGTGATCATGCAGATTAATTTTCAGTTATTATTTATTTTGAAAAGGGGTTTTTTTTTAATTTATTACCATTTCCCAAGAAAAAAGCGGAAAATAAAAGACATAATTTTGGAAGCAAAGACAACTTTTATTAATGATCTTAAAAGTCATAGCAAACAGATAAGCCATGCAACATTAATACTTCCACCTTAGGAAGAGTGAAAGCTTCTCAAAAGAAAGAAACAGATTAACAAAACAAATTACTTTGAAACATGTATGCAAGAAGGAACATCAATGGTGACCCAGTTCTGAACTCGGACTCCATGCGTCACATAATTCGGTACTTCTTGCTCTGCTTCATCCTCTTCAACAGCATTAATTCCAGAACCAATTGGATGGAGGTAGCCTCCGCTGCGGAAAACATTATGATAATTGTTCACAGAAGACTTTGACTTCAAATTTTCTCCTTTGCCATTCCTCGAAGAGAAACCCAAACCAGCTCTGTTTTTGTTTACGGGTGGATCCATAAGTTGTCCCTAAACTGCATTATGACCATTGCGCACAACCTGTTGCGCGTCCTTCAGCGAAACCATAGAATTCTCATTCCTCCTTATGTTGTCAATGGATAAGGCTTGGAACTGGGTTCTAACAGCAACCTCATCCCCTTCTACAATACTGAAAGGGGATAGATGGGATATCAATAACGCCTGCTGCCCATTTATGATCACTACCTTCCCTTCACGCACAAATTTTAGCTTCTGATGCAGAGTTGAAGTGGCAGCCCCTGCTTCGTGTATCCACGGTTGTCCTAGCAAACAACTATATGCGAGAATAATGTCCATGACCTGGAAGGTTATCAGGAACAGATGTGGTCCTATATGGATGGGCAAGTCCACTTCACCAATGACAGATTTCCTTGACCCATCAAAAGCCTTCCCAATGATGCCACTCGGGCGCATAGGTGTTCCTTGATACTTTAACTTCACGAGAGTACTCCTTGGTATAACATTCAACGCGGATCCGTTATCAATTAGCACATTGGATAGCGAGTCATTCTTACAGTTCATAGATATGTGGAGGGCCAGGTTGTGATTCCTCCCTTCATCTGGTAACTCATCATCGCAGAAACTCAAGTTATTACATGATGTAATGTTTCTAATTACGCTGCTGAATTGATCTAATGGCATGTCACTCTCCACAAAAGCTTGGTCTAGTACTCTCATCAGTGATTCTCTATGAGCGGAGGAATTCATCAATAAAGCTAGGATGGATATCTTTGAAGGAGTCTGCAATAGCTTATCCATAATTTTGTAGTCGCTCATCTTAATTATCTTCAAGATATCATCCACTTATTTCTCTAATATGGCTCCGCTAGTCTCTCCTGCAACCTTCTTAGGCTCATCGTTCTCAGCAACTTTCTTTCCAACAACAACATCTCTTCATACAATTGGCGCAAACACACGACCACTACGGGTCACCCTGCTATTATCAGCTATATTTCCAACATCTGGCATTGGTTGGATGGGAACTTCCACCTCATCTTCTAAGATTATAGCGTTGTATTTGTAAGGCACAGCCTTATCTGATTTATAGGGAACAGGACCCGGCAGACTAATTACCAATGAGGTAACAGCTGGTTTGCTATGGTACTCCACCTCAAGATGAGCGGGTGTACCAAAACAAGGTATAATAACGTTTACCCCTTCCTCGACACAATCAGCCATCAAAAGGTCATTTCCTGCAGAAAAATCTTCGTCTGAAGAGAAATACTCATCTGCGGAGGCATACTCTTCCTCTGACTCTTCTTCCATCAAACAAACTTCAACCATATCAATCTCATGATAATCATCTCTATGACCTGTGATCTTAATAGTTTCATTGTCTAACAGCAACTTAACACCCTCTTTCACAATAGAACATCCTCGGGGGTCTTGACAGCAAACTATGCAAGATCCATATTGGTGTTCCACCTGACCAGCAGTATGGCAGAAGGTAGCAAGCAACTGCATGAGATCCTCATTCAAATGCTCCACATCGAAAATTCTGAATTCACCCGGACATCCAGAAACCATATTCACTTCCTCTTCATATTTTTCCCTAGGTCTGATTAAATGGATTAAACCTTCATCCATCATCTCCTGTAAATCAGCCTTTATCTTCTCGCAACCCTGTATGTTTGTACTGCAAACAACACAACCGGAATGGTCATGTGTATAATAATTGAATTCACAGAGGTCTGCGTGCATTTTCACCAAATCTCCTATAACCAGATTAATGTCAAAAATCTGGAAGTCGTCTGGACAACCGGCCACCATATTTACAGCATTTATTCCCCCGTGCTTGGGTAGAGGATTATCTTTCACATTAGGTCCCATGTCCTTGAAAGATAGAATTCCATACTTCACCAACCTTTGCACTTCAGTCCTCAAAAGATAACAATTCTCAACACTATGCCCTGGTGCTCCCTGATGAAAGGCACACGTCTGGTCTGCTTTGTAATACAAAGGCAATGGCGATGGTACGGCTGGAGTGGTCGTGTCTAGACCAACTTCTTCTGAATCAATGCTGGTAGTAGCTCTGCATAGCTCATTGGAATAGGGTCATAGTTCTCCCTTCTCTGATTATTCCCTTGGTTCCCCTGCTGGGACTGTCTTTGATAGGCAACGGTAGTCGGAGTGCCATTCATAACAGGAGTAACTGAGGCAACTTGCTGGTGACGCTGATAATTCCTTCTAGGAGCGTTCACTCTCCTCTCTTGTATGACAGCATTTGTATCCCCCTCTTTATTCTTTGTAAACCCATAAGATGGCTTTTTCGCACCTCCGGATCCTTCGCCCTTTGTCAAACGGCCTTCTCTTACTGCCTCTTCTAGAAGGACACCCATTCCTACCATCTCTGTAAAATCACTTGGGGCACTTGCTACCATTCTTTCGTAGTAGAAAGCGCCTAGCGTCTTCAGAAAAATTTTGGTCATTTCCTTCTCCTCCATGGGAGGAATTACTTGTGCAGCCACTTCGCGCCATCTCTACGCATACTCTTCGAACGATTCTCTGTCTTTCTAGACCATGGCCCTAAGCTGGTCACGGTCGGGCGCCATGTTCACATTGTACTTGTATTGTTTAATGAATGCTTCTCCCAAATCATTAAAAGTATGGATGTTGGCATTGTCTAAACTCATGTACCATTTCAACGATGTGCCGGTCAAACTATCCTGAAAAAAGTGAATTAGAAGGCGTTGATCATCGGTGTGGGTAGACATTCTCCTTACGTACATCACCAAGTGAGCATGAGGGTAAGTGTTTCCCTTGTACTTCTCAAATTCCAGGACCTTGAACTTAGCAGGCACTTTAACATTCGGGACCAAACACAACTCATTCACATTCTGCCCAAATAACTCTTTTTCTCTAAGAGCCTTCATCTCTCTTTGCATTCTATCAAACTGCTCTTGGAAATCATCCATTATGTCATAAAGACCCAAGTCTTCACTCGGCGGGGGGAAAGGATGACACACATCTTCATTAACAAACAGAACCAAATTCACCGAAGGAGGTGCAGCAGGAACAGTATGCACCACAGGAGGTGCTGGAGTAACAACAGTTTGAACCACTGGAGCATCTTGGGGGCCAAGATTGAAACGTTCAGGAGAAAAATTCTCTGGCATTCCCCACGGATAACCCTGAGGCATACGGTTTTGAACAACAGCCGGAGTAGCGGATATAGGAACAATAGGAACTTCAGCATTTGCCCTTGTTGGTTGAGGTTGAACACTCGATGGCTGATTCTGAGCAACCACTAGAGCTTCCATCAGAGTATTCAAGTTGTCCAAGCCAGCCTTCAAAGCAGAAACTTCTTCGCGTAGCTCGCGATTCTCCTGTTCTAAGTTGTCCATCTTCTTTTTGAAGTTAGCCCAAGTGTTGTAGTGGTGAGTCAGCTTGCTGAACGAAGTAAAAAGCTAGGTAAGGCACCTGGATATGCATAATAAATGCAAGAAATATGTGCAATATGATGCATGATATGCAATGCGTATGATTTTTTTTTTACTTTATCATTTAATATTTCAAGGGATTTAACATTTATAGACATATCGCAAATATCAAAGTAATAACGCTTTTGAAATACTGGAAAAAATTTATTATAATAACTTCAAAATGTATTACAAGTTCCAATGATCCCAAGTACAAGATGAAAATACAATCTAAAAATACTGAGAAAAAGAATTGATAGAGATTAATTTGTACGTTGGTGCTTCCCTGTGAGCCTGGCAATCTGAGCCCTCAACCTCTGGTTTTCTTCCACATGTATGATGGCAACCTCCTTCCAATCATCTGGATCAGGAAATGAGCAATCAGCACCTGTTTGAGGCTTAGGAGAAAATAAATCCCCTTGCCTCTCCATAGACTCCACTGCTCGACTCTCGAGGATCTCGATCAAATCGTCTTTCTCCTTCAGGTCTGCTCTGTAGGAACTCTCTAAAGTCTGGAACTTGTTCTTCCAAGCATCCCTTTCCTGTTGCATCCTAACCAAAGCGAGTTGCAGCTCTTCTAGATCATTTAATAAGGGAGGAGTGGTCTTCACAAATAGGTCAGGCATGGGTGTCTCTCAAGCATACGGCATCTTCAACTAAATGGCTCTCAATCGGATCCACTGAAGATATGGCTCCAAAGAAACAACACCCCTAGGTCCCAAATCCTTCCTACTCTTCTTATGAATGTGATGCCAGGCCTTCGCAATCTTCTCCCTAGCTTCCCTGTGGTCTTCTCCTTCCTTCAGAAAGAAACTACTCAAATGAATATTGTTCGGTTTATCCCTCATCGGATAGCCAAGCTGTTGTCGTGCAAGAACAGGGTTATAGTTAATTCCTCCCTTTGTACCAAGAAGAGGTACATTGGGAAACTGCCACAACTGTCAATAATCTCCATATCTTGATAAGCTCGATGATACCAATCAATATCCGAGTGAGTAAGAGCCATGATCTTAGGAGCCCAACAGGGTTCCTTCTTGACATCCCAAAAAGAATCAGACTGAGGCATATGAGAGATGAACCACCGGTACAACAGAGGCGTGCAACAGATAATCATTCCCCCATGATAGGAACTCTGAAGATGAACAGAGTAATAAGAATAACCCAACAGTGTAGAAACTGGGTTTCCAATCATGAAAATCCTGATAGCGTTAATGTCGACAAACTTGTCCACATTAGGAAATAAGAATAATCCATAAGCAAGTAAAGCGAAGATGGCCTCAAAAGCAACCGTACTCTTCATTCTGGCAAAGTAACGAGATTTCTCCAATAAGAACTGAGCTGGTAATCCTCTAATCCCTCCTATGGTAGTCATATGGGCTTCCACCTCAGACTTCCCTAGATGAATCAAAGCAGCTATCTAATGTGGTTTTGGCTCACCCTTCAAACTAGTAAAAGGAACACGATCAGTAACGGATAAATCCCACAGATAAGAATACTCCTCCAATGTAGGCATCAACTGATAATCGGGAAAAGTAAAGCAGTGATACACCGGATCATAGAACTGGTTCGAGAGAATACCCTCCTTCATCTTCATCTTCATGAGAGGAATAATGGATCCATACTTCTTCTGAAAGTCTGCAAAACATTCGATCTTTGGAATTAGACTGACCAACTCATCCATCTTGGGATCCTTGAAATTATATTTCCCGGTCTTTCTCTTTCCAGATTCCATGGTTAACAGTACCTGAGATATTCTCAAATAGACAACCTTTAAATCCCTTGAAATATTGTTTTCTTCAAAAGATGCTTATGAGTGCATGGATGCATGATGCAACAATCACACACAAGATAACACATATAGGGTTCATAGGTTCAACGTCATGAGTATGAGGTCAAAGGTACTATCCATAAGGTGTTGGTCTAAAAAAGTTATCACCTGCCGAACAAGGTTCTAGAGGTTCCCAGAGTCTACATCCTTCCTTCGGATATTACCAACTTCCTGATTAACTCGGTAATTAGTAATATTCTCAAGAAAGACTCATCCGAGTGTAGTATCGCGTGACAACTATTTCCGGATTACTCCGTCATAGCTTCCACACTACACCTAAAAGGCCAAGATGGGTTTGGTATTCTACGGTCCTCAGTTTCAGCAGGCTCCCAGGTCTAAAGCAGTACGTCTTCCTGATTACTTGGTAAACGACACTACAGTCAAACGGGCCTCCACTTAGTGGGGGATCTCATGCCTCCTTTTTTGGGATTACTCCCTCAAAGTTAACATGATTATACCGCCCCTCCTATCTTAAAGTTTTCCCAAGTCCGAGTATAGGACTTATGAGTAATCACCAAGCACCCTTAAAACCAGGAAAATCTAAATAAACATATATACAAAATATAACATATAAACAACAATAACACATATACAGATATAAACAAAGATAGGCTCAACCCACTTAAGGATGGACCAGCAAGAGGTCAATATTTCCCCAGTGAAGTCGCCATTTTTCTGTAGAGGTATAAATGTTCAAGACTAAGCCATTAGATTGACTAGACTTTATACAAATAAAAATAAAAATCGCCAACGCGCTTTATTGTTTCCAAAGGAATGGGAAAAGAGCGAATAACCCAAAAGAGGGGGAAAGATTCAAGGTAAGGGGGTTGGTTATGCAAAGGGAAGGTATTAACACCCTAAACATTTATGGTACTTCGTAGGAACCTCTTTGTAAAATCTGTATATTTTGGCTATAAAAATGTGTTATATATAAAATGGATGGTGGAGGTGAGAAAATAACTATATATTTTTTATGACTTTTGCGCCCGCCGCGGTTGCGAACCTTTAGTGCCTACGTACCACCTTTCGTGCAATAGGGGATCAGGGTACACGTAGTTCCTCTTTTAAAAGTTTGAAACACAAGTGTGTTGGTTAATTTTAAGAGATAAGACATCATTGTCATTATCCGTGTGGAAAACATACTTACTATCCACAATTATGAGAAAGGAGAATTTGCGTCATCTCAAAGTGGAGGATAATGGCTTGGATTTTAAAATCAACAATGCCTCACTCAACACCCAAGTGGAAAATATCTCACTTTACTACATATTGTAGAAGTATAGTTGTTTGCATCACTACAAGGATTGACAAGAGCCTAATCTTTTGAGAAAAGTTTAAAGATAAAAGCCGAAGTGGCAAAATGGTTTGAAATGAGATTGATTGACTTTTAGTCTTCTCACAAAAAATGTCAAGGTATTATTAAATTGATTGAAGTTTATTTATGAAAATATTTTGAAAATTCATGGACATAAGTCCAAGTTTATTATGAAAGTGGTTCAAGTTTAGAAATAAGAAGAGCTTAAAAAAGGAGGGAGAAGATTTTTGAAATTAAAGAAGATGGGGGGAGAAGAAGAGACTATCTTAAAGCATAAGGTAAAAGCTAAGGATAAGGACCATCTAACCAACAAGAAGCCAAAGCTTGGCATTATGAGCCAAGATAGAATTCCCAATCTTTGGATTGCAACCAAGCAAGCAAAGATACTAGACCTCTTCAAATGTATTAAGTCTTCACAAAAATTGGGCAGAATAACGGTTGTATACGGGTGAATTCCAGATTACAAACAAAGGATGTAATCACAAAAAACCTGCACACAAAAACAAACAATAAACCCAATGTCTTGAGGTAAACCTCAAGAATTCCAGACAAAATAATCAGATAAAGTCACAAAGTCTCCAAGATAGGCCAAGGTTTCTAATCCTAAGTCCAAGAAAAAGTCTCGTGCTCCATAATGCCAAGGATAGTAACCAAATAGTCCAAGTACCATTAAGAGTTTTTTAGGGTTTATGTTGATTATTAAGTATCTTAGGAAAAGAAAAAGAAAAACTCAAGTGAGCAAAGTAAAAATGACAAGAAAAAATAAATGCTCAAATGAGCAAAGATGAAAATGGCATGAAATGAAAAATGCTAAAAAAATAGATAGTACATAAAGCATAAAAGAATAAAAGCATAAAATAAACAAGGCAATAATTAGTGGTTAGTTGGATGACCATCTTAAAACTTGAATTTGGAACTCATTAGAGGATTGGTAGAACCAAAGCCTCCACACAACAAGTTGCATTTGCTTTTTGTCAAGTATATCATCCATTTGGAATTCTCATAAGTACCATTTAATGATCAACGATGTTTAAGTGATCCGCGTTGACCAAAGGTGTTGTAGATCCATTAGAGGATTGGTAGAACCAAAGCCTCCACATAATGAATCTCAAGGTTATTGGATCAAAGAGATCAAATTAACATACTTGGGCTTGCAATGATAAGTTTGGGCCACGAATGATCATTTATTCGAATCGGGACAAAATTTAGCATTATGTTAAGCAATCGTAAGTGGACTTATATAGAAGTCGCACCTATTTTGAGGTCGATCAATAGAAATCTATACACCATTTGTTTTGAGACATGACATGGAGATCATGCTCTAACAACATTTAGTGCAATGAGAAGGGGATGAGATGAAGAGGAATTAGGGTAAAAAGAGAAACCACATTTGAATTAATATTTAATCAAACTATTATTAAAATCATTCATCCATTTTTTGTGGAGTTAAACTCAACACCATGGATCAAATGATGTTAATAAAGCCATGATCAAAAAATCAACCCAAGACAGCCAGAAAATAATCACAAAATAATAATATAATTAATATATACATTAAAATGTTAAAAAAATGTTTTAAAAAATGGAAAATAATGAGGAAAATATCAATTATGCTCAAATTAATCAAAAAAATGAAAAATAAGACCATAGAAAATCAGAAAAGAGGCCAAGTAATTTTATAAAAAAATTGGTAATTTTTAAAAGTCATAAACTATTTTTAAAAATTAAAAAAAATGGGTAAAATAAACAAAAATAGTAAAAAAAAATAGTAAAGTCAGAAACAAAAATAAACTAAGGTCACCTATATTTGTCACAAGATCATTGGATCATTCCATAATTTTTTCAGAATTTAAAAATGTATAAAAGTATTTTTAAACATTTTAAACAAATCAAATAAGTGTAAAATTTATAAAAAATACCAAAACACAAAATTAAATTGTGAAAAAATAAAAATCAGAAACAGAATAATCAAAAATATTTTTCATAATTTTTTCAGATTTTTTGGACTAAAAATGAATTTTCTATGATTTTTTGAAATTCAAAACAATTAAAATATAAAAATCATAAAAAGAAAATAAAAGTAAAAGATGTGGACCATTGGATGAGAGTCAAAACGCATTAGTAATCAAATCCAAGGGATCTGGCGCGTTGTGCATATCATGGTGACTAATGAATAATGTACAGAATCAGTAATAAATCAGATTTTTGAAAAACACAATTGGCACGTCATCATTGGTTGGAAGATGACACATAGGTCATCTTCAACCTCCAGCCAACGTGATTTACATGTCTCTCAAACTGTAAAATCAGAAGCTCAGACCTATGCCAATCGCTTCGTCTCTTCAAGACGAAAACAACCACACCCTCGCGCCAAATTTATATAAACTGTAGCTCAAGCAATTTGGAAAGAAAGTTTTGAAAAGGGATTTGAAAATTCATGGTCAAAACGTGTTTCCAGTGAAATGTAAGTGTTGCGACTAGAACCAGGGCAATGAGAGCAACATAATGATATCAGAGTTTTGAAGAATTGATGAAGGAATCTATCTATTGAAGTTGAGTTGCAGAGCTCTGAAACTGGACTTCTATGGAACAGTATAGGGCACGATTCTTGAATGTAGTTATATGGTTAGCTTCAGGGAAGATCAAGGAAGGTGAATTGAGGGGAAAAATGGATTGGAAAAGGCTTGAGAATAGATTTCGAAGTTGCTGAATTTTGGGTTGTGAAGCAAGTTTGGCAGGGTGATTCTGGCTATCTAAGCTTGGGAAATTTATGAGGGGTGACCCTCTATTTATAGGGAAGCAAGTGGGATCAAAAGGAATAGAAAATGATGCGTTTTGGAGGGAATTCGTGTGGGTCTGCATCATGAAGAAAGTGTGACTCAAACTTGATCAAAACTCAGCCAAATCGTGTGTTTCATGATGCTAATCACTTTTGGAAAGTTTCTAAACATGATTAGAACCAAAAACGTGTGGAAATCTTGTGATTAGAAGCCAAAACAAAGATTTCAAAATCCTGACTTTGTGAAAAATTCAGTTTCAAACTACCCAATTCAAATCCATGGCATTTCCACCTCAAGGGGTCTTGGGGCATAATTCTTGATGCTTTGGAAAGATGAGGTTACAAGCTTTGCAACAGAAAAAGAATGGAATCAAATGGATGCTTGAGCTGAAAGTTACATGGAGTCAAAGTTGAAGAAAAAGAGTTGACTTTCCATACTTAGAAATATTTCAAATTCTTCTTTAAAAATGACCTATAATCTTTTGTATCCAAACATGGCCTTCCACTTAGAATTTGCTCTTGACCAAAAATGATGGAACGAAGTAGATCTCTTGAATGACACTTTGCAATTTGGACCACTCAAAATCTCGAAAAATTGAGCAAGTTATGACTTGTTGAAGTTGGCCAAAAATCATGAAATGACCTATAATCTTTTGCATTCTTAAGGAAACTTCCATCCATTTTCTCACTTTGCACATAAAAGAAGACATGAAGTACACATCCTTAAGATCATCATGAAAAACGAATGGGCTCAAGGTGATAAAAATTTACCAAGTTATGACCATTTGAAGTCACATATGGAAAATTGGGGATTCATCTGGGTGACTTGTAATCTTTCTTCTTTACCAAGTTCCTTCCTCATGAAAAATCCTTGGAAATTTTGAAGTGATTTATTGGTAACTCTTTGAAGAGAAGGATGTTTTTGGAATCACTCAAAAATACCAAAATATGAGCAAGATATGCTCCCTTGAAGTCCAAAACCCTAGCCTCTAGATCAAGAGAATGCTTTGAGGAACTTTGCCAAGTTTGAACAAACTTTTTGTGCCAATATTCTTCCTTTGTGAATAGAAGTTTTTGAGGATGATGATGAGGACCCATAGCCACAAAAACCACTTCCATATATTGAAATTAGAAATAAATATGCCCTTGTGACCAAAAGGAACAAGACCTTGTACAATCATGACAACCTCTTCCCTTAACCCTTTGTATTTTTTAATCAATTTTGATAACTTTGAAATATGTTGAACCAAAATGAGCCTTGTCATGCAATTTCTTCCAAAATCACTCCAATAGTGAGGTTTTGAATTTCTCAAGATTTACTAGGGCATGGAAATAAACTCATGAACCCATGAAGCAAACTTTCTAAACCTCATTGCCTTTACCTACATTATTAACAAGTAAGGCAAACCAACATTGCATTTTGTTAATTAGAGAGAAAATCAAAGCAAAAATATCCATGATCACAAAAGGAAACAAGTCAAGGTGCTTGGTTACTCCTCAAAAGAGCAAGGCTAAAGATAGGGAGAAGAACCAAAAGCCCTAATGTGGTCTTGTTGTGATTGAAGCAATATGGTATGATGAAGGTATCTTAGGGGCAAAAATTGGGGTACAACACCTAGCAACAATCAGGGATTTATTTTCCCTAGTTTAACAACACTGCAATAGAACAATTGATACGTTCATACATTGCATTTATACATCATTTTACAAGCGTCATAGCATATGCAGCACAAATGCATATATCACAATCTCATTTATTTTGAGAACATCATTACCCAAGGCACTTCATGCATCATGATATTGCTTACAGTTAATTATTTACCTTTTCATGAAATATCAACAGACGAGTATCATCAAAAGTCCCAGGTTAATACCTATATGTGAACACCCAGTTGTAGATTAATACTTGAAACAAGATAGGCCAACTATCTACAGATTTAAGATTAACTCCCGAAACAAGATGGGGAAACTATCTTTATTTCTATTAGGTCATAGATTAAGTCCCGAAACAAGACAGGGTAATTATCTCTACAACCAACAAAAGGTGAGTTCCAGATTAATAACTGAAACAAGACATGACAACTATCTGTGAACAACCGATTGTAGATTAATACTTGAAACAAGACAGGACAACTACCTACATATTGAAGATTAACTCCTGAAACAAGACAGGAAACTATCTTTATTTCTCTTAGGTCAGAGATTAATTCAAGAAACAAGCCAAGGAAACTATCTCAACGACCAACAAAAGCAAGTTCCAGATTAATTCCTGAAACCAGACAGTGCAATTATCTGTGAACAGCTAATTATGGATTAATTCCCAAAACAAGATGGGGTGACTATCTACACGACCAGACAAAGAAATCTTACACGGGTTCCTTCTCATAATCTCCAGATGCAGCTTTACACGGGCTCATCCTGAAGCAATTTTACACGGGTTCCTTCTCACAATTTCCAAAAGCAGCCCTACACATGCTCTTTCTCATATATCTCCAGATGAAGTTTAACACGAACTCATCCTGAAGCAATCTTACACAGGTTCCTTCTCACAATTTCCAAAAGCATCCCTACACATGCTCCTTCTCATATATCTCCAAATGAAGTTTAACACTAACTCATCCTGAAGCAGCCCTACACAGGCTCCTTCTAATATATTTCCAGATAACAGTTAATTGCATTTTCCCAAGTAAGTTACTACGAAGCCTGTATTTCGACCATAAAATAGCTAACTTTCATATCTCCAGTCTAGAGATAACGCCTCAGTAGATTCATGGACAACTAAAGCCCCTAGACTCTATTCCCCATAGAGTTTTCCTTAAAAGAACAGAAATCAACATTCTCCAGTGGATGGAGGTAGCCTCTGCTGCGGAAAACATTATGATAACTGTTCACAGAAGACTTTGACTTCAAAATTTTGCCTTTTCCATTCCTCTAAGAGAAACCCAAACCAGCTCTGTTTTTGTTTACGGGTGGATCCACAAGTTGTCCCTAAACTGCATTATGACCATTGCGCACAACCTGCTGCGCGTCCTTCAGCAAAACCGTAGAATTCTCATTCCTCCTTATGTTATCAATGGATAGGGCTTGGAACTGGGTTCCAACAGCAACCTCATTCGCTTCTACAATACTGAAAGAGGATAGATGGGATATCAACAATGCCTGCTCCCCATTTATGATCACTACCTTCCCTTCATGCACAAATTTTAGCTTCTAATGCAGATTTGAAGTGACAGCCCCTGCTTCGTGAATCCACGGCCGTCCTAGCAAACAACCATATTCGAGAATAATGTACATGACCTGGAAGGTTATCAGGAACAGATATGGTCCTATATGGATGGGCAAGTCAACTTCACTGATGATAGATTTCCTCGACCCATCAAAAGCCTTCACAATGATGCCACTCGGGCGCATAGGTGTTCCTTGATACTTTAAATTCATGAGAGTACTCCTCGGTATAACATTCAACGCGGATCCGTTATCAATTAGCACATTGGGTAGCGAGTCATTCTTGCAGTTCATAGATATATGGAGGGCCAGGTTGTGATTCCTCCCTTCATCTAGTAACTCATCATCGCAGAAACTCAAGTTGTTACATGACGTAATGTTTCCAATTACGCTGCTGAATTGATCTAATGGCATGTCACTCTCCACAAAAGCTTGGTCTAGTACTCTCATCAGTGATTCTCTATGAGCGGAGGAATTCATCAATAAAGCTAGGATAGATATCTTTGAAGGAGTCTGCAATAGCTGATCCATAATTTTGTAGTCGCTCATCTTAATTATCTTTAAGATATCATCCACTTCTTTCTCTAATGTGGCTCCGCTAGTCTCTCCTACAGCCTTCTTAGGCTCATCGTTCTCAGCAACTTTCTTTCCAGCAACAACGTCTCTTCGTACAACCGGCGCAAACACACGACCACTACGGGTCACCCTGCTATTATCAGCTATATTTCCAACATCTGGCATTGGCTGGATGGGAACTTCCACCCCATCTTCTAAGATTGTAGCGTTGTATTTGTAAGGCACAACCTTATCTGATTTATAGGGAACAGGACCCAACAGACTAATTACCAATGGGGTAATAGCTGGTTTGCTATGGTACTCCACCTCAAGATGAGCGGGTGTACCGAAATAAGGTATAATGACGTTTACCGCTTCCTCGACACAATCAGCCATCAAAAGGTCATTTCCTGCAGAAAAATCTTTGTCTAAAGAGAAATACTCATCTGCGGAGGCATACTCTTCCTCTGACTCTTCTTCCATCAAACAAACTTCAACCATATCAATCTCATGATAATCATCTCTTTGACCTGTGATCTTAATAGTTCCATTGTCTAACAGCAACTTAACACCCTCTTTCACAATAGAACATCCCTGGGGGTCTCGACAGCAAACTATGCAAGATCCATATTGGTGTTCCACCTGACCAGCAGTACGGAAGAAGGTAGCATGCAACTGCACGAGATCCTTATTCAAATGCTCCTCATCAAAAATTATGAATCCACCCAGACATCCAGAAACCATATTCACTTCCTATTCATATTCTGCCCTAGGCCTGATTATATGGATTAAACCTTCATCCATCATCTCCTGTAAATCAGCCTTTATCTTCTCGCAACCTTGTATGTCTGTACTGCAAACAGCACAATTGGCGTGGTCATACGTATAATAACTAAATTCAGAGGTCTGGGTGCATTTTCACTAAATCTCCTCTAACCAGATTAAAGTCAAAAATCCGGAAGTCGCCTGGACAATCGGCCACCATATATACGACATTTACTCCCCCGTGCTTGGGTAGAGGATTATCTTTCACATTAGGTCCCATGTCCTTGAAAGATAGAATTCCAGACATCACCAACCTTTGCACTTCAGTCCTCAAAGGATAACAATTCTCAACACTATGCCCTGGTGCTCCCTGATGAAAGGCACACGTCTGGTCTGCTTTATAATACCAAGGCAATGGTGATGGTACGGCTGGAGGTGGTCGTGTCTGGACCAACTTCTTCTGACTCAATGCTGGTATAAGCTCTGTATAGCTCACGGGAATAGGGTCATAGTTCTCCCTTCTCTGATTATTCCCTTGGTTCCCCTGTTGGGACTGTCTTTGATAAGCAATGGTAGTCGGAGTGGCATTCATAACAGGAGTAACTGAGGAAACTTGGTGGTGACGCTGATAATTCCTTCTAGGAGCGTTCACTCTCCTCTCTTGTATGACAGCATTTGTATCCCCCTCTTTCTTCTTTGTAAACCCATAAGCTGGCTTTTTCGCACCTCTGGATCATTCGCCCTTTGTCAAACGGCCTTCTCTTACTGCCTCTTCTAGGAGGACACCCATTCCTACCATCTCTGTAAAATCACTTGGGGCACTTGCTACCATTCTTTCGTAGTAGAAGGCGCCTAGCGTCTTCAGAAAAATTTTAGTCATTTCCTTCTCCTCCATGGGAGGAATTACTTGTGTAGCCACTTCGCGCCATCTCTACCCATACTCTTTGAACGATTCTCTGTCTTTCTAGACCATGGCCCTAAGCTGGTCAAGGTCGGGCGCCATGTCCATATTGTACTTGTATTGTTTAATGAATGCTTCTCCCAAATCATTAAAAGTATGGATGTTGGCGCTGTCTAAACTCATGTACCATTTCAACGCTGCGCCGGTCAGACTATCCTGGAAAAAGTGAATCAGCAGACGTTGATCATCGGTGTGGGTAGACATTCTCCTTACGTACATCACCAAGTGAGGATGATGGAAAGTGTTTCCCTTGTACTTCTCAAATTCCGGGACCTTGAATTTAGCAGGCACTTTAACATTCGGGACCAAACACAACTCATTCACATTCTCCCCAAATAACTCTTTTTCTCTAATAGCCTTCATCTCTCTTTGCATTCTATCAAACTGCTCTTGGAAATCATCCATTCTGTCATAAAGACCCAAGTCTTCACTCGACGGGGGGAAAGGACGACACACATCTTCATTAAAAAATGGAACCAAATTCACCGAAGGAGGTGCAGCAAGAATAGTATGCACCACAGGAGGTGCTGGAGTAACAACAGTTTGAACCACTGGAGCATCTTGGGGGCCAAGATTGAAACCTTCAGGTGCAAAATTCTCTGGCATTCCCCACGGATAACCCTGAGGCATACGGTTTTGAACAACAGCCGGAGTAGCGGATACAGGAACATTAGGAACTTCAGTATTTGCCCTTGTTGGTTGAGGTTGAACACTCGGTGGCTGATTCTAAGAAACCACCAGAGCTTCCATCAGAGT
Source organism: Vicia faba (assembly GCA_948472305.1). NCBI lineage: Eukaryota > Viridiplantae > Streptophyta > Magnoliopsida > Fabales > Fabaceae > Vicia > Vicia faba. Next base: position 448,988,437 of record OX451740.1, read on the forward strand.
AGTCAAGTTGGCCAAGCCAGCCTTCAAAGTAGAAACTTCTTCATGTAGCTCGCGATTCTCCTGTTCTAAGTTGTCCATCTTCTTTTTGAAGTTAGCCCGAGTGTTGTAGTGATGAGTCAGCTTGCTGAACAAAGTAAAAAGCTAGGTAAGGCACCTAGATATGCATAATAAATGCAAGAAATATGTGCAATATGATGCATGATATTCAATGCGTGTGATTTTTTTTTACTTTATCATTTAATATTTCAAGGGATTTAACATTTATAGACATATCGCAAATATCAAAGTAATAACGCTTTTGAAATACTGAAAAACATTTATTATAATAACTTCAAAATGTATTACAAGTTTCAATGATCCCAAGTACAAGATGAAAATACAATCTAAAAATCCTGAGAAAAAGAACTGATAGAGATCAATCTGTAGCTGGCGCTTCCCTGTGAGCCTGGCAATCTGAGCCCTCAACCTCTGGTTTTCTTCCACATGTCTGATGGCAACCTCCTTCCAATCATCTGGATCAGGAAATGAGCAATCAACACTTGTTTAAGGCTTAGGAGAAAATAAATCCCCTTGCCTCTCCATAGACTCCACGGCTCGAATCTCGAGGATCTCGATCAAATCGTCTTTCTCCTTCAGGTCTGCTCTGTAGGAACTCTCTAAAGTATGGAACTTGTTCTTCCAAGCATCCCTTTCCTATTGCATCCTAACCAAAGCGAGTTGCAGCTCTTATAGATCATTTAATAAGGGATGAGTGGTCTTCACAAATAGGTCATGCATGGGTGTCTCCCGAGCATACGGCATCTTCAACTGAATGGCTCTCAATCGGACCCACTGAAGATATGGCTCCAAAGAAACAACACCCCTAGGTCCCAAATCCTTCCTACTCTTCTTATGAATGTGACGCCAGGCCTTGGCAATCTTCTCCCTAGCTTCCCTGTGGTCTTCTCCTTCCTTCAGAAAGAAACTACTCAAATGAATATTGTTCGGTTTATCCCTCATCGGATAACCAAGTTGTTGCCGTGCAAGAATAGGGTTATAGTTAATTCCTCCCTTTGTACCAAGAAGAGGTACATTGGGAAACTACCACAATTGTCAATAATCTCCACATCTTGATAAGCTCGATGATACCAATCAATATCCGAGTGAGTAAGAGCCATGATCTTAGGAGCCCAACGGGGTTCCTTCTTGACATCCCAAAAAGAATCAGACTGAGGCATATGAGAGATGAATCACCGGTACAACAGAGGCGTGCAACAGATAATCATTCCCCCATGATAGGAACTCCGAAGATGAATAGAGTAATAAGAATCACCCAACAGTGTAGGAACCGGGTTTCCAATCATGAAAATCCTGATAGCGTTAATGTCGACAAACTTGTCCACATTAGGAAATAAGAATAATCCATAAGCAAGTAAAGCGAAGATGGCCTCAAAAGCAATCGTACTCTTCATTCTGGAAAAGTAACAAGCTTTCTCCAATAAGAACTGAGCTGGTAATCCTTTAATACCTCCTTTGGTAGTCATATGGGCTTCCACCTCATACTTCCCCAGATGAATCAAAGCATCTATCTCATGTGGTTTTGGCTCACCCTCCAAACCAGTAAAAGGAACACGGTCAGTAACGAGTAAATCCCACAGATAAGAATACTCCTCCAGTGTAGGCATCAACTGATAATCGGGAAAAGTAAAGCAGTGATACACCGGATCATAGAACTGGACCAAGGTCGAGAGAATACCCTCCTTCATATCTAGCTTCATGAGAGGAATAATGGATCCATACTTCTTCCGAAAGTCTGCAGAACATTCGATCTCTGGAATTAGACGGACCAACTCATCTATCTTGGGATCCTTAAAATTGTATTTCCCGGTCTTTCTCTTTCCAGAATCCATGGTTAACAGTACCTGAGATATTCACAAATAGTCAACCTTTAAATCCCTTGAAATATTATTTTCTTCAAAATATGCTTATGAGTGCATGGATGCATGATGCAACAATCACACATAAGATCACACATATAGGGTTCATAGGTTCAACGTCATGAGCATGAGGTTGAAGGTACTACCCATAAGGTGTTGGTCTAAAAAAGTTATCACCTGCCGAACAAGGTTCTAGAGGTTCCCAGAGTCTACATCCTTCCTTCAGATATTACCAACTTCCTGATTAACTCGGTAATTAGTAATATTCTCAAGAAAGACTCGTCTGAGCGTAGTATTGCATGACAACTATTTCTGGATTACTTCGTCATAGCTTCCATGCTACACCTAAAAGGCCAAGATGGGTTTGGAATTCTACGATCCTCAGTTTCAGCAGGCTCCCAGGTCTAAAGCAGTACGTCTTCCCGATTACTCGGTAAACAACACTACAGTCAAAGGGGCCTCCACTTAGTGGGAGATCTCATGCCTCCTTTTTTGGGATTACTCCCTCAAAGTTAACATGACTATACCGCCCGACCTATCTTAAAGTTTACCCATGTACGGGTATAGGACTTATGAGTAATCACCAAGCACCCTGAAAACCAGGAAAATCTAAATAAACATATATACAAAATATAACATATAAACAACAATAACACATATACAGATATAAACAAATATAGGCTCAACCCACTTAAGGATGGACCAGCAAGAGGTCAATATTTCCCCAGTGAAGTCGCCATTTTTCTGTAGCGGTATAAATGTTCAAGACTAAGCCATTAGATTGACTAGACTTTATACAAATAAAAATAAAAATCGCCAACGCGCTTTATTGTTTCCAAAGGAATGGGAAAAGAGCAAATAACCCAAAAGAGGTGGAAAGATTCAAGGTAAGGGGGTTGGTTATGCAAAGGGAAGGTATTAGCACCCTAAACATTTATGGTACTTCGTAGGAACCTCTTTGTAAAATCTGTATATTTTGGCTATAAAAATGTGTTATATATAAAATGGATGGTGGAGGTGAGAAAAGAAATATATATTTTTTACGATTTTTGCACCCGCCGCGGTTACGAACCTTTAGTGCCTACGTACCACCTTTCGTGCAATAAGGGATCAGGGTACACGTAGTTCCTCTTTTAAAAGTTTGAAACACAAGTGTGTTGGTTAATTTTAAGAGATAAGACATCATCGTCATTGTCCGTGTGGAAAACATACTTACTACCCACAATTATGAGAAAGGAGAATTTGCGTCATCTCAAAGTGGAGGATAATGGATTGGATTTTAAAATCAACAATGCCTCACTCAACACCCAAGTGGAAAATATATCACTTTACTACATATTGTAGAAGTATAGTTGTTTGCATCACTACAAGGATTGACAAGAGCCTAATCTTTTGAGAAAAGTTTAAAGATAAAAGCCAAAGTGGCAAAATGGTTTGAAATGAGATTGATTGACTTTTAGTCTTATCACAAAAAATGTCAAGGTATTATTAAATTGATTGAAGTTTATTTATGAAAATATTTTGAAAATGCATGGACATAAGTCCAAGTTTATTATGAAAGTGGTTCAAGTTTAGAAATAAGAAGAGCTTAAAAAAGGAGGGAGAAGATTTTTGAAATTAAAGAAGATGGGAGGAGAAGAAGAGACTATCTTAAAGCATAAGGTAAAAGCTAAGGATAAGGACCATCTAACCAACAAGAAGCCAAAGCTTGGCATTATGAGCCAAGATAGAATTCCCAATCTTTAGATTGCAACCAAGCAAGCAAAGATACTAGACCTCTTCAAATGTATTAAGTCTTCACAAAAATTGGACAAAATAACGGTTGTATACGGGTGATTTCCATATTACAAACAAAGGATGTAATCACAAAAAACCTGCACATAAAAACAAACAATAAACCCAATGTCTTGAGGTAAACCTCAAGAATTCCAGACAAAATAATCAGATAAAGTCACAAAGTCTCCAAGATAGGCCAAGGTTTCTAATCCTAAGTCCAAGAAAAAGTCTCATGCTCCATAATGCCAAGGATAGTAACCAAATAGTCCAAGTACCATTAAGAGTTTTTTAGGGTTTATGTTGATTATTAAGTATCTTAGGAAAAGAAAAAGAAAAACTCAAGTGAGCAAAGTAAAAATGACAAGAAAAAATAAATGCTCAAATGAGCAAAGATGAAAATGGCATGAAATGAAAAATGCTAAAAAAATAGATAGTACATAAAGCATAAAATAATAAAAGCATAAAATAAACAAGGCAATAATTAGTGGTTAGTTGGATGACCATCTTGAAACTTGAATTTGGAACTCATTAGAGGATTGGTAGAACCAAAGCCTCCACACAACAAGTTGCATTTACTTTTTGTCAAGTATATCATCCATTTGGAATTCTCATAAGTACCATTTAATGATCAACGATGTTTAAGTGATCCGCGTTGACCAAAGGTGTTGTAGATCCATTAGAGGATTGGTAGAACCAAAGCCTCCACACAATGAATCTCAAAGTTATTGGATCAAAGAGATCAAATTAACATACTTGGGCTTGCAATGATAAGTTTGGGCCACGAATGATCATTTATTCGAATCAGGACAAAATTTAGCGTTATGTTAAGCAATCGTAAGTGGACTTATATAGAAGTCGCACCTATTTTGAGGCCGGTCAATAGAAATCTATGCACCATTTGTTTTGAGACATGACATAGATATCATGCTCCAACAACATTTAGTGCAATGAGAAGGGGGTGAGATGAAGAGGAATTAGGGTAAAAAGAGAAACCACATTTGAATTAATATTTAATCAAACTATTATTAAAATCATTCATCCATTTTTTGTGGAGTTAAACTCAACACCATGGATCCAATGATGTTAATAAAGCCATGATCAAAAAATCAACCCAAGACAGCCAGAAAATAATCACAAAATAATAATATAATTAATATATACATTAAAATGTTAAAAAATGTTTTAAAAAATGGAAAATAATGAGGAAAATATCAATTATGCTCAAATTAATCAAAAAAAATGAAAAATAAGACCATAGAAAATCAGAAAAGAGGCCAAGTAATTTTATAAAAAATTTGGTAATTTTTAAAAGTCATAAACTATTTTTAAAAATTAAAATAAATGGGTAAAATAAACAAAAATAGTAAAAAAAAATAGTAAAGTCAGAAACAAAAATAAACTAAGGTCAACAATATTTGTCACAAGATCATTGGATCATTCCATAATTTTTTCAGAATTTAAAAATGTATAAAAGTATTTTTAAACATTTTAAACAAATCAAATAAGTGTAAAATTTATAAAAAATACCAAAACACAAAATTAAATTGTGAAAAAATAAAAATCAGAAAGAGAATAATCAAAAATATTTTTCATAATTTTTTCAGATTTTTTGGACTAAAAATGAATTTTCTATGATTTTTTGAAATTTAAAACAATTAAAATATAAAAATCAGAAAAAGAAAATAAAAGTAAAAGATGTGGACCATTGGATGAGAGTCAAAACGCATTAGTAATCAAATCCAAGGGATCTGGCGCGTTGTGCATATCATGGTCACTAATGAATAATGTACAGAATTAGTAATAAATCAGATTTTTGAAAAACACAATTGGCACGTCATCATTGGTTGGAAGATGACACATAGGTCATCTTCAACCTCCAGCCAACGTGATTTACATGTCTCTCAAACTGTAAAATCAGAAGCTCAGACCTATGTCAATCGCTTCGTCTCTTCAAGACGAAAACAACCACACCCTCGCGCCAAATTTATATAAACTGTAGCTCAAGCAATTTGGAAAGAAAGTTTTGAAAAGGGATTTGAAAATTCATGGTCAACACGTGTTTCCAGTGAAATGTAAGTTTTGCGACTAGAACCAGGGAAATGAGAGCAACATAATGATATCAGAGTTTTGAAGAATTGATGAAGGAATCTATCTATTGAAGTTGAGTTGCAGAGCTCTGAAACTGGACTTCTATGGAACAGTATAGGGCACGATTCTTGAATGTAGTTATATGGTTAGCTTCAGGGAAGATCAAGGAAGCTGAATTGAGGGGAAAAATGGATTGGAAAAGGCTTGAGAATAGATTTCGAAGTTGCTGAATTTTGGGTTGTGAAGCAAGTTTGGTAGGGTGATTCTGGCTATCTAAGCTTGGGAAATTTATGGGGGATGACCCTCTATTTATAGGGAAGCAAGTGAGATCAAAAGGAATAGCAAATGATGCGTTTTGGAGGGAATTCGTGTGGGTCTGCATCATGAAGAAAGTGTGACTCAAACTTGATCAAAACTCAGCCAAATCGTGCGTTTCATGATGCTAATCACTTCTGGCAAGTTGCTAAACATGATTAGAACCAAAAACGTGTGGAAATCTTGTGATTAGAAGCCAAAACAAAGATTTCAAAATCCTGACTTTAAGAAAAATTCAGTTTCAAACTACCCAATTCAAATCCATGGCATTTCCACCTCAAGGGGTCTTAGGGCATAATTCTTGATGCTTTGGAAAGATGAGCTTACAAGATTTGCAATGGAAAAAGAATGGAATCAAATGGATGCTTGAGATGAAAGTTACATGGAGTCAAAGTTGAAGAAAAAGAGTTGACTTTCCATACTTAGAAATATTTCAAATTCTTCTTTAAAAATGACCTATAATCTTTTGTATCCAAACATGGCCTTCCACTTAGAATTTGCTCTTGACCAAAAACGATGGAATGAAGTAGATCTCTTGAATGACACTTTGCAATTTGGACCACTCAAAATCTCGAAAAATTGAGCAAGTTATGACTTGTTGAAGTTGGCCAAAAATCATGAAATGACCTATAATCTTTTGCATTCTTAAGGAAACTTCCATCCATTTTCTCACTTTGCACATAAAAGAAGACATGAAGTACACATCCTTAAGATCATCATGAAAAACGAATGGGCTCAAGGTGATAAAAATTTACCAAGTTATGACCATTTGAATTCACATATGAAAAATTGGGGATTCATCTGGGTGACTTGTAATCTTTCTTCTTTACCAAGTTCCTTACTCATGAAAAATCCTTGGAAATTTTGAAGTGATTTATTGGTAACTCTTTGAAGAGAAGGATGTTTTTGGAATCACTCAAAAATACCAAAATATGAGCAAGATATGCTCCCTTGAAGTCCAAAACCCTAGCCTCTAGATCAAGAGAATGCTTTGAGGAACTTTGCCAAGTTTGAACAAACTTTTTGTGTCAATATTCTTACTTTGTGAATAGAAGTTGTTGAGGATGATGATGAGGACCCATAGCCACAAAAACCACTTCCATATCTTGAAATTAGAAAGAAATATGCCCTTGTGACCAAAAGGAACAAGACCTTGTTCAATAATGACAACCTCTTCCCTTAACCCTTTGTATTTTTGAATCAATTTTGATAACTTTGAAATATGTTGAACCAAAATGAGCCTTGTCATGCAATTTCTTCCAGAATAACTCCAATAGCGAGGTTTTGAATTTCTCAAGATTTACTAGGGCATGAAAATAAACTCATGAACCCATGAAGCAAACTTGCTAAACCTCATTGCCTTTACCTACATTATTAACAAGTAAGGCAAACCAACATTGAATTTTGTTAATTAGAGAGAAAATCAAAGCAAAAATATCTATGATCACAAAAGGAAACAAGTCAAGGTGCTTGGTAACTCCTCAAAAGAGCAAGGCTAAAGATAGGGAGAAGAACCAAAAGCCCTAATGTGATCTTGTTGTGATTGAAGCAATATGGTATGATGAAGGGATCTTAGGGGAAAAAATTGGGGTACAACACCTAGCAAAAATCAGGGATTTATTTTCCCTAGTTCAACAACACTGCAATAGAACAACTGATACGTTCATACATCATTTTACAAGCGTCATAGCATATGCAGCACAAATGCATATATCACAATCTCATTTATTTTGAGACCATCATTACCCAAGGCACGTCATGCATCATGATATTGCATACAGTTAATTCTTTACCTTTTCATGAAAGATCAACAGACGAGTATCATCAAAAGTCCCAGATTAATACCTATATGTGAACACCCGATTATAGATTAATACTTGAAACAAGACATGACAATTATCTACAGATTTAAGATTAACTCCCGAAACAAGATGGGGAAACTTCTTTGTTTCTCTTAGGTCATAGATTAAGTCCTGAAACAAGACAGGGTAACTATCTCTACGACCAATAAAAGGTGACTTCCAGATTAATAACTGAAACAAGACAGGACAACTATCTGTGAACAACCGATTATAGATTAATACCTGAAACAAGACAGTACAACTACCTACATATTGAAGATTAACTCCCGAAACAAGACAGGAAACTATCTTTATTTCTCTTAGGTCAGAGATTAATTCCAGAAACAAGCCAGGGAAACTATCTCAACGACCAACAAAAGCAAGTTCCAGATTAATTCCTGAAACCAGACAGTGCAACTATCTGTGAACAGCTGATTGTGGATTAATTCCCAAAACAAGACGGGGTGACTATCTACACGACCAGACAAAGAAATCTTACACGGGTTCCTTCTCATAATCTCCAGATGCAGCTTTACACGGGCTCATCCTGAAGCAATCTTACATGGGTTCCTTCTCACAATTTCCAAAAGCAGCCCTACACAGGCTCTTTCTCATATATCTCCAGATGAAGTTTAACACGAACTCATCCTGAAGCAATCTTACACGGGTTCCTTCTCACAATTTCCAAAAGCATCCCTACACATGCTCCTTCTCATATATCTCCAAATGAAGTTTAACACTAACTCATCCTGAAGCAGCCCTACACAAGCTCCTTCTAATATATTTCCAGATAACAGTTAATTGCATTTTCCCAAGTTACTGCAAAGCCTGTATTTCGACCAGAAAATAACTAACTTTCATATCTCCAGTCTAGAGATAACGCCTCAGTAGAGTCATGGACAACTAAAGCCCCTAGACTCTATTCCCCATAGAGTTTTCCTTAAAAGAACAGAAATCAACATTCTCCAGTGGAGTCCTCCTCAGACAATAAGAATAGGAATCCCCATAAAGAGTCTTCTTATAAAGTCAGCATCTACTTTGGATAGAATCTTTAAGCCCATGTCCGACAACTCTTAGTCATCTTATCCAAATGGCATCTGTAAGCCCATTCCTGATATCATTAACCAACGGTGTTACTTCGTGTGAGTGCGAATTTCTAGGCACTCTAGTGTTCAATCATCTTCCACCTTCAAGTCACGAAAGACATACAAGCCAATCTAAATCTCCAGGTTTAAGAAGATTAAGCAGGGGCAGTTATTATACCCCAAAATTTTCTCTCCCATTTTATTCAAGGCATGCTCATTAAGGTCCTCAATTGCTCAAGGTTGACCAAGAATTGACCAGACAAATTCTCCTCCTAAGCAATGGATTTCCATCTAAGGTTTCATTTCTCACCAAGAACATTGGTTTGCAAGGGGATTCAAATGATTTTCATGGAACCCTATACGCTTCAGCATAATGGCATAGCTGAAAGAAAGAAAATAAGTGTACATGACAAGGTGTAGGTCAAAAGTTGAAAATATACCTAAGATTTGATGCCCAACGAAGCACTAGGATCGAAGGAAGGATAGTTCAAAATAAAGTGTGAGGAGGCTTTTAGGAAGCCTTTGATTGTAAGAGCTAGTAAGGAGCTTCGAAGGGTTCGTTTTTGAACCAATAAAATATAAGCCATTCTAAGCATTACAAGGAAAGACACTTCGACTGTCATGTTGATTGAATTGGTGCTTCAAAAAGAAGAAGGGTTTGAATTCGAAAGCTTTGAAATTATGGTTCGAAGGACATGCATGTACCTGGACAAGCGAGGAAGAAGTTAGATGATTGAAGTAAAGTATTGGTACTCATAGGTTACCATTTGATTGGTGCATACAAGTTGTATTCACCAATCGAATATGAACTAGTGAGCAAGAAAGATATTCTTGTAGACAAAAGCAAAGGGTGAGATTGGAGTCGAAGACACAGTCGCAATTGTGTTCGAAGGAAAAAACAAAATGAAGCTTCAACAGGCCAAGATGAAGAGGTGATACTTCGATTGGTCGATTTGAGTGGAAGGAAATCGAAAGGAGCAGAGCGAAGCTTCGACCAGTCAAAAGGAAGAGGTGATACTTCGATTGGTTTAATTGAAGGAAAGGAGATCGAAAAGAACAAGAACTATTCGATTAGGCTGATATTCCCAGATTACACAATCGAAGCAGATATGGACTTAATTGAAGAAGCCAATATGATGAGGCCTTAAACAATTCAAATTGGGACTCAGAGCCATCAAAAAGAGCAAAGCTTGGGAGCATTCGAAAGAATCAAGATGTGAAAAGTTGAAACAAACACCTAATAGGATGAAACTTGTCCAGGTTCACTCCAAGTCTAAAATGGTAGAAAATATCTCAAAATGGAAACTTTTTAAATCTTTCAATTTTGCTTTCAAAGCCATGGTTAATGGTTGATTCATGCCATTTTCATTCACCACCACACCCCTATAAATACAAGACAGACATTACCCATCAGAAGACATTGCCTACACCCAGGAGATTGCCTATCAAAGCTCCATACACAAGAAGCTGCCTCAGAAAACCATATCAAATTCTCAAAATACATTAAAGCTGTCAAAATCGAAACACACTTTGCAGGTTCCTCCAGTCCAAACGAATACTAGCTCTCCTCCAAGCCTGAAGCACGCCCAAAAGTCACGCACCAAGCCCACCGGTCCTTGGTAAAATTCTGGATGATAAACCTTCAAATATAATTTAAATTGGTTTTATATGCATGTTTATATTATTATTGATCATTCATGCGAATATAATTGTTGGAAGTACAGGGTTCCATTTTTAGGGCTTTGAAGCAGCCAAGCTTAGAACTAGGTGCTATAGGGACCTTTCGCCAATTTTAACCCCAGATTTAGATTCAGGGGATGGTCTCACGTAGGGTAGGATCTTTAGATTTTCTTTGATCTAGTATTTGATCAAGTTTACATGTGTGTGTGCAGGGGAAGGACCTGGGTTCGACACCCAGGTCCTGCATATTTTTTTTAAATTATTTTCTTGCAGATCTGGCGCTTTAAGGTCAAACGCACACACCATATACCATCATATCATATGCATCTTATCTAGATCCAACACCATGAGCGCACAACCTCGTCATGGACCCTCAAAGGCCAGCAGCACCAGATCCAACGTCAGTCTGGGCCATCTCCTGATTTGGGCCTAATAAATTCAGACCTCACCCCCTCTTTTCAGCTTTAACACCAGACCCATTTACATTATTGTTATTTTTATTATCCGTTTTTTTAATTATTTTTTCATTTAATCAGAAAATTAATTATAAAAACACAAAAAATAAATTTAGTCTTTTTTTCAATTAAAAATTATTTTTGTTAATTAATTAATTAATTATTTTAACCTTTTGCTTAAATTAAAACCAAGTAGACTTAAGATTTAATTTCATTTCTTTATAATAAAGATACAAAAAAAAACTAGAATTAGGTACTTATTTTTTTACCTTCTTAAGATAATTAGTTTTCTTCCTTTTTCTAGATTAATTATTATATACTTAAACATTTTCTCAAAATAAAACAAAAATGACATAAATATTGTTCTTTTACTTAGAAACATTTTAGGGTTGTAGACGTCTTTTCTAATTCGCGCGCATTTATTATTTTAGCATTGTTATTTTTATTATTAATGTATCTGCTTATGGATTGTAATAGTATAACTAGGACATTTACTGTTTTTCCCCAATTTCAGACTTGTAAATTCCCCCTCCCCGAAGTCATGTAATAGTTAGGTTTAAATTTCTTTACTTTTTAATTTCTGCAAATTATTAACTGCTTAGATGTATGATTAATAGGGTTGTATGGCAAGAGCTTAATAATCAAACGCTAGAAAACCTAATGTAAAGACTAAAATAATTGAAAACAATACAATTGCACATGCGCACCTCTAGGGTACCCCCAATTTGGTTGCCTTCGTAAAACAGTCACAACTCTCAAAATGTGAGAGATTTTAGTGGCTACCCTCCGGTTTAAAGATCATAACTCCCTCAATGACCCTCTCAACGTTGCCTCGGTAAAAATGATCTTAAAACTCTAGGGTAGTTACTAATATTTCTTGCTCAATTACCTTTATGACTATAAACGTCCCTTCGAATGTCCCTCAAACATCCAACGACTAGGACTACCTACTTACTAATAGTAGGATAGCACTGTCTAAAGGAAAAGAGGAAAAGAACAATCATTTCGAGTAGAGTAGATAGCTATTAGATGCTTCCTAAAACAAATTTTTACACTTACACAAAACAACTTTCAAAAAACATTTTCAAAAATACTTTATCAACACTCTTGAGGACTGATACAAGAGTTATCATAAAGCAAATTTCCTTAATATTGGTATTTCAAAAATACTTTTCAAAAACACACAAAGCACAAGATATTTTAAAATGAGCTAAGCATCTAAGAGCTTGTAGATAACTACGGATGGAACAGGTGCTAACACCTTCCCTTTCCATAATCTACCCCTTTTACTCAGAAAACTCTCGAAAGGTCTTTTTCTGTTCTTTTCACCCTTTTCTTTGTTGGATAAAAGAAAAGGCGGTAGAGACTCTTGCTTACCGCAACATTTGCAAAGACAAACGCAAAACCAGTATAACAGTCTGTTCTGCCACCGTATTACAAGTGGCTTATAACAAGCAAAAAAAGGAAACTCAAGTGAGAAAAGAGAAGATAAATGCTCAAGTGAGCAAAGAAAAAATGCATAAAGTAAAGAAAAGAAAATACTATGGATGACAAATGGCATAAAATTATAGAGAGGAAAATATAAAGTGCACAAATATAAATAATATTAAAGTAAAGTTAGTACAATATAAAGTTAATAATCTGATTTGGGATAAGTGTAACTTCATATGGAGCATACAATGTATGTATCCATATATGTTAGAGAAATGATACTTTGAAGTTCATTCTCTTATACATGTAGTACAATTAACAAACATGCGGGATCAAGACAAAGTCAAGGAAGATACATCATGACAAACTTATCATCAATCTCAAGTACTTTGAATGATCAAATGATAATTTAGAGGTAGATTGGAAATGATTAAAGTTCATCAAATATCTGACAAGCTTAGATGAACTAAAGAAAGCTCAAATGCTTTCCAAATTGATCCAAATAAACATAAAAATAAAAACAAAATAGATAAAGAAGAATAAGATGAAGTCTATAATAAAAATAGTATAAATGTCATAATTTTCTCAATTTTTCATGAAATTAAACAAATGAATAATAAAAATTTATCTACTCAATATCATGATCAATGATCCATGCTCAAAATAAGTAAATAAATAACAAAAACTTACAGAAAAATGAAAATTAAACAACAATAAATCACTTTTGTTTTTGAAAGTTCAAGAACACTTTTCAACTTTAGATTTTGAATCAATGGAATTTCCTTCTAAAATGATGATAATTATGGTACTAAATAAATAAATAAAGAGTAAAAATGCAATATAATTAAATAAATAACGAGTATAATAACCTACCTATTCAATAAAAAAAGGAAATGACTTGAAAGTAAATGAAGAGAAAAAAAGGAGTTTTTGGCTTAGTTTAGTAAATGATTTATGGTATTATTGGTCCCAAATGAAAGAAAGAGATGTCTTATTTATAGGGTGAATAAAGTGGAAGTGTTGATGTGGCAATTCATGTGACTTTATGAGAATGGTTCTTGGTCATTGATAAGTCCAAGTTGGCAATATATGTGAAGTGTGAGAATGATTCTTGATCATTGATAAGTACAAGTTGACAATTCATGTGAAGTGTTTTTACTATATTATAGTAGTCTCAACTTTTCTTTATTGACAAAAAAAACAAAAGGACAAAGTAATAATAATAATAATAATAATAATAATAATAATAATAATAATAATAATAATAATAATAATAATAATAATAATAATAATAATAATAATAATAATAATAATAATAATAATAATAATAATAAAAGAAACTAAAAGTGTTAGTAATAATAATAAATACAAAATAGAAAATAAAAGTGATATTAAATTAACTATTTATGATTTTTTTTCTTAAATAAAAATAAAATTGCAAATTAAAGATAAAAAATAAAATACATATAAGAAAGTAAAAGGACTTATATAAGTTTTTCTAAAAAATTTTTTGAAATAAATGATACCAGTATATAAATTTAAATTAATAAAAGAACATATTTTTGGTAATTTTTTAGTAAAGAAGTAAAAATAGTAAATAAAAAAATAACACGATGCTAAGTACATTTTTTTGTGATTTTTTTAAATGGAAAAGAAATCATGAATAAAACACAATGAAAATCAAATTCCACTAAATTCATAAACGATTTCTAACATTTCTATTTTTTCGTGGCTTTTCAAAGCATAATCTACTCTTGACTTGTAAATAAAAGTTGTAGATGATATCAAGGGGAATCATATGCAAAAAGAACCGCTAAAAATGTTGAAATTTGAAGAAGTTGTGAATTTTGAAATTTGACTCGAGAATCGGCAAAAATAGATCAAGCCACCTGTGAACACTTGTTATGAATGATGCAGATGAAACATGGGATCTTTAGGTCAAAATTGGGTATGGCCCATTCCAATATCGAAGACTTAATCTTCTCAACTCAGTATTGAACTGTGTCTCTGAGCAAATTATTTCCCCCTTCAATATACGATGGAGAATTGGCCCAATTCCCCCCATTTTCAACAAATAGCTTTTTAGCGCCCCGCTGATTCAAACCAGATTTAAATTTCATTGAGACTTGATTGTTTGGGCCTTTCCACGACACCCTTCCTCCTTCTCTTTGGGCCTTTTTTTTTCTTATTGTTGGGCATTGTTAATTAACTATTCATCCCAATACTCCATATGGCCCACTTGTTCTGAAAGTGCCAAAACCTTGAAAGTTGACTCATCAATATTGACAATATTTACCTTTTGGTTGAATTTTTCTATCAAATTTTCAAATTTAATCTTCTTTATTGACTGTTTCCTTTTCTCTTCTCCCAATACACTTTGCTCTCACGACCCTATTTTGTCAGCACTCTGCCCTATAGAAACCTCATTATCATAAACATTAAATGATATGCTTGCCTCGATATCCTTCCCCAATCCTAATGACTGCTGGACAAAATAAATTTCCCCTACCTCTGTTGTTGTAAGTGGATTCCCTTCATCTTCCTCTTTATCATCATCTTCATTGGAACTCCACATGAAAGATAAGTCATCACCATGCTCGTTATTTATCCCTGGCTTTGTAATCCTCAATGGTCCATGATGATCCTTCACAGCCTTAATTCTGAAAACGTATTCATTAATTCCAATATTGTATGTCTCATTCGATATCATGTTATATTTTATTTTATAAGAACTCTTGCACGTCCATCGTTTCATATTTTGTAGTTGAATCGTCTGAACAGACATACTCCCCAAACGGTTTACAAATATATTGAAATACTTTTGTAGACCAAGCATGATAAGGTAAGCCATAGCATCTTAACCAAGTCAATCTCTCATTATTGACATCCATTGATCTCCATGGTCTGATCTCATTAAACCATTGTCCTAGCTAAGATCCTGCCTCCTCAATGAGTGTTTTAATCTCGCCTTTCACTGCTCCCTCAATAAACAAAGGTTAGCTCCCATTGATGTTACTTTGACTCCAAAATAACCCTCCTCATGAAACTTCTCTTGAATGTTGTATGTTGAGCCTGAGTTTTCTACAATCCCCACAAATGTCGTCCTAAACCTTGTCATATCTTTCTCCCCGACTTTGCATTCTAAACGCATGAACATCATATTTCTGGATTTTTCTGTTGTGTTTACAACTCTATTTCTCGTGTTGACTTCGTTGTTATACACTTCTTGAGCATAAGAGTTTTTTTCTCTCCCCTTGAATCTTGTTTGAGCTTGATGTTGTTGTCCTTTTGTCTTTCCTCCCCTCCAATCTTACTCATATGATTCCTCTCTTCCTCGTGATTCCTTTCCATTGGCTCCTTCCCTCTGCTCTTATCGCTCCTTATCTCTCTTTCATTCGTATTCATCTTCGTTAATTCCCTGTTGAATATGGGTACATTGGCGTGTAACTTTTTGTTTCCAATTATTATGTTATCCACTCTCACTGCCATCATCCTTTCATCTGTGACTTTATTGAACCTGGAAAATCCAAATCTCCTTCCTCTCTTATCCCCCCTTGGTGGAATAACAACTTTGTTGACATCCCCAAAACCTTTAAACACTTGATACATTTCTCTGGCTCTGTAATCATCCGGTATCTCAGTGAAGAAAAAGGTTTTAGTATGTTGGTCTACATTATACCTCCTCGTGTTACCTGTCTCACCATCCAACTTTTGTTCCTTTTGTCTCCCCCGAGTCATTCATTTTTTCTGTCTTCTAACCTCAATCCATTCCTTCTCCACCTCGTCTTCCTGAATTTGATGCATTATTGTGTTGTTGATGATTCAATGGTTGGCTTTTTGTATTGGTTAGGTTTGAAAGAAAGTTAGAGAGAAGTAAGAGCTTCTCTCTCTAACTCATATTGAAATAAAAATATTATTCTTTAAAATTGTAAGTGTCTTATAATTCTAGGGAATAATCTGTCCATCTTAAAATGAATGATCTATTTAATAATTCAACATATAGTATTAAGAAAAATATAAAAATAAACGAGAGAAAACTATATTTTTACTAAATTATCATTTATCACGTATGGTGTAATTACCATGATAAATGCACAATATGATATATTATATTGTCTTTTTACTCAATATTATATTGTCTTAAAAATGATAAAAGATAATATTAATTAGAAGGTAGAATTAGAAAATAAGTAATTAATAATGTCTTGATAAATTAAAAGGATTATTCATTTTAAAACAATTTTAAAAAAATTACAAAAAAATTATTTATTGTGATATGAATGGAATAACAAATTAGTTAATTTAATTAAATAACTTCAATTAATTTAGTACCACAATTTTGAAGTTCTTGATGCAACATGAGATTATTCAAAGCATTATTTAGATTTTTCATTGATGGATGTTTTCTGAAAAGATACTTTTCTAATTCCTAAAAAGAAATCCACCTTTTCAAATTTATTAAATAACTAATATATTTGATATATTGAGTAAATATATTAGTTATTCAATAAATTCAATAAAATAATTTTTTTAATGATAAGACGAAGAGGAAGTGTTTTGATGGAGGTAACTCAATTTTTAAATGAGGTAGTTCGAAATTCTTAAGAAATTTAAAATTTTAAGTAATTTAAATATTTCAATTGAATTTTCTTATTTTTGTCCTTCTTTGTGTATTTGACTCTACATGTTTTGTTCATGATTTCTCTATCGATTATGATAAATTGTCTGTATGAGCGGTCAAATGTGATTTTTTGGGATATTAAAGGCTCGGTTAGTGGTAAAAGGTTATACTCAGGTTTATGGTCAAAATTACAATGATAATTTCTCATCAGTTGTGAGTATGACTTTTATTCACCTAATTAAAGTTATGGAATGGCCTTTATTTTAATTGAATATCAAGAATGCTTTTTTGCATGATGGGTTGAAAGAAGAGATTTATATGGGGGAACCTTCTAGGTTTATTTCTTAGGGGGTCGTAGTTTGGTATACAAATTGCATAACTCTTTATATAACTTGAAATAATCACCTGAGCATGGTTTGGTCGATTCAACAAAGTTTTACAATTGTTTGGGATGACCTGTTGCAAAGCATATCATTCAGTCATTTTTTAAATTCTCATCATCAAATAAATATATTTACCCCGTGGTTTGTGTTTATAACATCGTGATTAAATGTGATGATTATGAAGGTATCCAAAAATTAAAACAACACATATTTCAAAATTTTCAGATTGAGGACTTGGATCCTCTATGTAACTTTCTTGATATAGAGGTGGATCAATCAAAGTCAGGTACTACTATCTCTCAGAGGAAGTATGCTTCATATATTTTGGAGAAGACGAGTCTTATAAATTGTAAACTAGTCGACACTCTTATATATCCTAATCTACAATTCCTTCCTGACTAGGATGAGACCTATTCTAATCCAGGCAGATACCGAAGACTAGTGGAAAAATAGATTTATCTCACCTTAACCAGACCAGACATATCTTTTTTCAGTTAGAGTCAAAAGTCAGTTTCTAAACTCTATTTGTGAAAGTCCCTGAAATACAGTTGTTAGAATTCTTAAGTACATTAAAAGGGTACCTAGAAAAAGAATTGTTTTCACTGGTAGAAGTTACACTAATACTGTTGGGTATTTAGACGTCGATTCAAGAGGATACATAAGTGACATGCTATCTACTTTTGATTATTGTATTTTTGGGAGGGAGAATTTGATTTCATGAAAGAGTAAAAAGCATAATGTTGTTGCAAATAAAGTAAAGAAGTCGAGTATAGAGCATGTTTGGTTAAAACATTTACTGGAAGAATTGCATGTTTACGAGGCTGGTTAAATGAGACTCATGTGCGTAATCAATTAGCTTTACAACTTTCCTCAAATCTAGTTTTTCATGAGAGGAAAAAATATATATAAGTCAATTATCCTTTTACTAAAGAAAACAATTATCTTTTTATTCATCAGAGTCTCATTTGTCAATTCTAACTATCAATATATCTTTACTAAATCTCTTTGAAGCCTTCATATAACTTACATATACGATAAGATAAATGCATATAATACATGTGTTCCACCTTGGGTAAGTGTTGAGATATTGACATGTATTATAACTGATATGTTAATATATTTAAGAATTATGTTAAGATTGCATTCATATTTGGATTATATCTCTCCTGTATATACATAGTTTTTTCTAACCTTTTAAATAACACAAGAAATATCCATATTCAATATCCAAAAAATACACATTTCACAACTCGTGTAGACAATTTATCACGACCATGAGAGATCTGTTAGTTCCATGGTTTTATGATTGACTAAATTTTGGTAAAACATGGTTCTATACTGATGTTGTGAAAGATATTGTAACATCTTCATCAAATGTCATAACAATTTTACTGTTATGTGTTTCATCTAGATATCGAAGATAGATGTCGTGACATCTTGGTCTGTGTACAGCAGGCGCTGATGTTATGTATCTCTTGACAAATTTGATTTGATTTGATGAGATCCTTTTGGATATACCTCATTATTATGCACAGGTCAAGAAAATTATTTAGGAACAAAGTGCATATTTAATTGGATTTCTTAAAAAGTATCTTCGAGACTTTTTAGGAAGATTTAAAAATATTTGTTCCTATTTTTATGTGAAGATCTTGCAGTTGATTTAAATGTGAAGATTGGATCTGTTTGAAGAGTCCAAGCCCATACTGCAAGCATCTATAAATAAGGACTTGCTAGATCTAAAACAGAAAGCATTCACAACAAGAAAATTGTGGGTGCAATATAAGGGTTTAGGGTTTGGGGAGTCTTTTTAGTTCTTTGTGTTTATATTCTTTGTATGCCACTCGTGTATATTTTGATACATTGAGTTGACTGGTTGTTGATTGTTTATCAAGCCATTGTTCTCACCCATGAGATTTTAAGCAAAGCGTTTAGTATTGCTCTTAGTTAAGAGTATTAACTAAGTATTGTGGATTGGAAGTGTAATCTTCTATTTTGATACTAGTTATAGGGACTGTAACTGGTTTGTTTATCATTGCGGTGATTGGAAGTGAGAGGTTCTCATATCTAGGAGATTCCTAGGTAGAATTTGCATGGGGTAGTAATTAGGAGAAAAGTTGTAACTGGGATTGTTTAGGGTTTTAACTAATACTATATAGTGGATTCCTTCTTGGCTTGGTAGTCCCTAGAGTAGGTGACGTTGCACCGAGCTGGGTTAACAATCGATTGTGTCTTTTACCATCTGCAATTTAATTCTGCATTGTTTCTATTTTGGTAAAAATTCTATCAGTAGGTGATGTTATAACATTTATCCTGACATCACGTTTTATGTTAAGACATTAATTTTAACATTTGTTTTAAAGTGCCATAATTTCAAATGGTATTAGAGCAGGCAACCTGTTCTAGTTATTGGGTGAGCTTCAGGGAGATATTTTTTGGTATTATGGATAAAGAATTAGGATATAACAACATACCACCTCTGTTGGATGGTTCAAATTATGACCGGTGGAAGGTTAGAATGGTGGCCTTTCTGAAATCTATGGACAACAAAGTTTGGAAGGCTGTTTTGAAAGGATGAGAGCATCCTGTTTTGAAGGAAAAAGATGGGAAAGTGGTCTCTTTAAAACCATAAGAAGATTGGGATGATGAGGATGATAAATCAGCTGTTGGAAATTCCAAGACTTTGAATGCTCTATTCAATGGAGTGGACAAGAATGTTTTCAGGTTGACTAACACATGTACTGTAGCCAAGGATTCTTGGGAGATTCTCATAACAACTTATGAAGGTACATCCAAAGTGAAGGAGTCAAGACTTCAACTTCTGACTACTAAATTTGAGAATCTAAAGATGAATGATGATGAGACTATCCAGGAATATCATATGAAGGTTCTTGAAATTGCAAATGCATCAAGTTCTTTGGGGGAAAAGATGTCAGAAAACAGAGCTTGTTAGAAAGATTCTCAGGTCCTTACATGGGAAATTTAACATGAAGGGAACAATTATTGAAGAAGCTCAAAACATCATTAGCATGGGATTTGATGAACTTGTTAGGTCACTTCAAACTTTTGAATTGGCTATTAGTGACAAGACAGATAAAAATAACAAGAGCATAGCTTTTTACTAAATTTTGAAGATGAAGAAGGTCAAGTTGATCCGGATAATAATGAGAGGATGTCTAATACAATTGTGCTTCTTGGATTGCAATTAAATAGAGTATTGAAGAGATTGGATAGAAGAAGGAGACCAAATGTCAAGAACATCGCATATGACATCAGTAATAAAATTGATTCTCAGAAGAAAACAAGAAATAAAGAGAAGCAAGACAAAGAAATTCAATGTTATGAGTTTGAAGGATATGGTCATATTAGACTAGAGTATCCCAACTTCCTAAAGACACAACAGAAGGGTTACAATGTATTCTGGTTTGATAAAGATAATTCAGAAGATGAATCTAATACTGAGATGGCCAAACTTGTAATGGCCCTCTTTGGCAGATGGGTAGATGAAGTGGAAGCTTATGATGAAAGTATCATTTATAAAGATCTTGATATATCCTATAAGGATATATGTGACATGTGTGAAGTAAATCTCAAAATAAAGGAAGATCCGAGAAAATCATTGTTGAACTGGAGAATGAGAAGAAGAATCTTCTATGCATTGTGTCTCATCTAAAGAGTGAGGTAACTCTCTTAAATTCTAAGCTCAACAACATGTAAATGGAAGAAACTAGAGATACAGAGGATGATTATCAATCAGATAATATTCAAAGAAGAGTGTCTGTAGAGAAGTCCTTTCCTTATGAAAGGAAGAGAATGATCAACATGTCTAATAACATGTTATAACATCTTGATAGACATAATGAAACCTTATCCATATTTCAGTCATCAACTTGGATATGTCATTATTGTGGTGGGCATGGCCATATCAAGCCTTTTTGCTACAAATTATTTGGAGATAAAAAATCTTTAGATCAATTCAAGGCTAATCAAGTGAGCAGAAAAAGATATGCCAAGGATAGGGATGTCAATCTTATTGCTCATACTTCCTTGAGAGATTCAAATAAATAAGACTGGTATTTTGACATTGAGTGCTCTATAAATATGATAGGAGTTCAGCAATTATTGGTGAATATCAAACATCATCCCTCAGGATCTATCAGATTTAGTGATGAATTTAAAGGAGAAATCAAAGGAGTTGGAAAACTTATGTGTGTCGGCTCTCCTAGTTTAGAAGATGTTCTATTTGTGAATGGATTAACTGCTAATCTTATCAGCATTAGTCAACTATGTAACCAAGGGCTGTTGGTCAACTTCTCAAAGACAAAATGTCTAGCCAAAGATGATAAAGATGTTGTTCTAATGAAGGGCATAAGGTCTAAAGACAACTGTTATTTGTGGTAGTCTCAAATAATTTCTTACTATTCCACCTGTTCAATAACCAGTAAGGATGAAGTAAAGCTATGGAACCTGAAACTTGGATATCTTCATCTCAAGAGAATGAAAGAGATTATATTAGTAGGAGCCATCAGAGGAATTCTTGATCTTAAGATTGAAGAAGGGAAAGTGTAACACCCCTTCTAAATACCCCAATTAAAGGTAAAGATTAAAATCAGAGAAATAAAATTGCACGGAAGGGATGCCACAACACACATCACATTCCAAAGTTTTTAAGGAAAAACGGACAGGGTATGTTTGAAAGTATAAGCATTCCAACACAAAACAAACATACCATAAATATTTACTTCATTCTCTCGTGCAAACGCAACGGAGTTTCATAATTTCACATCATCTCCATTTATGGAGGAATCAAAACATAATTCAAGGCTTCAAGCCATCATAATTCACATAAGCATATGTTATCAAGTCCCACATATACAAAACATCATATACACGAATAAGGATTATATACATCATAATCCAAATACAAAATAATCGAGTTCGACACTAAATAAATCCCCCCCCATGTGTTACTACCAGAGCATCGAATCGACTCTAATCAAAATAAAACAGATTGCAATCCAATGCATCTGTTAGCTAGCGCCTCGCGCTACCATCCTCGGTACCTGCACAATGCCATCAAAAGCATTGGCCAACAAAAGGGTAAGAATTCCAATAATCATATAACATGTAATTTTAAGTAAATGAAATGGCAATAAATAAAGCAATACATAATGATCATGTTCATTTTATCACCTGTAGTATACTTACTCAAGGAATCCATTTCCAACACATTAACCATGTAAATCGATTATCCGAATACTCACATCCTTGGCACATAACCATAATTCAAACAACAACAATATTGGCACATAATCAAACACATCAACACACATACATAACATGCACAAATATACATGTGACTCACAACACGACTCAACGTATGCGAATGCGGTACCGACTCGTGGACCCAAGGTTCCACCACCTATGTTTCCCTTCCGGATCAAGGTCACTACGTCTTTTCCCATAATAGGGTCACCGTCTAGATATTATGGACCCAATGTTCCACCACCTATATTTCCCTTCCGGATCAAGGTCACTACGTCTTTTCCCACAATAGGGTCACCGTCTAGATATTGTGGACCCAATGTTCCACCACCTATATTTCCCTTCCGGATCAAGGTCACTACGTCTTTTCCCACAATAGGGTCACCGTCTAGATATTGTGGACCCAATGTTCCACCACCTATATTTCCCTTCCGGATCAAGGTCACTACGTCTTTTCCCACAATAGGGTCACCGTCTATAAAATCATGTGAACCCACAGTTTCACCGTCTCTGTTTCAAGACCAACCATGCCATGCAATGTACAATATAACCAATTCATGCAATTAAGATTCACAATAATCTTAACATACACATACCATCAAATCCAACCAATGGAACATCAACTATTGTACATGCATACATACATATAATTTAACAATCTCAACGTCAAGTAAAATGTATACAAACAAGTTACTTACTCAACCAAAACATAAACCATCAACTATTAACAATTCCAAATCGGAAAGTATATTTCAACATAAAGTCATTATCAATGAACCGGCGTTACTCTCAATGTTTCTCATCGCGATCGAGTCACCGGAATGTAACTCGAACGGTTAAATTCGGGATCAAACTCAACTTATTTCATTCGTACTAAAATCGGGTCGATTCTTAAAAAGTCGAAATTTCACAAAACGAACTTCACTATGTTAATCTACACGTCGGATTATGCTAGCACGTCAATTTTCTTTGAATTCGGAGCAACTTGCTCCGTCGACGAATCTACCGAAATCGGAACACAATCGGGTTCCAAAGGAAGTGCGAAAAATCAGAATTTTGGAGGCTACAGAAGCATCAACACGGGCACCCGTGTGCCTGAACACGGCCCGTGTGGAAAAGCCACCAGAACATGCAAAAATTGCCAAAGTCAGAGCATCAACACGGGCACCCGTGTGCATCAACACGGCCCGTGTGGATAGACCTGCGTGAAAACTTCATTCTTTTGAGTTTTTCTCATTCTACCACCATGGTTTTCTTTCCCATTCAATACTCTTAATTTCTACAAGCTAGCACCTAATACACTCACAAACCATACTCCTAATCCAACTTTTCTAAACCATTCCAACAATCAACCAACAAAACCCTATAAATCAACTATCAATTTTACCCCCAAATCCAAAATATATCTATCAAAACCTAACAATATGAGATGGAGAATCAAACCCCTTACCTTGGTGTGGGTTTTCTTGAAACAAGATGATGAAGATGTTGCAACTCCAAACCTAGCTTCCTTTCTTCTCTTCTCCTCTTTCTCTCTTCTTTTCTTTCTTCTTTCTCTTCTTCTTTCTCTTCTTACCAACTACTCTTACTAACTCTCCTTTTCTATTTTATAAAACTATCCTTCTACTACTAACTTTCCTCCCTCTATCTTTCTAAAATTATAATTTGGCCCCAACAATTATTTAATTCAAATTATATCATATAATTCTATTAAAACCATATTACATTTAATTAATATTTATTCCATAAAAACTAAATTATACCGATAAATCAAACGAAGCCAAATACACACCAAAATAATATTACTCAAAATAGTATTTTATCATTATGAATATTTTTATTTCAAATAACCGAATTAACATTTAATCAAAAACGGGGTGTTACAACTCTCCCCCACTTAAAAGATTTCCGGCCTCGAAAATTTTGACCAAAACGAACAAATCGGGACATGCCTACGCATTCGTCCACTCAATCCTTGCGTTAATTAAACAACATACAAAATACACCTAACACAAGGGCATCTCCCTAGCCATAACGTTTAGACAAGAACAACCATGCCGAGATGCGAAGCCCATACAATGCACTCGACAATCAACTAACACCCAACAACTAAACAAGTCGCAGACACACTGGTTCGCTTGAGAACTAAACAAACAAGATCGATACCATCCTAACGTCTCAACCATAGAATTAGTCATACACTCGAACCGACGCCTCGGAAACGAGTCACCAAAGGTAGGAACATAAAGTCCTACGACACAACACCAACACCATCGCTAAAACAAAAACAACAAAATGGTTATACAAACCAAAACTGAAACAATCAGAAAGGATAAAACTACGCGTGCTACGCAAACACGAAAAGATGCCATCATTCACGCATAAGTACGAACTCAAGAATTACACTTGCAGTTATCGCTCTCATTCCAGAAAAATCACAAGGTCACATTGTCCTTGTAGATTACCAACGTACCACCCTTGAACAATAACAAGTTACCCAAACATAACTGAACTGCGACACACCACTCATCCTAGGACGTATACTGACGACTTGCGACTATAACTCACTAGCCCAAATCCAACAATCCCGCATACTCGCTAAAACTCAATGCTCGATATCTAAACCATGTTGTGTCACTTTTATGCATAAGATGCCAACCGTAAAACAACTTGGTTAATCCTCAACTTCCCAATCACCCAAAATGGATACGTTCAAAGCGTACACCCATCAAGACACCTCACAACATCAGCTTCATCAACTCGAAGAATCACTCTTTCATTCTCGATTGATCAACGTCCGTTGATCCTCTGAAATACACGACATAGTTTAACCTCTTCAAATACTGTCCAAATATTTCACTTGTGAAACTTCGATGTATACACTCGACTTCCACGAAGTCTTCCCTTATAACAATTCAATTCCCAAAGTTTAATTAAGTAATCACCATCCTTGCATCGTCGCAACGATTAATACACTGGTTTCTCATTCGAAACATCTCTCATATCTTTCAGTCTTCTAAAGTGGTAATCCAAACCAAACACTCTCTCAAGAACTCTACTCATCAATTTCGTCTCATACTCCTGAAATTACAACATAGTTTGGACTTAGAACCATAACATCAATTTCTATGGAATCCAACATGAACACTTCAGTCACAAATAGAACATCTTCCTCTATAAAACATCAATCATCTTTAAGTACCTGTGGTTATCAAACCATCACCAAATTCCTTACCGTCAAGACTTATTTTAGTCGTGATCTAATAATCCACCGCGACCATTAGTATCCGGCGAAATCCATATGGTAGTAGTGAACGAATCCTTAATAACCTTCTGAGTTTAATCTCAACAAGCGTCTCAAAACAAACATGCAACATTCTTTCAAAATAATAAATCTCAAATAAGATATTCTTGGGTTATCCTCAATATCAACTTAATAAACTCAACAACAGACGAAGTCTCTTTATAGATCATACTCAACTTGAATTGTCTTCAACAATTCCAATCTCCTTGTCGTTAACATTTGTACCTATAAGGTTCCAATGAGCATAACTGCATCAAACTCTAACTCCCGCATCCGATAATTTTCCATAAGAAAAATCAAATCGTTCCAAGGTAGTAATACACTTTTCCAACTCTATGTTGAAATACATCTTACGTCCAAAACAAAATATCACAACACGTTGCAGCAGGTTCCTCAGTACAAAACAAAACCAAAATCAAGGCATTCGCTAAACTTTTCACCGGCTAAAACAAATTCGCTTCCCATTGTGAAGTCCAATTAGTGACTCAACCATTTCGGGTCAAAATACTCACGATCAATACCAACTCATAAAAATATCTTCCATCAAACTCACAAAGTTAACCATCCAAAACAAAAGAACTTCCAAACTATGAATTAGCCCCTTAAAGTCTTCGACAAGACACAAAATAAATCTTCGCGGAACTGTCCAAAATATTGCCGTCTAAGTTGCTTACTTAAGACACTCACGTCCAACAGTTCCAAAACTCCTTCTTTAGAGGACTCAACATGCACCAATCTAACTCCACTACTGATAACGCAACACTCGGATGCTTGCCACAATCCCTTAACTTGATGTAAACCAAATAATATCCATGAACACGAAACAACTCTTCAGCTACTCATGAGAGTACTGTTGGAACATTCCAAAATCTTACCTGACGCATTAGTCACACTAATGACATCAGCTTATACTCGCCCGGACCATACACTATCTTGAAAAGCATTGCCTGAACATCTTCAACCCTCACACTAACCCATAGGCAGCCAGACTTCAAAACGATCTCACTAAACACATAAACTCCAAATAACTGCTTCACTTAAATATCAATCCTCCGAAGCAGACACTCGTCCTCAACATCTGCTTCGTTCCTTGACTACAAACGACACACCAACTTGGGTAACCTTTGCTCTTCTCGAACAACACAATCGGCGCACTCCACGGCGAACCACTCAAACAAACAAACTCTACTAAAACCAATATTCAAGTTGACTCTTCAACTCTAATTCAGAAACAAACATCCCTTAAGGATACTTCGAATCCCAACTAGTTGCAGAAACTAAATCCATCAAAACTTCACCTCGCACTACAGCGGTAATTCACTCACATTTCCACAAAAGGTTTCGGAAGAATCACAACAAGAAGCTCGCTTGCCAAAAATCTTATTTCTCACCAAAATCCAAATTCGCCCACAACTCAAGTAACCATGCACTGCCTTGTGCCAACTCATCTGCTTCACACACTATTAAGTTGGCAAGACAAGTCTATCCCAAACAACACAATTCCCGACTACTATCAACAAGAGATTAAGGATGATCAGTCCCTCAATTTGTCAATAGACAGTCGACAATCATGAGGTGGCATTAACCATTGTTACCAAACCACAACAGCATCTTCAATCTTACCCCTCAAGCTACTTAAACATAACCATGCTTGAAGCATCAACTGCTCGACAATACTTACATCTTACAATCGGCGGTATACTGAACCAACCTCTTGCACAAAACTTCAGAGAAGAAACTTCTCCCCCACTTATTTCACACGTACCTCTGCAGACAACGAAAAGGAAACAATCAAGTACCGACAGTGTTTCACACACATGTCGCGTACCAAAAGGGATTAAACACATAAACAACCTGGCCGATAGACCGACATGCTCTGATACCATTATTGTAACACCCCTTCTAAATACCCCAATTAAAGGTAAAGATTAAAATCAGAGAAATAAAATTGCACGGAAGGGATGCCACAACACACATCACATTCCAAAGTTTTTAAGGAAAAACGGACAGGGTATGTTTGAAAGTATAAGCATTCCAACACAAAACAAACATACCATAAATATTTACTTCATTCTCTCGTGCAAACGCAACAGAGTTTCATAATTTCACATCATCTCCATTTATGGAGGAATCAAAACATAATTCAAGGCTTCAAGCCATCATAATTCACATAAGCATATGTTATCAAGTCTCACATATACAAAACATCATATACACGAATAAGGATTATATACATCATAATCCAAATACAAAATAATCGAGTTCGACACTAAATAAATCCCCCCCACGTGTTACTACCAGAGCATCGACTCGACTCTAATCAAAATAAAACAGATTGCAATCCAATGCATCCGTTAGCTAGCGCCTCGCGCTACCGTCCTCGGTACCTGCACAATGCCATCAAAAGCATTGGCCAACAAAAGGGTAAGAATTCCAATAATCATATAACATGTAATTTTAAGTAAATGAAATGGCAATAAATAAAGCAATACATAATGATCATGTTCATTTTATCACCTGTAGTATACTTACTCAAGGAATCCATTTCCAACACATTAACCATGTAAATCGATTATCCGAATACTCACATCCTTGGCACATAACCATAATTCAAACAACAACAATATTGGCACATAATCAAACACATCAACACACATACATAACATGCACAAATATACATGTGACTCACAACACGACTCAACGTATGCGAATGCGGTACCGACTCGTGGACCCAAGGTTCCACCACCTATGTTTCCCTTCCGGATCAAGGTCACTACGTCTTTTCCCATAATAGGGTCACCGTCTAGATATTATGGACCCAATGTTCCACCACCTATATTTCCCTTCCGGATCAAGGTCACTACGTCTTTTCCCACAATAGGGTCACCGTCTAGATATTGTGGACCCAATGTTCCACCACCTATATTTCCCTTCCGGATCAAGGTCACTACGTCTTTTCCCACAATAGGGTCACCGTCTAGATATTGTGGACCCAATGTTCCACCACCTATATTTCCCTTCCGGATCAAGGTCACTACGTCTTTTCCCACAATAGGGTCACCGTCTATAAAATCATGTGAACCCACAGTTTCACCGTCTCTGTTTCAAGACCAACCATGCCATGCAATGTACAATATAACCAATTCATGCAATTAAGATTCACAATAATCTTAACATACACATACCATCAAATCCAACCAATGGAACATCAACTATTGTACATGCATACATACATATAATTTAACAATCTCAACGTCAAGTAAAATGTATACAAACAAGTTACTTACTCAACCAAAACATAAACCATCAACTATTAACAATTCCAAATCGGAAAGTATATTTCAACATAAAGTCATTATCAATGAACCGGCGTTACTCTCAATGTTTCTCATCGCGATCGAGTCACCGGAATGTAACTCGAACGGTTAAATTCGGGATCAAACTCAACTTATTTCATTCGTACTAAAATCGGGTCGATTCTTAAAAAGTCGAAATTTCACAAAACGAACTTCACTATGTTAATCTACACGTCGGATTATGCTAGCACGTCAATTTTCTTTGAATTCGGAGCAACTTGCTCCGTCGACGAATCTACCGAAATCGGAACACAATCGGGTTCCAAAGGAAGTGCGAAAAATCAGAATTTTGGAGGCTACAGAAGCATCAACACGGGCACCCGTGTGCCTGAACACGGCCCGTGTGGAAAAGCCACCAGAACATGCAAAAATTGCCAAAGTCAGAGCATCAACACGGGCACCCGTGTGCATCAACACGGCCCGTGTGGATAGACCTGCGTGAAAACTTCATTCTTTTGAGTTTTTCTCATTCTACCACCATGGTTTTCTTTCCCATTCAATACTCTTAATTTCTACAAGCTAGCACCTAATACACTCACAAACCATACTCCTAATCCAACTTTTCTAAACCATTCCAACAATCAACCAACAAAACCCTATAAATCAACTATCAATTTTACCCCCAAATCCAAAATATATCTATCAAAACCTAACAATATGAGATGGAGAATCAAACCCCTTACCTTGGTGTGGGTTTTCTTGAAACAAGATGATGAAGATGTTGCAACTCCAAACCTAGCTTCCTTTCTTCTCTTCTCCTCTTTCTCTCTTCTTTTCTTTCTTCTTTCTCTTCTTCTTTCTCTTCTTACCAACTACTCTTACTAACTCTCCTTTTCTATTTTATAAAACTATCCTTCTACTACTAACTTTCCTCCCTCTATCTTTCTAAAATTATAATTTGGCCCCAACAATTATTTAATTCAAATTATATCATATAATTCTATTAAAACCATATTACATTTAATTAATATTTATTCCATAAAAACTAAATTATACCGATAAATCAAACGAAGCCAAATACACACCAAAATAATATTACTCAAAATAGTATTTTATCATTATGAATATTTTTATTTCAAATAACCGAATTAACATTTAATCAAAAACGGGGTGTTACAGAAAGTATATGATGAGTGTGAAATTAAGAAGCAACCCATGATGTCACACCTGTTGTTGCAACATCGAACTACCTCTAAAGTGCTAGAACTTCTTCATATGGACTTGATGTGACCAATGCAGATTGAAAACTTGGGTGGAAAGAGGTATGTTTTATATGGTTGTTGATGAATTTTTTGGGTATACTTGGATGAGCTTTCTTAGAGAAAAATCAGATACTTTTGAAGTCTTCAAAGATCTGTGTCAAATCATTCAAGAGGAGAAAAATAGTGTGATTGTCAAGGTTAGAAGTGACCATGACAAGGAGTTTAAGAATGCAAAAATCTCTGAATTTTGTGATGCTGAAGGTATTAGTCATGAATTCTCATGTTCCTTTATTCCTCAGCAAGGTGGAGTTATTGAGCAAAAGACTAGGTCTATCTAGGAATCAGCCAGAATTATGCTCCATACTAAGCAACTACCATTTGAGTTTTGGGATGAAGCTATGAAATTATTTATTATATTCATAACAAGGTTACTTTGAGAGGAGGTACTTCAACTACTCTCTAAGAGCTATGGAAAGGAAGGAAGCCCAATGTCAAATACTTTCATATCTTTGGAAGCAAATGTTGTATCTTGGCTGACAAAGATCATAAGGGTGAAGAGAATCTAAAAAGTTATGAAGGAATATTTCTGGGATACTCTACAAGTAGGAGAGCTTATAGAGTTTTTAACTCCGGAACTGGAATGATAATGAAATCTATCAATGTGGTTATTGATGATTCAATTACTGGAAAAAAGATGGATGTTGAAGACAATGTTGGAACATCCTATGTGAAGACTGATGATGCAGTAAGGGATGAAATAAGTGAAGTTACAAGCACTGAGTCAGTGAGTTCTCAATCCAACAAAGATCTCTCTACTAAAGGTCAGATAGATCAATCCAAGGAACTGATTTCAAGCCCCCTTAACAAAGAAGACATTACTGAATCAAATAAGGAAATATCAAATTCATGTCTTATTTCTAAACTTTAACCTTAGATGAGTCCTACTATTCAAGGAAAGAAGATCTTGAATTGCATCATTAAAATTAGTTTGTGTGGTGCGCCTTATTCTTCCAGCATAAAAGAATTCTACAAGGCATATTATGCAAGTAATAATGGTTGCTCTCAACTGGTATGCATAGACCATATGTTATCAAACATGATATCGTGACATTAATTTATGACGATATGAATGATTTCATATATCTCATTTAACATGGCTGGAACAATAATCTTGATAGTCATAATCAACTTATCAAGAATCTTGCTGAAGGAATGGTTATTACTCTGAAGCATATGGACAACTAGGAACAAATTACTGTTATGAACATCAACAATGGGATTAGAACTTGTACTATTAAGGAGTTATAGCAATTACAGATATAGAGGAGTGCAACATATACTATATCTTTCCTTTATACTCTAATGCTTAGGAAGCCTAAGCAAGTTGATATTGTTAAAGGGTGAAAGAAAGGATCTCTACAAAGAAGAAGGGATGAGTTGAAGAAAACATGTTTTGAGGTAGTGGCAAGGAATTTTTGTACTAATTCTCTTGAAACATATGACAACACCAAGGGTTGTAGAAGGGTCTTTGATAGGGGCAGGAGGGTCTTTAACAGAGGGAAGGGGTAGAAGCCCACCTGAATGTGACCTGAGGTTATGTATTTCCAACCATCTGAAGTTTTGTTTCCATCTATGTGTTATGTTTTTGTGCTATTGCTTGTGTGCAATATGTGTTTCCAATTTTTGTTTACATTTAGTCCATTTTTGTCAATTGGCTAAAAAGACGGAGTAAAGTGTTAGTGTTTTGTTTTTGTCCTAATGTTTTGACACATGTCTTTAAATGTTGATTAGAATTCTAATAGAACTGTGTTATTGCTGAGGGAAGAGTAGTTATTATGGTTTCTTGTTCGATGAAACTATTTAGGGGGGCATGATAGTCTGTCAAGCTGATTGTACTGGAGGAAACTGTTGTTGCTGCTGCTCTAATGTGATGTGTGCATGATGTCAAATATGATGTTATGACATCTTGCCTGATGTGAGGAAATCTTGATGTGAGACTATTTTTTTATCTTCTGTTGCATGTGCCTCTGATGTGTGAACTTGGGTAGTTCATATTTGGTGTTTTGAATTTTCTGGTGATTTGAGTTTTCCTCTTGAAGGGGGAGAAAAGATTGTTTAAAACATGGGGAGTAATGGTCCTATTTTTGTAACTACATATTATCCTTGGCATATTCTTATGCTTGGAGTTTATATCTCCAAGTTTATCATGCTTTGGTTTTTTAGTCAAAATTTGCCAAAGGGAGAGATTGTTAGTTACATGGTGTAGCAACTGGTTTTTTAATCAAGAGTCGCCACTATTAGTTTTTATCCTAGGGAAGGGAATCTAACAGAAAACCCTAATTTATAGACAGAGATTCTAGGTTTCGGACTCAATTAGACGAAAGGAAGGTGTTAGGAACCTTTTATCTATCTTGTTCACAAGGATACTAAGCTATAGGTTTAGGTTTGGGGTAAACTGGGTTTTAAGTTTTAATTAGAAAGAGCTTAAATTTTTTATAAGGGAACTCACTACGATTTTTGATCGTATGCCTACGTATCCTCTTATGAGAAATCAGAGTCCCAATTCGTAGTTCGTATAGGGTTGGTGTTTTTTAGGGGTTTGCAAACATATTTTAAATCACCTCGCACTCGATCGAGAGTGGGGATTGCGGAGATTTTGACTGAATGCGCATTAAGTCAAAACTAGTTTGAAACCCTTTTGCAAAAAAACAGTTGATTATTTTAGTTTATTGCGAAAAAATAGTTTGATGGTTTGTTTGTGTTTTTTAATCGTATCAATTGCGAAAATATCTTGATTAATGCATGATTAGAAAAGATTTAATGCAAATAATATATAAAATAATATATGCAATTTTAACATAAAAATAATTTATTTGATAATATGATAATATTTAAATAGTAAATAAAAGATAAGGATAATAATATTTATAAAAAAGAATTATAATAATAATGATAATTATAAATAATAGTAAAAGTTAAGTAATTATAGCAATATATTATAATAATATAAAAATATAATAATAATAATAATAATAATAATAATAATAATAATAAAATCACTATTTTCCAATAATAATATTTACTGTAAATAAATATATATATATATATATATATATATATATATATATATATATATATATATATATATATATATATATATATATATATATATATATATATATATATATATATATATATATATATATATATATATATATATATATATATATATATATATATATATAAATTAAATCCAAAAATATGGGGGGGGTGTAAATTCTAATTGGCAAGTAAAACAGGGGGTTGTGATTAATAATGGGAATTAGGCCCAGTATGAGTCTAAGCAGGGGGTGTCTTTTGTTAGCTAGTTTAGCAACCCACTGAAAGGGGGTGTCAAAACAAATGTGTCTGGCCTATACGCCATGTGACAAGGAGTATGGGTGATGTGATCGGTGGATCTGGAACTGACTGTTTAACGCTGGTTCGCGAAATGTCGCGGAAGCAAGAGTCGCCACCGTCTTTTATTTTCTCCAAATGGAAAGGACAAAAGCACAGAAAAATTCCTTAAAGAGATTGCTCTCGGTTCGGGAGGTAGGTTATAGAAAGGGAAGGTGTTAGCACCCTTTCTATCCATGGTTATCCATGGGCTCTTAGATACTTGCTCAATGTGTTTTCAAAAATGTTTGTTTGCTTTTCAATTGTGGGTTTTTAAAAGTTTCTTTGAAAAATTTCAGTTCGACTCGTACGTCAGAGTGTTTTAAAAATTTTCTTTGAAAGCTTTTGAAAAGTGTTGGTGTGAAAAGATTTCAGTTTGTTTTGAAGAGAGCAAGTATCCATGAGTCGTCTACCTACCCTAAGGAATTCGTCTGTGTAAATGTCCTTTAAAGTAATGCCATCCCACCATTGAGAGGTAGGTAGCACCACCGTTGGAGGTGTTCGGGTCAATTCGAGGTTCGGGACATGGTGATCACCAGAGCAATGGGAAGACACCTTAGAAGCTACCCTCATGCCAGGTTCCCGGATCATGAGGACTTACTAAGACATCCTCTACTCGACGATCACCTTTCGAGGCAAGGCAACAGTGAGGCGTACCCTAGGGGTGGTGTGTGCGATTTGTGTCGTTTTCAGATAATTTGTCTTGTCATGTCATGGGTGTTCTACGCTTGTTTTTATTTTTGTCCATTCATTCTTGCATGCTTTGTTAACAGTTAAAAGTTTGCGAGGAAAGGTAAATCTAAAGCTATTACAAATGGCGCGGGTCCACATCGCCAAAATTAAACCGGACCCGATTTGACAGAAAAATAAATAAAGCAAGGTAAAGAAAAAATGCGAGAAGTAAATGTTACAAAGCTTTGGGAGAGGTACATAATTATTTAAGCGAATAAAATAAATATGCGAAATAAGAGAATTAAAAACATGGGCGTTGGACCCTTTTGCAAAATTGAAAGTTAATAAGGAATTACAATTAAAATTTAAAAGAAAAGAAACTTATTTTTGGTGTTTTTAGTATTTTAAGGTTTAACAGAAAAAGGAATTAATTAAAATTAAAATAAAAAAGCTAAACCTAAGTCTAATTATTTTTAAGTTTTTTAAGAAAATATTAAATTTAAACTAAATTAACCCTAATTTTTACATGCAAATTTAGTTATGAAAATAAATAATATTATGGTAAGAAAAATTAAAAGGAATGAAAATTGTCAATTAAACCTAATTCTACCTTTTTTATATTTATTATGAGAAGAATTAAAATTGCAAAAATCCTAATTAAAACTAAATTCATTACATGTTAATTTATTTACAAGCAATTATTTAACTAAAATAATTATTGCATTTTTTGTCTTTTCTGAATTTTTATGTATTTTTGTATTTTTGTGAAAAAATAACAATTAATTAAATCAAAGCAAAACAAATAATAAAACAATAAAAAAAATAAAATATGTGCAAACCAGGGAGGGGTTCAGTCCCAATATGGAGGTTTTAGTGTGAAATTCTGGCCCAATGACTCTGAGGCCTTTTTGACTTTCATAGCTTGCATGCATCAACGTTGACCTGGGCATAGCATGTTCTTCAATCCTGGCCTTTGATTTGGATGCTCTTGGATGCGTGTGTGCTTGATTATTGAGGATGCATGGTGGGCCTTAAGGTTATGCCTGCATAGGAACTTGAATTGAAAAATAACATGAAATATTATACAGACCTGGGACTCGAACCCAGGTCTTGGATGTGAACGCTATCAACGCCTGCCAGCTGAGCCATTGAACGCTTTTGATATATTAAGAGCAAATAAATAATAAAAAGAAAAAGCAAACACGTTAGTGGGTCCAGCGCGCGAATTTCAAACAGGCCTATAGCGTTTGGACAACACATCATCTCCTTCGTTCTATTTTATTTTTTTCTGAAACAAGACTGTAAGGCAACGGTTTTGGATGCGTTTTCTTAGGCCGGTTTCAAGAAAATAGCGATTAGGCTATCCTTGAATATAAATTCATCGCGAGAGTTGGGATCTCTTCGTCCAGGTGAGCTGAGTTTAATGGTCTTGGTCTGGAGTCACGATTTTGCCTTGGGTGAAAAGCCCTAAATTGAAACTCTGAAAACCCTAAAGATCAGCAATGGTAAAATCAAATATATAGCACAAAAACGCAATTGGACCACATGGTTAGTTTCAAAACTTGACAAGGAACATGAATATACAATTAAAATGCAATGAGGATGCCTAGAAATCCAAATACGATCATGGATTTTTCTTGGTACAGTTTGAATCCGTTTTACCAATTCTTTGCGTTTGAGTTGATGTTAGGGATTGGAATCGCTTCTGGGAACCTTGAGGAAGCTATTGGAAAAGGAATGGTGCTTTGAATCGACCTCTAACAACGTTTTCAGTTTTGCTTTTTATGGAGAAAATTTCAAGTTTCTTAATGGTCTTTGAGCGCAGCTTAGAGTGTAGCACGATTAGGTTTAGGTTCCTGGCTTTGTAGTGAAGCTATTAGGTCAAGAAAATCAATCAAATCTCTTTCATTCAATGGTTTTTTGCAAATTGATTTTCCAAGATCTTTTCATATCTTTTCCATGTGCATTTTGTGTCAATTATGCTCATATTAAACCAAATCTTTCCTAATTAACCTATGCACGAAATCTTGACCTTAAAACATGTACAAAAAGATTGGTTTGGTCATGTTAGATATTTTTCATGTATTTAAATAATTTAAATGAATTAATATGAATAATAATTCAAATAAATAAATAAAAAATGAGAAAATACTTCCCTTTGGGCCAAGTGGTCGTGCATATGCTTAGAATGATGAATCTTGGAAGAAAAATGGGCCCATTAGCATTTTTAGGTCATTTGGATCAATGTTGACTTTTCAAAATATCCAAAAATTTCCCAACTTCCACAAGGCATAACTTGTTCAATTTTTAATCTTTTCTCATGTTCTTGGACATTTTGGAAAGGTCTTTGAGTCCTTTAACCAATGCCTTTGGTCCCATGTCATTTTGATTTACCAATCTCAAGTTATGGCCTTTGACTTAAAGTCCCTTTTTGTTGACTTTTGAAAATGACCTATAATGTTGAAATTGATAACTTTTTGTGAGAGCATTTCTTGGACTTGGAATATGAAGATGAATTGTAGGAAATGTCTTTCTATTCAAAATGAGCTTTGGATGGGATTTTTCTGATAATCCATGTGAAAGTTATGCCCTGGTCAATTTCAGTTGACTTTTTCAGCTGTCCAAATATAGTAACTTTTGCATCTTGATGATTTCTGAGCCAAATTTTGAGAATCATGATCAAGCCTTGATCAAATGATGTTTGTGGCTTCAAAATGATATGTTGACCAAAAATTTGAACTTTTGACTGTCAAATGACCATTTTGCCCCTACAGTTGACTGTAGTGCAATCTAGGGTTCTGACTGTGCAATTTTGAGCTGAATGCCTTGAAACTTGATATGAGGATGCTTGACCCTATTTGTAGGCATGTGAGACTTGATTGGACCTTTGAAAACTCCATTTTCTTGATCAGAACACAAACCCTAGTTTTGACTGTATAGGAGACTTTTGCACTGTGCAACCCTTGGGGAATTTTGTGACTTGGCTTGGCAATTTCTTGAAAAATATGGGAGGGCAAATTTTGGGGTGCAACAGGTGAATTGGGTGTTGCGAGTGTGCATAGTCTTACGGTGAGACTTGGCCCATGGTCGTCTGATGGAGATCGCATGGTACATAATTGAGGGAGCATGATGTTGTTATGTACGCGCGCGCATTAAATTCTAACGGGATATAACATTACATTTTCTTGTTTTAATCAGAATACATCACCTTACTCTCTCTCTCACTTAAAACACAACCCTTTATCTTCTCAACCCTAACCTAGTTACCGGCAGCGCTGGGGAACCACCCTTTCTCTTCTTTACAATAGAATCCCTTTTCCTCTCTCTCATTAACCCTCTCCTCTCTTCTTCTTTCAAAACCCTAGTCCTAACATCCCATGTCCCCGCGGCGGCTCAACCCAACCAAACCCCTTCTCACCGTAAACGAAAACCCAGCAACCCCATAACAACATAAAAAATATGTTAAGTCAAATTACCCTTTTCGCGATCCTGTTTGATTTATGAGCATTCCAGTTTCTAACCCTTCCTCTTTAATTCACAGGTTCCGGCGACGGCGTTGATAGTGGTGACGGTGGCAACTGGGCTAGCAAGGGAGGCTTATGGTTTGCAATGACGATTGTGGTTTCCGATAGTGAAACCCCAATCACCCCTTTTCTCTGTATCGTCTTATGTTATTGATCTCGCCTACTGTAAAAAAATTCTCTCCCCTTCTGTATATCCTCTTCTTCTGTCTTCGTGCCTCCTCCTTTTTGTTAGTTTTTTGTTAGTATTTATAAGCTTTTGATTTAGGGTTTTTTATTACAGTTACTTAGATTTAGGGAGATCTGGATAGAAATTAGGGATTCAATTCTTTATTGACTGATTGTAAATTTCCGGATTTATAATGGGGATTGGATTTTGTAAGATTTACTCTTGTAATTGATCATGATTCTGATTTGTTCTAATGTTATTTAAATCAGTTTTTTGCAATTCCAGTTAATATTTGGATTTGAGATTGATTTTTTTTACTGATTTCTACAGTAGCAGTTTTTCGCCTAAAATCATGCGTTAATTCTGTCTAATTGATACAATGACTGTTAATAATATGGGCTTGCATTGTTCTTATTCTGTAATTCTGGCTTGGGCTGTAGATATGAATTTTAATAAAGATCTGTTTTGTAAAAGTTATTTGATTCTTCCTTGCTTCAGAAGTTCGGGAATTAGATTGGATGAATATTATTCTGCATACGTTTCAGAAGTTCTGGGCTTGGGTTTTTGTAACGATTCTGATTTTGTAATATTTTAAAATGAAGATCTGATTCTTCTTACAGAAGATATGACTTTGTTTAAGATCTGCCTTTGCTTACAGAAGATCTGACCTTGCTAGTTTGCACGATTCTGGTTCTGATCCGCATAATTTTTTTGTTTGTTTCAAATGGGCCTTGCACGTTAATTACTAGCCCAACATATTTTTGCAGCAAAGCTGCATTATATCTTTTAAAAAACCAGGCCCAATTGGCCAAAACTTAAATAATATCTAACAAAAAGATCCATTAAAAAAACCGTTATGTTTTCATCAAAAATAATATTATTTATTTTCTCAAAATAATGATAAATAATAATTTTTCCCAAAACATCAGATGGGCCAACTAAGACCTCAATGGGCCTAATTTAAATTTCCACCCCCTTTTTACCAAAATCCACTTAACCTAAATAAGCTTATGTAATTTACTTAATAATTATCCTTCTTTTAAAATAATTTTCATTTTCGAATCGCATGGGCCATTGGCCAACATGCTTCGTGAATAGGTTTATTAGTCTTTCTGATTTAGAAAGCCCCTATTAAAATACGCCCCTAGTCTTGGATAAAGATGGGCCATCAGATATGGCTGTACCATCCTTAATTGAATATTTCTTCAATTTTAATCTCGAAAAATAAAATTATCGAGGTAGGACAAATTTGGGGTACGACAGCTGCCCATATTCAATTACCTTCTAGTTGAATAGCATGAGAAAACTCGAGTCTTGCGCATTCTGATTGGAAGTTTATTGAATACTTGAAGTATCCCGAAATTTATCCGACAAACATAAGGTTACGTTGATATAGCGCACCCTTAAGAGTCTCAAGGAAGTAACCAAAGCTGATGATGTATCGGTTATCAGGGTTTGATAACGAGGCAGACGGTTTTAGAGCTCAATCTTGTAGTCTTGGTTTGGTTTTGATCATTCACTCATTTGGAGGATGAATACAACAATGATTGATGATGCATGGATGCTTGAAGATTGAGGCCATGGATTATGTTTGCGAATCATGCGTGATGTTTGAGGTGATGGGCTAGAGTTTTGTTTTCTTTTGAGCATCGCACCATGAAGTCTGAGGTGATGATCAGTGTCTTTGGAATAACGAAATGTATTGCTTCATGAAGTCTGATGCAATAGGTTAAAGTATTTTTCTTCTGAGCATCGCAACATGAAGTCTGAGGCAATAATCGGTGTTTATGGAATAAAGGAACGTATTGCTGCCTGAAGTTTGATGCAATGGGTTAGATTTGCAAATCATTGTGAAAAGTCTGAGACGATTAGCTAGATTTGGTTTTCGGACATCGCTGCATGAAGTCTGAGGAGATGGTTTGTGTTACGGAGTAAAGAAATGTACACTGTTGCATGAAGTCTGAGACAATGAGTTTGGTTCGCAAATTGCTGCATGAAGTCTGATGTGATAAGCTAAACTTGGTTGTCGAACATCGCTGCATGAAGTCTGAGGCAAAAATCTGTATTATGGAATAGAAGAAACACATTGTTGCACGAAGTCTGAGGCAATGGCTTAAGTTTGCAAATCGCTGCCTGAAGTCTGAGGCGATAGGTTGGAGCGTGGAATGAAGAAACACATTGTTGCATGAAGACTAAGGAAATAGGTTAGGTTCGCAAATCACTGCGTGAAGTCTGATGTGATAAGCTAAATTTGGTTTCGAACATCGCTGCATAAAGTCTGAGGCGATGGTCTGGAGTTTGGAACACATTGCTACATGAAGTCTGAGGCAATGGGTTAGGTTCGCAAATCACTGCGTGAAGTCTGATGTGATAAGCTAAATTTGGTTTCGAACATCACTGCATGAAGTCTGAGGCAATGATCTGTGTCGTAGAATAAGAAACACATTGTTGCATGAAGTCTGAGGCAATGGGTTAGGTTTGCAAATCACTGCGTGAAGTCTGATGTGATAAGCTAAATTTGAGAATAAGTTGCGACTTAGAGGAAACGTAGTGAGTTTTATGAATACATTGCGGCTTAGAGGCAATGTAATGGGTTAGGAGAATACATTGCAACTTAGAGGCAATGTAATGGGTTCGGAGAATACATTGCGGCTTAGAGGCAATGTAATGGGTTTTGAGAATACATTGCGGCTTAGAGGAAACGTACTGGGATTGTAAGGAACTCATCACTGTGGGAAGACTTAAGTGATGGGTTGAACGTGTCACGGCATGAAGACTGAGGTGACGGGTTGAATCCTAGGAGGAGCATTGTGTTGGTCGACCCTTAGATAGTTGAATCGAGGGTGAGATTATTTTTCTGTTTGCTATGTGATACATGTGTATGCATGCGTATTGAATGTTGTATATATGTGAAATGTATGATGTTTGACATTGATATGGAACCCTGAGTGTATTCGTATTGAATGTTGAAATGTATAGGGTATATATGCTTTAGATATGCAAAATGTATGTGTGAAATATGTGTAAGATGCGTATATGCCTTAAAATGTTATGAAGACCATTTCTGGCATTCTCTCCTTTAAACCATTGGCTTAGAGTTACCAATTCTTGGTGTCGTATGTTGTGTCGTCGTAGCATTGTTGAACTTGAACGTAGTGGGCAATGTTAGCAAAAGTTGAGCATTGATCTTGTATTGCGGGCGTAGACATAGACATAGACGTAGGTAATGGCCTATGCATATATTTGTATGTTGTGAGCGCAGGCGTAGATGTATGTATTGGCATATGTGTGGCCTTTATGTTATAAGTGCTGGCGTAAGTATAGACATATGTAGATTCGTATGTTGTGAGCGCAGATGTAAGCATAGACGTACGTAGATTCGTAGGTTGTGAGCGCAGGCGTAAGCATAGACGTATGTATAGAATTGGCAGGAGCACACATGTACGTGGACGTGTGCGAACATAGACCTTGTGTTGCAAGTTAGGCATAGGTGCTGACATGGACGTAGACTTTTTGTGCGGACGCGTAGATGTAGGCATAGACTTGGTATTATTGAGTGCAAGCATAGGCGTATATGTACGTGTGGGCGTAGACTTTTTGCATCGTGAGTGTAAATATAGGCGCAAACATGTGTATAGATTTTTGAATTGCAAGACGTAAGAGTAGTCATGTGCGTGGACGTAGACGTGGATTTTCTTTTGATGTTTTTCTAACCCAAAATGTTTTTTGATGTTTCATCAAATGCTTTTATTTTGTCAATCCCCCGAAATGGTTTCAAGACAATATTCACAAGTAATGATCGTAGTATTTTGTAAACAAGTCTGAGAAAAGAAAAACGCAATTTGAAAGATGCGAAGGAATCAAATATTTTATTGATATGCCTCTGAATATGCGAGAATACAAGATGAAATTCCTAGAAAGAGGTAATTACAGAAGGTTTTAAAACTGCAAATGGCAATAAAAATGATAATTGCTACTGTTGTTCTCCAATATCCTTTTAATGATCTCATCTCCTTTGCTTCTGAATTGTACGATTCAGATCTCTCTCTCCCTTCGTGGTTCGTAGTCGCAGTTCTTAGATTGCAGTCTTTTTGTTCTTTATTTCTTTGTATGAAATCCCTAACTTTTGCCTGGATTTCCCTTTCGGGTTTTCAATCCACCGGGATGATTTTTTTATATGCCCCTAATTTTTGCCTGGATTGCCCTTTAGGGTTTTAGATCCACTGGGACGCTCCTTTTTGCCTAAGTCACCTGTTTGAGGTTCGAGCTTAGCGAGCTTCTTATACATAGTATTTTTTGATTACATCTAAATTTGCCGGATGTGGTAGTTTTTTCGCCATCCATTGTTGTGGGGATAAGACCACCACCGGTATGGACCTTCGTAATTGGGGGTCCATTTACCACGTGAGTCGAGGCGAGGTAGTATAATCTTCTGGAGCACTAAACTGTGTCGTGGTCTATCTTGTGTAGTATACTGTTACTCAAGAAGAATTTCGAGGCTAATTTTCATAGAGTTTGCTTGTCGATGCTGGAGGCATTTTCTGGATGTTCTTCTTTTTCGAGGCCTTTCTTGGTGTCGTAAAACCAAGGCTTGTCATCTGGTCTTTCTTTGATAGCAAAACAAAGTGCGGGCTCTTGATTATGTCTGTTTGTGATGCGCGATTCGTGGTTTGACCAAGTTACTTTGAATATAGATGATATAGTTGCCAGGACGTTTGTCATTTGATTTCATTTTCGTGGGACATGACTGAAAATGATTTTTGCGAATTTCGCAGTCGGTTTTCAAAACATGATCCCGATATGGAACCAGTTTTGGATGTTTAGTATCCCGTTCATCATTGACTTGGTATATGGCATGTGAGCATTCTTTGGAGAAGTCAATACTGCCTCTATATCATTCCCTGGTGCATTTGAAGCCTCGTCGAACGGGGATACCCAACGTGCCCCTGGCTCGGGTTCTTCGTCAGATCTTGGTATTTCATAGTTGCTTATTTTTTACAACACTGTCTGTATTTGACTTTGGCCTGTTTCCGTAGATATGCGCAATAACTTGATCAGCTTCTTTGTGGCTCCGCTCTTTGCATTTCCCCTTAACTTGGTTTCTTCTGGGTCTTCCCCTGTGCTCAGATTAATAACCTCTTGATATGGTTGCGTATTGTTAGCTTTTATTTTTTATTTCCCTCACCATTTTCTCAGAGAGTTCAAGATCTTTATCATCTTCATCTTTAGCTTGGTTGATAGGAGCATCAAAATTATATCAGATTGCAGCAATAGCATTATCGGTGGTTTTGGGCATGAATTTGCACTTTTATCATGTTTTGGTGCAGGTTTGGTACATGAATATTTGAAAATGCATGTGCAGAAAAAGTATTGCCATTTTTTAAATTTAAGATATAAATGCAAGAGAAAGACAGGGATCTTGATTGAAAATAAAACATAACCTTTATTAATCGTGAATATTGTCTGAAACAAAATAGGAAAACCCTTACAAGCAACTCTTATGCCTCGAGCTTGACATAGGTTCTTTCAAAAACAAGAAAAATTAATTAGGAAAGAAAAAGATCTCAGGAATCTTCACGATCGTCTATCTTTTGAGTTTTTTCTCCTGGGGCGCATTCTTGGATGAATTCAATTTCTCCTTTGGTGTTGGCTTTGTTGAATATTTTTTCCCATATTTGCCATGCACTACTCCATCACTGAATCACCTCGCACTCGATCGGGAGTGGTGATTGCGGAGATTTTGACTGAATGCGCAGTAAGT
The DNA here is from genome assembly GCA_948472305.1 of Vicia faba. Lineage (NCBI taxonomy): Eukaryota > Viridiplantae > Streptophyta > Magnoliopsida > Fabales > Fabaceae > Vicia > Vicia faba. Next base: position 449,032,710 of record OX451740.1, read on the forward strand.
CAAAACTAGTTTGAAACCCTTTTACAAAAAAACAGTTGATTAGTTTAGTTTATTGCGAAAAAATAGTTTGATGGTTTGTTTGTGTTTTTTAATCGTATCAATTGCGAAAATATCTTGATTAATGCATGATTAGAAAAGATTTAATGCAAATAATATATAAAATAATATATGCAATTTTAACATAAAAATAATTTATTTGATAATATGATAATATTTAAATAGTAAATAAAAGATAAGGATAATAATATTTATAAAAAAAGAATTATAATAATAATGATAATTATAAATAATAGTAAAAGTTAAGTAATTATAGCAATATATAATAATAATATAAAAATATAATAATAATAATAATAATAAAAAAATCACTATTTGCCAATAATAATATTTACTGTAAATATATATATATATATATATATATATATATATATATATATATATATATAGAGAGAGAGAGAGAGAGAGAGAATTAGGCCCAGTATGAGTCCAGGCAGGGGGTGTCTTTTGTTCGCTGGTTTAGCAACCCACTGAAAGGGGGGTATCAAAACAAATGGGCCCGGCCCATACGCCATGTGAGAAGGGGTCTGGGTGAATTGGGTGTTGCGAGTGTGCATAGTCTTACAGTGAGACTTGGCCCATGGCCGTATGATAGAGATCGCACGGTACATAATTGAGGGAGCATGATGTTGTTATGTACGCATGCACATTAGATTCTAACGGGATATAACATTCCATTTTCTTGTTTTAATCAGAATACATCACCTTACTCTCTCTCTCTCTCTCTCTCTCTCTCTCTCTCTCTATCTCTCTCTCTCTCTCTCTCTCTCTCTCTCTCTCTCTCTCTCTCTCTCTCTCTCTCTCTCGTAAAACCCAACCCTTCATCTTCTCAACCCTAACCTTTAGCTACCGGCGGCGCTGGCGAACCACCATTTCTCTTCTTTACAGTAGAACCCATTTTCCTCTCTCTCGTTAACCTTATCCTCTCTTCTTCTTTCAAAACCCTAGTCCTAACATCGCCTGTCCACGCGGCGGCTCGACCCAACCAAACCCCTTCTCACCGTAAACGAAAACCCAGCAACCCCATAACAACACAAAAAATATGCTAAGTCAAATTACCCTTTTTGCAATCCTGTTTTATTTCTGAGTGTTCCAGTTTCTAACCCCTTCCTCTTTAATTCGTAGGTTCCGGCGATGGCGTTGACGGTGGTGACGATGGCAACTGGGCTAGCAAGGGAGGCTTATGGTTTGCAACGGCGATTATGGTTTCCGATAGTGAAACCCCAATCGCCCCTTTTCTCTGTATCGTCTTCTGTTCTTGATCTCGCCTACTGTAAAAAAATTATCTCTTCTTCTGTATATCCTCTTCTTCTATCTTCGTACCTCCTTTTTTTGTTAGTTTTTTGTTATTATTTATAAGCTTTTGATTTTGGGTTTTTGATTATAGTTACTTAGATTTAGGGAGATCTAGATATAAATTAGGGATTCAATTCTTTGTTGATTGATTGTAAATTTCCGGATTTGTAATGGGGATTGGATTTTGTAAGATTTACTCTTCTAATTGATCCTGATTCTGATTTGTTCTAATGTTATTTGAATCAGTTTTCTACAATTCCAATTAATATTTGGATTTGAGATTGATTTTTTTTTACTGATTTCTACAGTAGCAGCTTTTTTTCCTAAAATCATGCGTTAATTCTGTCTAATTGATACAGTGACTGTTAATAATATGGGCTTGCATTGTTCTTATTCTGTAATTCTGGCTTGGGTTGTAGATATGAATTTTAATAAAGATCTGATTTGTAAAAGCTATTTGATTCTGCCTTGCTTCTGAAGTTCTGGACTTAGATTGGATGAAGATTATTCTACATACGTTTCAGAAGTTCTGGGCTTGGGTTTTCGTAACGATTCTGATTCTGTAATATTTTAAAATGAAGATTTGATTCTGCTCACAGAAGATCTGACTTTGTTTAAGATCTGTCTTTGCCTACAGAAGATCTGACCTTGCTAGTTTTCGCGATTATGGTTCTGATCCACACAATTTTTTTGTTTGTTTCAAATGGGCCTTGCAAGTTAATTACTAGCCCAACATATTTTTGCAGCAAAACTTCATTATATCTTTAAAACAACCAGACTCAATTGGCCAAAACTTAAACAATATCTAACAAAAAGATCCATAAAAAAAAACTGTTATGTTTTCATCAAAAATAATATTATTTATTTTCTCAAAATAATGATAAATAATAATTTTTCCCAAAACATCAGATGGGCCAACTAAGACCTCAATGGGCCTAATTTGAATTTTCACCACCCCTTTTTACCAAAATCCACTTAACCTAAATAAGCTTATGTAATTTACTTAATAATTATCCTTCTTTTAAAATAATTTTCATTTTTGAATCGCATGGGTCATTGGCCAACATGCTTCGTGAATGGGTTTATTAGTCTTTCTGATTTAAAAACCCCCTATTAAAATACGTCCCCTAGTCTTGGATAAAGATGGGCCATCAGATACGGCTGTACCATCCTTAATTGAATATTTCTTCAATTTTAATCTCGAAAAATAAAATTATCGAGGTAGGACAAATTTGGGGTACGACACATGGTTTTTTGATTGACTAAATTTTGGTAAAACATAGTTCTATACGGATGTTGTGCAAGATGTTGTAACATATTCATGAAGTGTCATAACAGTTTTATTGTTATGTGTTTCATCTAAATGTCGAAGACAAATATCGTGACATCTTAGTTTGTGTACAACATGCACTGTTGTTATGTATCTCTTGACAGATTTGATGAGATCCTTTTGGATATACTTCATCATTATGTGCAGGTCAAGGAGATTATTTAGGAACAAAGTGCATATTTAATTGGATTTCTTAAAAAGGATCTTGGAGACTTTTTAGGAAGATTTAAAAAGATTTTTTCCCTATTTTTATATGAAGATCTTGCAGCTGATTTAAACGTGAAGATTGGATCTGTTTGAAGAGTTCAAACCCATACTGCAAGCATTTATAAATAAGGACTTGCTAGACCTAAAATAGGAAGCATTCACAAGAATAAAATTGTGGGTGCAACATAAGGGTTTAGGGTTTTGGGAGTCTTTTTAGTTTTTTGTGTTTATGTTCTTTATATGTCACTCATGTATCTTTTGATGCATTGAGTTGACTGATTGTTGCTTGTTTATCAAGCTATTGTTCTCATCCATGAGCTTTTAAGCAAAATATTTGGTATTATTCTTAGTTAAGAGTCTTAACTAAGTTTTATGGATTGGAAATGTAATCTTATTTTGATACTAGTTACTGGGATTGTAACTGGTTTGTTTATCACTGTGGTGATTGGAAGTGAAAGGTTCTCATATCTAGAAGGTTCCTAGGTAGAAGTTGCATGGAGTAGTGATTAGGAGAAAAGTTGTAAACTGGAATTGTTTAGGCTTTTAACTAATACTATATAGTGGATATCCTTCCTGACTTGGTAGTCTCTAGAGTAGGTGATGTTGCACCGAACTGGATTAACAAATGATTGTATCTTTTACCTTTTGCAATTTAATTCTGCATTGTTTCTATTTTGATAAAAGTTTTGTCAGCAGGCGATGTTATAACATATGTCTGGATATTGCATTTTATGTTAAGACATCAGTTTTAACATTTGTTTTAAAGTGCCAGAATTTCAAGATCATTAACAAAACATGTAGAGGCGAACCCACAAAGATGAACAACATACATGGATCCTTAGTAAACAAGAGTGGACGTGGAATCTCATTGTCCAATATTGAGGATGACATCTTGTTAATCAAATAACAAACAATGAGAATATCTCCACCCCAAAATTTAAAAGGTATGTGTGTGCATTGATTCATAAAGTTTGACCTGCATCAATGAAATGACGATGTTTACTTTCATTGTCACCATTTTGTTATGTTGCGCGGAGACAACTGTAGTGGTGTATATTACCATTTTGTCACTTTGCGAAATTCAAATTAGTTTTTCGAATTGATTCTTTAACTCTGAATGAAATGTTTGAAAGGAATCAAATAATTATGAACGATCCTTCAATATAATGATCAAGGTGCATCTAAATAATAATCGATAAAAGTGTATAATATTTGCGTCCCAAAGTAGATGACACTAAAATAGAACCCCAAACACCATAATGAACAATATCAAAATGAAACGTGGATGTTTTGTTGAAACTACTTAGAAAAGATAATTTGATTGCTAAACTTGATTGACTATCCAATGACTTTTAATGTAAAAGTTCATAAACCAACACCTTTAATTTACCTAAACTTTAATGATCCAAACAATGAAGAATGTTATTTGGAGATGCAAAAATGAAGAAATTATAGATCTTGTAATTTAAATCATATCTTAATCATTTTTCATGTATTACAAACATCTATAGAAAAAGACTTGGAAGATAATATTATGAAATAATTAAGAGTGCGAACAAGTTTACTTGAATAATTTGAATAAAATATTTTATAAATATCTATTATTTTAACAATTTTTTATTTTTTCATAAATAAAATATTTCAATCAAATTATCTTAAATTTTTTTAACATATTATTTTCCCCTTTTTAAATCACGCATCCAATCACATAATGAGGAATTAAATTGTCATTTTTTAATTTAAAAACCTAAACCGTCTTATTCTTAGCTTAGTAGATCAAACACCATTTACACTTATCAAATTATTATTATAATGAATAGTTTTAATTAGAGAAAACAAGATAAATATTTTATTCTTCGTACTTTTTTATGACAGAAATATTTGTTTACTATAAGAAAAATAATATGTAAAAAATTGACGTATCGTTAAAATTATACTTCTTTTTTTGTTGTTGTATTTCATTCCAAAAAGTAATAATAATATAATGATTGTAGAGTGAATGTTCAAGGTGGTATTTGAAATTAGAGTTATATTAACCCACTCCACCACATTAACAATATTCTAAAATGATCCATAAAATTGGAAAAGGTTAATCAACTTAGTTGCTACATTTTATTAAGAAAGATTTGCAAATGCACTAATCATGGACTAGTTGAACAAACAACATTGCTGGTTAAGATAAAGACAAAATTACAATTATTTTGTTGTACTTAATCAAACTTAGTTTCACCTTTACACTTTCATATAGATATGCTAATTTTTACTTTCATATAGATATGCTAATTTTTTTGTTTTGTTTTTCTTCAAGATTAAAGTAGAGTAATTAATAATTAATTGATCTAATCAATTTATTAAGTTGCTAAGCTTCCTTTAATGAACATACATCAGATAGTATAAGTAACACACTCAACCTACTTCAACAAACCCATTTTCAATTCTTACAATCAATGATGTTTCTTTTCCATTGAAGAAAAATATATATCAGATTTGGTCTCTATCTTCTCAGGGTGGAGATTCATTTACAAGTTTGCTTGGAATACACTACTACTATAGTTCGAGTCCAAAACAAGTAACAAAAAGGATCATGAATATATAAGGGATTTTCTATTTCAAAGATAGATAAATAAATAAAAATTAATTGTTGATAACTTATTGTAGAAGAGAGGTAAGTGAAGGAATGAAGATTAAAGTAGATACGGATAGGCACTTGAATGAGAAAATTATGATGTGATCTATTATCTCAATGTGCATAGGTTTTGGTTTCACTTTATTCATTCACTACTCAACCAACTAACTTTTTTTTTCTATGTAATGTTCGTTAAAGTGAAATGATTTCATTACAATTATACTCCTATATTGCATAGCTATATTAGTTATGCACACTAGTAACACACTCAATTGAATAACACCCTTTGTGATTGCTTAATCAACACACTCATCTTGATTATTGTTTTTAAATTGGTTTACATTTATTATGTATAAGCTCTACTATTTCTGAGGGAAAATGTAAAAGACTAATATGGTTTATATTTATTAGATATAAGCTCTATTATTTCTGAGCGAAAATGTAAAGACTACAAAATTAGGTTCAATAGTATTATAATAGACGACAAAATTAATTTTTATAACATATACGAATGAATTTTTTTTATTTGAGGTTGGGAGGGATCTTGTCTTTTATTTATTTTTTTAATTTAAAAAAAAACGTCGTTCTTGAAAATTATGATTGAGTTTAACACATATTTTATGTTTAAGACTGAACATCTGAAGCAAAAACATAAATGATAAATGATTTGATATTAGAAATCTCATAATAGATGATTCACTTAATTTTAAACAATCATCTCAAAAATTGTGACTGAAACTAAGTCAATTAAAAAAACCCGACTTATAAGATAAATATCACCCCCTTTTATAAACATATACACTACTACAAAATGCGCATTCAAGAACGCTATGTTCACCATGATTCTTATCTACACCGTGGTGACATCTTTAAAATGAGGTGCTGACATATTTATTTTGTTTATTGATTAAAAATTATTTGTATATAACAACGGTTGATGTACCAACTGTGGTGATATAATCAAATTTTCATGGGTTTGAACCTGAATGCCATAAAATATTTTATTCCTTTAACGTTAAGACACACCTTTTCTTTTTATTTATTTTAAAACTCACAAATAAAAGAGATATCGCTACGGTTGGTAGTGTTAACCGTTGTGAAATAGTTTACTCATATATAAGCGAATTAACTCTCACTTATAGATAGTAACGTCGTTTCCTTCACTAGGAAACCCTAGCATCCATTTTTCCCTTCTTCTTCTCCATTAGGCGTGAATCTTGTGTTTCATACATTAGTGTATGCTTCTTCTTCCATCTTCTTGTTAGATAGTTCCCCATTATCTCGTTTGTTACATGTTGCTTTTGTTGATTGTACTCCTTTTTTCAGATCCGTCTTCATTACCTTATCAAAGGAAACTTCATCCTCCTTGTATTTTGTTACAATTCCACGACTTCGTGTATATCTATTGATGATGTAAGTTGTTATATGATTTTCATACTTTGTTGACAAATAAGTTTGTTGTTACACATGTGGATAACTTTCATGGTTATTGTAGGTCTCAACAAGAACAAAACATTTTAGTAAATGAAGAAACAATGGCGACATCAAACTTCATCTAGTTTAAGAACCTATGAGAAGAAAGATAAGAATTATGAAGTTGTTGTTTAAACTTTTTACTCCTTATATTTCTTTTTAATAGCTTCACAAACTAGATGAATTTCTATTATTAGTTTCAATAAAAGGTACATCCTGAATGATATAATATGATGTTGTTTTGTTGATAAATGCTTTTGTATGTTGTTGTTGTAGTAGTTAAGTTTATTACATTCTATATAGATTGTTTGTTTCAATAACCCTCACTTAAATTACATTCATTTACATTGACATAGATACTTAAAATCTGAAAATTAAGTTGTAATTGAAAATTAATTTATATAAATCAATGTTTTTCGAATTGCATTTGTTTCATCATTCATCGCAAGCTCTTTAACATATAGAACATGGTATAATGATATGACTCCTTCATTACATCGATATCTTCTCATATAGTTTAATTTCAGTAACCACAATTTATAGGCTAAGTCTACCTCCTCATCATCCCTAATCATCGTAATTGTTATGATGATAAGTCATCAAAACAATCACGATGATAAGTGACGATGATGAGGTAGACTTAGTCAATAAATTGTGTTTATTGAAATTAAACTAGATGAGATTATATTGATGTCATGAAGGAACCACATCATTATACTATATTCTATATGTTAAAGAGCTAGAAATGAAAGATGAGACGCATGCAATTCAGAAAACAGTGGTTTATTTAAGTTGGGTTTCAAGAATAGTTCAATTTACAGATTATATACATCTCCATCAATTTGAATGCTTGTATTTCTTTAGTGAGGTGTATGGAAAAACAAGCAATCTACATATTATATTATAAATTCTGGTGACTTTCAACAACGGTTACTTACAGTAACCATAATCAAATGTAATTTATATGTCTATATCGCAACGGTTGTTACTGATAACCGTTGTGATTAGTAGCGCGCGTCCTGTCTTTCTATGACGGTTTTCAGACCATGGCGAAAAATGACTACTTACAACCACACCAACAATATGACCTGCGTGATGGTATCCTTATTTCAACTGTTGTGAATTAGATTTTCCATAATAGTAATATATCTGGAAAAATTTTCAAACTTGATGCATTTAAGAATGTGTGTTATATATAATTATTGATCTTAATTTGTAAACAATGTGAAACTATAAGATGGTCTGAAACAAATCCGAATCATTTGAATTTTCACTAAATATTTTTATTCATTAAGTTAAATGATAACTCATGTAACATATTTTTTTTTAATATTAAATTAACAAGTCCAAATCATGTGTATACATGTTACAACAATTGCGTAGGTGTGTATGTCTCTATCATTCACCAAACGAATTTATTAATGATATGTAACTTGACTTTATATACGTAATCATAGCATGCTTCACAACAAATTGAATTCAAAGGGAGTACCATATTTGTGCCTTACTATATATTACATCTATCTATATATTGTAGATGTCATATCTCAATACAAAGGGTTGCATTTTTTGTTGGATCAATTAATTAAGCTTCAATTTCAATTATCCTAAGAAAGAATGAGACAAAGATTGGAAAGGTTTGTCATTCTTCCTTTCTCCATTGGTTGTATCTCTGAAGCCAGTGTTGATGTTGGTGTTCCACATCCAAGAAGATCAAAATCAGACACTAACTCACCACATGATGCAATAAGTCTCTTCCTCTCTCTCTCTCTCAGCATTTGATAATATTTTCTCTAAAATATCTTAGGTTTTATATAATACATGATCTTTTATACTAATTTGATGATATGATACGATTAGAAGGACCTAAAGATGAGGAGGAGGATTCAGAGATTTTGTCCGGTGAAAGTATGAAGAATTCTTTAAGAGTACTCTTTGATGTTGTTCCAAAGCCTAACCTATCCTTCAACAAGTTGTTCAAAGGTTTCAAGAATTTTTCTCAATTGTTTGGTGAGTATGCACAAGCTTGGTTTTCACATTAATTTTATTGTCTCTATTTTAGTTGACCTCAAGTCCAATGAGCCTCGTTGAGTTGAGGTATAAGTCTTGTATATAAATTACTCTTATCATCGATTTTCAAACAATGTAAGACTATTTTGATTAATTTAAAATAGTTATTCCAATCAAGATTAAGAGACACAGTGCGAAATTCAAATTCTTACAGAAGACGACAATATTTTTATTGATCTAAAATCTGCATCATTACGGCTACGAGTTATCATCCGCTTTGGGTTAGAAAACCCTCACTAGTTTGTAATTTATAGAATGCATATAATTGAATTGATGTGTAATATATATATGCATTATATAAACTACCATTAATCTCAATTCTCAAGCAATATAATACTAGTTTCACTATTCAAAACAACCTTTAAATTAACTTATCTCTCTGTATTTGAATTTTGTTTGTATATTTTTAGTAGAGAAAGAGGAATTAGAAGAAGTGGAAATGGACATGGAAATAGGGTGCCCAACAGATGTTCAACATGTGACACACATTGGTTGGGATGGTGTGACAACCTCATTTGCTGACCTTCTATCCATACCAGCCAAAACATGAATAATCATCTGCATTCATGCTTTTTCCTATTACTAATTAATTCAAAATTGTATCTTATACATGAAACATGAAAGTGTGATTTTATTGTTGTGGATATATACAAATATTATACAAAGTATATTATATTAATGTTAGTCATGATTAATTTTCTATTAATCCTTTTCAATGATCAATTTCCATTAATATGTAGTTCAATAAAACATTAGAACATTGTTATAATGATAAACTGAGATTAATAAAATACAGCATGTAATTACAACCATCATCTCATTACCACACAAAAGCAACAGAAACTAAGAAAGATAGTTAATCGGTTTACTTAACAAAGTATGGAAGATCCAAAACATAAAGAAGAAAAAAAGCCCAAGTGACACCAGAAATTCCACCAAAGAAAAACCCACCAGTAAACTTGGCCCATCCATCTGCTGTCTGGAGCTGATCGGGCTGCTTCTTCCGGCCTGTCAAAGTCAATGCTGGAGCAGTTGATGCATCACCTTCGTTGAAGGATGAAACTCCATAGATTGTAAGACAAATGCTAAGGATAACAACAAGCCCAGCAGCTGCTAGAGAGCCTGCACTTCCGGCGTATTCGGTGTTCCTTAAAGGCCCGGCTTTCACAAATGGGCCTACGAGGAAGAACCCATGGGCTAAACCCACTTCAATACCTCTGAGTAGTGGGTTCACTGCAGTTCTATAGCCTGGTAGATTGGAGAGATACCATGCAACCAATGGGCTTGATGTCACCGGAGTTTCCAGGCTTCCGATGAATGGATCGCCGTTGATGGGCTGAACCACTTGGTATGTGGGCTGTCACACAGTGAAAGTTCCCAATTAAAAAATAAATTGTAAAAATATATTAATTTTCAACTCCGTGCCAGTTCAATCAGATATCTCAGAGATATTTTTCTGAAATATCTGATTGTACTGACACGGATTTGTATGCAAAGGATAGTAAAGTAATGTACCTTTTCGGATTGGATGGCCTTAACGGTGAAGTTAAATTGCCTTCTAGGAAATTGATGAAGTGGTGAAGAGCCACAAAGTCCCTTAGGTGTGACCAAAGGTCTAGTGAAGGTGGACTTGAGTTGGCTTGCCATAGGAGAAGCAGCTGCCATGGCTGAAGTTTTGATGATTATTTCACAACTTGTTGAAATGAGGACCGGAGTGGCTAGGTAAGTACTTTCATTTTAGTTCAATGCAAATTCAAGGTTGTGGCTGTTGAAGCTTCTTGCTTCTTATTGGTTGAAATGCATTTCAAAATCTTATCCCTTATCCAAAACACAACCTTTCTTATTTTGGGTGGAGTAGAAAAAGCCCATCTTTAAAGGCCCACTTGGAAAATCAGGGGGCTTCTCATATCATCATCATATTCATTACTACCTATAAATATTTATGGGAATTTCTTGTATATCTTGGGGGAAGTTTTAAAACTTCAAAATATTTTTTAGAGATGTATTTTCGAATCTATAATTTTTTATTTATATTTTTAGAGATATATTTCGAATTAACTATTTTTTTAAGAATCAAATACGTAATATTCGAACTGATAAAATATTAAAAAAATTAAAATCAATGTGTATCAATTATATTATCTTATTTATAATAAAAAATTAATACATTTTTAATTTAATGTTCAAATTAATTAATGAGTATTTTGGATAAAATAGAAACGTAGAATGTACTATCTTTTTAATGCATTTATAGTTAAAAATTTAGTATCATATTTGAAAAATTCATGACAATAATTAAATGTTATAGTACGGTATTTCATTTTCGTTTAGAAAACATAAAATAAAATAAAAAAACTAAATTTTATTAACTAATTGATTAGTTATAAATATTTGTTTTTAAAACGAAAATGCTTCAACAACTTTATTAACTATTAGGTATTATACTTTTTCTTATTTTAATTTTGATATATTTAAAAAATCCTAACTTTAAGTAATGCTTAATCACAAAAGTTAATTTTTATATATTATTTTATTTATTAAAGTCAAATAAAAATTATTTAGTTCGGTCGAATATTATATTATTATATTTTTAAATGCATTTAAAATTGTTAATTTTTATAATAAGATAATATAATTAATATAATTAATATAATTGATACACTTTGATTTTAAATTTTCTTAAATAATCAGAAAATATTTCGGAAGTGTACTTTCGAAAATACCTTATTTTTTATTAAAACAATAAGAGTTTGTTTTAGAAGTGTATTTGCGAAACATTCTCTGACACGGAATAAAATTTTTTGGTCTATTTCGAAAATGTACATTTGAATTCATAAAAAAAAATGAAATTTAGTAACTTTGAAAATATATTTCTGAAATCACCCCAGAAAAAATTAAATTCCATAACTTCGATAATACATCTCCGAAATTATCCCAGAAAAAATAAATTTTAGTGCGTTCGAAGATACATTTATGAATTCTGGAGATAAAAATGGAATTTCGCTAGAAATAATTAAAAAAATGTAAGGGTGGAGAAAGAAATTCTCATATTTATTTTACGTTTTTTTTTCAATTATACTTAACATCTCTATTTTTCGTATTGACTACTACGTCATTTTTATTATTTACTACATCTTAAAATAATATTTAGTTAAAAAATATCACTAAAAAACAGTAAAATTCAAAAAATTCAAGTATATTTAAAAAGTATAATTGTTTTTTTTTTACTAATATAAAATATATTTTTGCATCTTTACCGTATTTTTAAAATTGGGTATGAGTTTTTATCAGAATTTTTAAAATGTTATATATTTTTATTGAATTTTTGAAAATCTAATAGTTCATATCGGTATCGGGTAGGCATATAATTCCGATAAGTTTTGTAATTTTTGAAAAATTCAATAGTTCATATTTGTTATGAGCCGACCAGAAGACCCTAGGATAATCTATATCAGTCATGGCAGTGTAACCTGCAGTTAAGTAAAGGTCCCAGACCCTCAAGAACTTTTCGGATGGTTGAAGAAACTTAGTCTCAGGGCTCTGAGAGAAATAAATCGTAGAGCATTTCTAACGATCACCCGCAAAGAGCAGCACACAAATAGCTAGTTCCTTATTTTTTCCTATCTCTGTAAATATATGGTGGGCACCGAATTGAGGTAACTAGTTTCAAATACAATTTCTATTTCGCTCTTCTTCTCCACCGCATCGAAGGCACCGATCCACTGTCGCCTCCGCTTAAACTTCTCATTTCTGGTCGTTGTTATTGTTGTTGTTGTTGTTGTTTATTTGAGGTTGTTGTTGTTGTTTATTTGACGTTGTTGTTGTTGTTGTTTATTTGACGTTGTTGTTGTTGTTGTTTTTTATTTGACGTTGTTGTTGTTGTTGTTTATTTGACGTTGTTGTTATTGTTCTTTATTTGACGTTGTTGTTGTTATTTGACGTTGTTGTTGATGTTATTGTTGTTGTTGTTGTTTATTTGATGTTGTTGTTGTTGTTTATTTGACGTTGTTGTTGTTATTATTTATTTGACATTGTTGTTGTTGTTGTTTATTTGACGTTGTTTTTGTCGTTGTTTTTGTTGTTTATTTGACGTTGTTGTTGTTGTTTATTTGACGTTGTTGTTGTTGTTTATTTGACGTTGTTGTTATTGATGTTGTTGCTGTTGTTGTTTATTTGACGTTGTTGTTGTTGTTTATTTGACGTTGTTGTTGTTGTTGACGTTGTTGTTGTTGTTATTTATTTGACGTTGTTGTTGTTATTGTTGTTGTTATTGTTGTTGTTGTTGTTGTTGTTGTTTATTTGACATTGTTGTTGTTATTGTTTATTTGACGTTGTTGTTGTTTATTTGACGTTGTTGTTGTTGTTGACGTTGTTGTTGTTGTTGTTGTTGTTTATTTGACGTTGTTATTGTTGTTGACGTTGTTGCTGTTGTTGTTTATTTGACGTTGTTGTTGTTGTTGTTGTTCATTTGACGTAGTTGTTGTTGTATTTATTTGACGTTGTTGTTATTGTTGTTTATTTGACGGTGTTGTTGTAGTTGTTGTTTATTTGACGTCGTCGTTGTTGTTGTTGTTATTTATTTGACGTTGTTGTTGTTGTTGTTTATTTGACGTTGTTGTTGTTGTTGACATTGTTGGTGTTGTTGTTTATTTGACGTTGTTGTTGTTATTGTTGTTGTTGTTGTTTATTTGACGTTGTTGTTGTTGTTATTTATTTGACGTTGTTGTTGTTGTTATTTATTTGACGTTGTTGTTGTTGTTGTTATTGTTTATTTGACATTGTTGTTGTTGTTTATATGACGTTGTTATTGTTGTTTATTTGACGTTGTTTTTGTTATTTGACGTTGTTTTTGTTATTTGACGTTGTTGTTGTTGTATTTGTTGTTGTTGTTGTTCCTTATTTGACGTTGTTGTTGTTGTCGTTGTTGTTTATTTGACGTTGTTGTTGCTGTTGTTTATTTGACGTTGTTGTTGTTGTTTATTTGACGTTGTTGTTGTTGTTGTTATTGTTGTTGTTGTTGTTTATTTGACGTTGTTGTTGTTGTTTATTTTACGTTGTTGTTGTTGTTGTTTATTTGACGTTATTGTTGTTGTTGATGTTGTTGTCGTTATTTATTTGATGTTATTGTTGTTGTTATTTATTTGACGTTGTTAATGTTGTTGACGTTGTTGTTGTTGTTGTTGTTGTTTATTTGATGTTGTTGTTGTTGACATTGTTGGTGTTGTTGTTTATTTGACGTTGTTGTTGTTGTTGTTGTTGTTTATTTGACGTTGTTTTAGTTGTTGTTGTTTATTTGACGTTGTGATCGGTGGATCTGGAACTGACTGTTTAAAGCTGGTTCGTGAAATGTCGCGGAAGCAAGAGTCGCCACCGTCTTTTATTTTCTCCAAATGGAAAGGACAAAAGCACAGAAAAATTCCTTATAGAGATTGCTCTCGGTTCGGGAGGTAGATTTATAGAAAGGGAAGGTGTTAGCACCCTTTCTATCCATGGTTATCCATGGGCTCTTAGATACTTGCTCATTTGTGTTTTCAAAAAGTTTGTTTGCTTTTCAATTGTGGGTTTAAAAAGTTTCTTTGAAAATTTCAGTTCGACTCTTGTATCAGTCCTCAAGAGTGTTTGAAAATTTGCTTTTGAAAGCTTTTTGAAAAGGTGTCGGTGTGAAAAGAAGTTTTTGATTTTGTTTTGAAATTAGAGCAAGTATCTACGAGAATCTACCTACCCTAAGGAATTCGTCTGTGTAAATGTCCTTAAAGTAATGCCATCCCACCATTGAGAGGTAGGTTGCACCACCGTTGGAGGTGTTCGGGTCAATTCGAGGGTTCGGGACATGGTGATCACCAGAACAATTGGAAGACACCTTAGAAGCTACCCTCATGCCATGTTCATGGACATGAGGACTTACTAAAACATCCTCTACTCGACGACCACCTTTCGAGGGGCAAGGCAACAATGAGGCGTACCCTAGGGATGGTGTGTGATTTGTATGTCATGTTCATTTATGTTTATTTTGTTCATGCATTGGTGATCTACGCGTTGTTTTTATTTTTGGCATTCATTCTTTCATGCAAATTATTAACAGTTAGAAAAAAATACGGAATTAAAAGTCCTACGCTATTACAAAGGCGCGGGTCTACATCGCCAAATTAATCCAAGACCCGATTTGAATAAAATAAAATGCGGAAAGATAAATGTCTAATTAATCTATTACATAGCTTTGGGGCAATTACATTATATTCATAAAAAGAAATAAAAATAAAATGCGAGAAGAAGTAAAGTCGGGAATGCGAGGGCGTTGGACCCTTTTAAGGAAATTAAATTACAATTAATAAATTAATTAAGTTAAATGAGAAAAGGAAATTATTTTTGAGTTTTTGTATTTATGGAATTAGTAAGAAAATTAAATGAAATTAAAACCCTAATTCTAAACTATTTTTAATTTATTAAAAAAATGTTTAAATCTAACCTAGTTTTAATTAATTATTTACATGGCAATTTATGTACAAAAAATAATTAATAATTAAATATGGTAAAAGAAGAGAAAAAGAATAAAGTATTGAAACCCTAATTCTACATTTTTTAGTTTATTAAAAAAAACATTAAAATTAAACCTAGAATTAGCTAAATTAATTAATAAAATTTATTCACAAAAAAAACATTTAAATAAAATATATTTTTTTATTTTTACAGTTTCTGATTTTTTTTGGTATTTTTATGTTATGAAAAATTAATTTAAAGAATTGAAATAAAACTAAATAAAACAAATAAAAATAGAAAAAATAAAAAGGATGAAAAATGAAATGCAAACCAATGGGGGTGTTGACCCCAACTTAGGAGGTAAATTGCCAGCAATCTGGCCCATTTATTGGAGGCCTCTTTTGACTTTTCTGGCCACGTGCATATGCGTTGACTGGGGTATTCCCTGGACCTCCCATCCTGACCTTCAGATTCATCTTCCAGGACATTTGGCAAGCTTTGGTAGTGGGTGTATGGTGAACCCCTGGGCGTACACTGCATGGAATCAGGTTAAAACAAAATTCATTGAGAAATATGGGGGACCTGGGAATCGAACCCAGGTCCCAATGCTTGCTAACACTACGTTCCACCAACTGAGCTACTTTGTCACTTTGTAATTATAATGGAAAGGAATTAATATATAAAAACAAACGCACTAATGCTATTAATAAGAAAAAACGCGCTGAAATTTGAATAGCCCAACCAAGATAGGACACGCAGACTTCGTCCTCCTTGTACCTGTAATCAGAAAAGAGATAGCGGGGGTTTTAAACCCCCACTAAATATGCCCTGCGAAAAATAGCGATTACGCCATGGTTGCTCATAAATTGAGCGCGACATATGTGTTAAATTCGTGTGAAGCTTCTGAGTCCAATGGTCCTGGTCTTGTGGTCTAATTTTTCCTGAAGAGGAAAGCCCTAATTTTACAGCTCTGAAACCCTAGCAAGCTTCAATGGTGGATTCATATATAGGGCACGAAAGCTCAATTGAATGGCATAGTTAGCTTCAGAATGATTCAATTAGTATAAATCAACAAAAAAAATGCAAGGATGATGCGTATAATTTAAAACACGAACGTGGAAAATTGTAAGAACAGGACAGCTTCGTGTTACCAATTCTTTGTGTTAGAGGACTGGAAAAAGATTGGGTCACGTTCAGGAAAGCCTCAGAAAGCTTTTGGAATTGGTTACAAGCTTTGAATCACGCTCTATGTGTGAAACCAGTTTTGGAATTTTTGACAAAAAATTGCAAAGTTTGTGTTTTATTTTGGGCGCAGCTTCCAAGTTCTATGCACTAGGGTTATGATCTGTATATGTATGCCAATGGATTAGGGTAAGAATTCAAGCCAAAAGATCAATGTTTTGATGAATCAAATATTTGATTTTTAATGAAATCCTTTCAAATCTTTTCCATGTGTTTTTGATATCAATCATGGCCAAACCTTTCCAAATTGGGTGTGCACGAATCTTGAGGTTTTATTGGAGAGAATATGCTGCAAAAAGGGATTAAAAAACATGGTTTTCTATTTTTGTCATATTTTATTTCATTAAATGAATTAATAGTGATAAAAATTCAAATAAATAATAAAAAATGATAAAATAAATCCCCTTTGGGTCAAGTGGTCGTGCATAGCCTTTGGATAATGATTCTTGGAAGAAAATGTGGCCCATTAGCAATTTTGAGGCCTTTGAAGTAAAGTTGACTTTTCAAAATTCCCAAAAATTTCCCAACTTCCACAAGGCATATCTTGCTCAATTTTTAAGCTTTGATCATGTTCTTGAACATTTTGGAAAGGTCTTTAAGTCCTTTAACCAATGCCTTTGGTCCCATTTCATTTTGATTTACCAATATCAAGTTATGGTCTTTGACTTAATGTCCCTTTTTGTTGACTTTTGAAAATGACCTATAATGTGGAGATTGATAACTTTTTGTGAGAGCATTTCTTGGACTTGAAGTGTGAAGAGGAGTTGTAGGAAATATCTTTCTCTTTAAAATGAGATTTGGATGGAATTTTTATGATAAACCATGTGGAAGTTATGCCCTGGTCAAGTTACAGTTGACTTTTTCAACTGTCCAAATATGGAAACTTTTGCATCTTGAGACTTTTTGAGCCATGCCTTGAAAATCATGATCAAGAATTTATCAAATGATGTTTGTGGCTTCAAAATAAGATGTTGACCAAAATTTTGAACTTTTGACTGTCAAATGACCATTTTGCCCCTGAAGTTGACTGCTGAGCAATTAGGGCATTTGACTGTGCAATTTTGTGCTGTAAGTCTTGAAACTTGGCATGTGGATGCTTGACCATGTTTATAGGCATATGGGACTTGATTGGACCCTTGGAAACTTCAATTTCTTTTCCAGAACCAAAACCCTAGTTTTTGACTGTTAGGAGGCCCTTGAACTGTGCAACCCTTAGGGAGATTTTGAAGCATGCTCTTTGCAAATCTTGAAGAATATGGGGGGGCAAATTTTGGGGTACAACAGTTGCCCCTGTTCAATCTTCTTAAACCTGAGGATGCAGATTGGCTGACGTGCCTTTCGTAATCCGAAGGTGGAAGATGATTGAACACTAGAGTGCCCAGAAATTTGCGCTCACATAGTAGTGTGATGGTGGGAATGGGCTTATAGATGCCATTTGGAGATTGATGGACAGGATGATGGGCTTATAGATGCCATGCTGAGGGATGATGGAAGGTGGATGGGCTTATAGATGCCATCTGGGTGTCGATCGCGTAAGAGATTCCTTAGCGAGAACTTGCGTACCTGAAAAAAGAAGAATGATTACCTGGCCTGTTACAGGGGCTGGTCTTCAAACTCTTTGTGGAGATGTGTCCTGACTGGTTACAGGAATTGAATCTGGAGCTTCAAACGGTGATGAATGAACCAGGGATGGTTACTACCTCAACGAAACGGTGAGAGAACCTTGGAAGATTACTACCTCAACAGGAACGCTGAGAGAACCTTGGGCGATTACTACCTCAACAAGAACGCTGAGAGAACCTTGGGCGATTACTACCTCAACAGGAACGCTGAGAGAATCTTGGATGTCTTCTACTGGGATAAGAATCAGGGAGATCTTAGGGTCGATCTGACTGAACCGGAGAAGGCCTTTGACTGGATAAGAATCAGGAAAATCTTAGGGTCGATTTAACTGAACCGGACAAGGTCTTGGAATCTTCAATTGGGTAAGAATCAGGGAGATCTTAGGGTCGATCTGACTGAACCGGAGAAGGCCTTTGACTGGATAAGAATCAGGAAAATCTTAGGGTCGATTTAACTGAACCGGAAAAGGTCTTGGAATCTTCAACTGGGTAAGAATCAGGGAGATCTTAGGGTCGATCTGTCTGAACCAGAGAAGGCCTTTGACTGGATAAGAATCAGAAAAATCTTAGGGTCGATTTAACTGAACCGGACAAGGTCTTGGAATATCTTCAACTGGATAAGAATCAGGGAGATCTTAGGGTCGATCTGACTGAACCAGAGAAGGCCTTTGACTGGATAAGAATCAGAAAAATCTTAGGGTCGATTTAACTGAACCGGAAAAGGTCTTGAAATATAGCTGAGAACTTAATTGGATCTTTCCTGAAAGGTAAAGGTCAGTCATATGCAAGGCATGATATGAATCAAGCGATGATGTTCTCAACATAAATGAGATTTGTAAGATATGATGCGTATATGCATGCTATAATGATGTATGAAATGTGATGTTTATGGATGTATCTTTTCGTCTTAGGAAAATAAATCCTTGACGGGTGCCGGGAGGTCACTCCTGGGCTGATGTTGAAGAATAGATCTTTGCTTCCGCTGGGGTCGATAGTTGCAAGAATACCGGTAGGAGAAGATAACTCCGTTGGGGAATAAACTTGGCGAATATATTACTCCGCGGGGAGAAAATTATTCCAGCGATCTTGCTGGGGAGCAAAACTCTGTGGGGAGAGAGGTACTTTTGTTGAGATGTTGATGGTAACTTCGCTGGGGATACCATTGTTATGTTGGAAGTGTTAATGGACTTCGCTGGGGATAAGAAGACTTTGCCGAGGACAATCTTCTCATGGCTTTTGGCTGAGGATAACCCAGTTATATCCTGGTAGGGAAATAACCTTTGAATAAAGCCGGGGGACGCGTTCGTACCCTGCGAGGGATAAGCTTCCAGAATCTACTGGGGATGAGCTTACTACTTGGGGAGATGGATCCCAACTTTCCTGGGGAAACTGGATTGGACTCTCCTGGGGAAGTTTTGAACTGTACCGGGGAAATGACTCCATTGAATGTTTGATATACCGCCGGGGAACAATCTTTAGTTCAAGACTGCCGGGGATGCTTGTTAAGAATGCATGTATATTGCTGGGGAATGTTGAGATCTGCTGGAGGATACCCAACTTCCTCAAGGCTGATAATATAGCTTTGCTTGGGGAGAGTGCACTGACTTGCTGGCTCACTCTCTGGGGAATTAAGATATCTGGTTATGTTCTTCAGCCGAACTTACCTTGGTACCTTGGTGGACAGAACAATTAGATTGCTTAGGCCGCTCATTATTGCCCCTGTTTCTAATGTTATCTGTAATTAATCCTTTGTTTCGTATGCAAATATTCATGAGTTAGAAAATTATTGTCAATGCATATATCACAAATTGAACCTTGGACGTTCTTCGCAAAACAAAACAGAAAAGGAAAAGCCATTGGTAATTTTAAATGAAAAGTGTATTTATATTGATTTTTGAATTGCCTGTAAATAGGCGTTTATGTACAAGAGGCTGACGTCCTAGTAAGAGAACGCCGCCGAACAAAAGAGTTTATACAAATTTGTACAAAGGAAAATAAAACAGCTGTGTGAAATGAATGATCCCACTGGGTTCCAACTCTGCTACCGCCCTTATATCTTCGAGCGTCTCATCACTTGATGACCTTAGTTGAAGATGAAGTTGATTGATCGATGCCGTCTGAATTTGATGTAGATACCGGATTCTGGATGCAAAGTGATCCAATGAGACATAGTATTACGCTTTATCCCTAACTTTTGCCTGGACCGCCCTTTCGGGTTTTCAGTCCACCGGGATACCCATTTTTGCCCAAGCCGCCTTTTCAGGTTTTCGACTTGCCGGGCGTACAGATTTTTTTCATTTCATCTCTTCATTTTGCCCGAACCCTTTTGGTTCGCCGGGAAGCCCTAATTTTTGCCTAGGTATGTCAACCTAGCGGGTCTTTTTTATGCGTAGTATCTTTTTACTATGTTTGCATTGGCGGGGTGAGGAAGGTCGTCACCATCCATGTTGGTTAGAATCATGGCTCCTCCTGAGAACACATGTTTAACCACAAATGGCCCTTCATACGTGGGGGTCCATTTGCCCCTTGGATCACTCTGAGGTAGGATGATATGTTTGATTACCAGATCCCCAACTTGATATTCTTGTGGTCTGACCTTTTTGTTAAATGCCCTGATCATCCGTTTTTGGTATGTCTGACCATGACAAATAGCAGCAAGTCTCTTTTCGTCAATAAGGTTTAGCTGATCAAGTCGTGTATGGATCCAATCATCTTCATTCAGATCTGCATCCTTCATTATCCGGAGAGAGGGTATCTGCACTTCGATCGGTAAGACTGCCTCCATACCGTAGACCAAGGAGAAAGGAGTTGCCCCGGTTGACGTCCTGGCTGAGGTACGATACCCATGTAGAGCAAACAGTAACATCTCGTGCCAATCTTTATAAGTCACTGTCATCTTCTGCAAGATTTTCTTAATGTTCTTATTTGCTGCTTCTACAGCCCCATTCATCTTCGGTCTGTAAGGAGAAGAGTTGTGGTGCTGTATCTTAAACTGCTCGCAGAGCTTAGTGATCATCTTGTTATTCAGATTGGTACCGTTGTCCGTAATGATCCTTTCTGGGACGCTGTATCGGCAAATCAGGTTATGCCGAATGAACCGTGCTACAACATTCTTGGTTACTGTGGCATAGGAAACTGCTTCAACCCACTTCGTGAAGTAATCAATCGCTACCAGGATGAAGCGATGGCCGTTGGATGCCGTAGGTTTAATCTCGCCGATCATATCTATGCCCCACATTGCAAACGGCCAAGGTGCTGTCAAGACATTCAGAGGAACTGGAGGAACATGCACCTTGTCTGCATATATCTGGCACTTATGGCATGTCCGAGAATGTTGGTAACAGTCGGCTTCCATTGTGGACCAGAAATACCCTGCCCGAAGGATTTTCTTCGCCATAGTGTGTCCACTGGAATGTGTTCCGAAGGTCCCTTCGTGTAGCTCTTCCATGATCCTTTCTGCTTCAGTCTTATCCACACAACGCAGTAGGGTCGAATCATGGTTTCTCTTGTACAGGATGCCGTTGCTAAGGAAGAACTTCGCTGCGAACCTTCTCAGAAACTTCTTATCGTTGACCGATGCACCTTCAGGGTATTCCTGAGCTTCCAAGTATCTCTTCACCTCATGGTACCAAGGCTTCTCAGTCACCAATTCAGTCTCAAGATCACAACAGTATGCCGGTTCGTCCAGTTTCCAGATGATGATCCGGGGAGCCTCATTGTCCCATTTGACTTTGAACATGGAAGACATCGTAGCTAACGCGTCCGCCAACTGATTCTCCTCTCTCGAAAAGTGTTCAAAGGTTATCTTTGTGAAGTGGGGGATCAATGTCAATACACATTCTCTGTAAGGAATAAGATTCGGATGTTTTGTATCCCACTCCCCTTTGATCTGATTGATCACGAGAGCGGAATCTCCGAAGACACTTAGAAACTTGATCCTTAGGTCGATCGCAGCTTGTAGACCCATGATGCATGCCTCATACTCCGCCATGTTGTTGGTGCAGTTGAAACATAGCCGGGCAGTGAGTGGAGTATGAGTGCCTTGAGGGGATATGATCACAACGCCGATACCGTTACCCAAAGCATTGGAGGCTCCGTCAAAGTGCATAGACCATCGGGATCCTTCCTCAGGTCCTTCATCCGGTCCAGGTACTTCACAATCAGTCACTATCATGATACTCTCGTCCGGAAACTCGAAGTTCATTGACTGATAGTCGTCTACTGCCTGATGTGCCAAGTGGTCTGCCAATACACTTCCCTTGATGGCTTTCTGAGTCGTGTACTGGATGTCGTATTCTGTCAAGATCATTTGCCATCTTGCTATTTTCCCAGACAGAGCGGGCTTTTCAAATATGTACTTTATTGGATCCATCTTTGAGATCAACAAGGTAGTGTGAGTCAGCATATACTGTCTTAGCCGGCGAGCAGCCCATACCAAAGCGCAACAAGTTTTCTCAAGCAGTGAGTATCGGGTCTCATAGTCGGTAAACTTTTTGCTAAGGTAATAAATGGCATGCTCTTTTCAGCCAGACTCGTCATGCTTCCCCAGCACACACCCCATTGAGTTGTCAAGTACTGTCAGGTACAATATCAGAGGTATCCCCTCAACCGGTGGCATAAGGATGGGTGGTTCTTGGAGATACTCTTTGATTCTGTCAAAAGCAGCCTGACATTCATCATTCCAACGTACTACCTGATCTTTCTTCAGTAGCTTGAAGACTGGCTCACAGGTGGCAGCTAGGTGCGAGATGAATCGAGCAATGTAATTCAGGCGTCCTAGAAAGCCTCTGACCTCTTTATCTGTCTTAGGAGATGGCATCTCTTGAATAGCTTTAACCTTGGCAGGGTCCACTTGAATACCCTTATCACTTACAACGAAGCCTAGAAACTTTCCAGATCTTACCCCGAAGGTGCACTTGTTCGGGTTCAACCTCAGCTTGTACAACTTCAGACGGTCAAACAGTTTCTGCAGATGATCAAGGTGTTCTTCCTCAGTCTGGGACCTTGCGATCATGTCATCAACATATACTTTTATCTCATGATGGATCATGTCATGAAATAAAGCTACCATGGCACATTGGTAGGTTGCCCCAGCATGTTTCAGTCCAAAAGGCATGACCTTGTAGCAGAAGGTGCCCCACTGAGTAACAAAGGTAGTATTTTCCATGTCTTCCGGAGCCATCTTGATCTGATTATAACCTGAAAAACCATCCATGAAAGAGAACACCTTGTGCTGAGCTGTATTGTCAACCAGGACATCAATGTGAGGTAGAGGGAAGTCATCCTTGGGGCTGGCCCTGTTCAGATCCCTGTAGTCGACACACATTCTGACCTTACCATCTTTCTTTGGTACCGGCACCACATTAGCGACCCACTGAGGGTAAGAAGTCACTGCAAGGAACCCAACATCAAATTGCTTCATAACCTCGGCTTTGATCTTCTCAAACATCTCTGGACGCATACGGAGGACCTTTTGCTTGACCGGAGGGCAGTCTTCCTTAGTAGGCAAGTGATGGACCACAATGTCAGTATCCAACCCGGGCATGTCTTTGTAGGACCAAGAAAAGATTTCCACATAATCGTGTAACATCTGAGTCAACCGTTGCTTCACGCTGAGCTCTAGGTTGGCACCAATTTTAACTTCCTTTCTATCTGCCTCAGTACCCAGATTTATTGTTTCCACTGGCTCTCCATGTGGTTGAATTGCCCTCTCTTCCTGGAGTAACAGTCTTGCAAGTTCGCCAGGCACTTCGCAATCATCTTCACCTTCGTCTTCGGCTAAGTTGATCGGATTTTCGAAGTCATAACTGACAGTAGCAGAGTCGTTACCAGTGAGATCCAGAGTGGATTGAAACCTGTATGAGCGAGTGTGTGTAAATACAGCTGTTTTTGCAATATATAAAGAAAGGAAAGAAAGAAAAGGAGCATAAGATTTGAAATGCGAGAAAACGTCCAAGGTCTTTATTCATGATATATGAAATGACAATTAATATACCCTCACAAATGAAGCCACGGTGCCCCGGGTAAGACACTGGGCCATAGAGTTTTAATTGTTTATTACAAATAACAAAAAAAGAATTCATTACTCAGTAACAAGAGAAACAAGTAGGTTGTCCTTTGCAATCCAATTGCTAGGTTCACTATCGGTTGCCGGGTAAATCTAGCTGTCGAACTCAGCTTCATCCACTTCATCATCCTCCCTGATAGCATTTACTCCATGGTTAGGCATGGGAGCAGTCACCACATTGGGCTTCTCAGGTGCCTCAAACTGTACCTCCTTGGCGTCAATAAGATCCTTCACTTTATTCCTTAAGGCCCAACAGTCATCAGTGGAATGCCCCGGGCTATCGGAGTGATAAGCACAGCGAGCATTTGGATTGTATTTCGGAGAGGCAGTGTTCACAACCTTCGGGGCCTCCCTAACAGTCACCAAATTGGTGGATAGCAACTGCGGTAAGATTTGCGATAAGGTCATACTCATCCGGGTGAACTCTCTTCTGGGTCTTTCAGCCCTTTGTGGATTATTTTGCCGAGGAGCGGCAGCAGGCTTAGCGATCATCACCGCGTTGACAGATTGGCGGTGTTCTGGCTTCTCTTGTCGTCTAGACCCATATACAGCACTGGCCTCCTTCTTAAAGGGTTTCTTCTCAGAACTTGAAGATGCCCCTTTCTGAATTTTACTAGACTTCATTCCAGCCTCTATTCTCTCTCCAGTCAGAATAAGATCGGTGAATCCAGCAGATGAGTTACCGATAAGATGATTGAAAAATGGCCCGGATAGGGTCCCCAAGAACATATCCACCAGCTCACGGTCAGTTAACGGAGGCTGCACCCTGCCAGCCAGATCCCTCCACTTCTGTGCATACTCTTTGAAACCTTCGCTTGATCCTAGCGACATACCCTGGAGTTGGGTACGTGTAGGAGCAAGGTCGGCATTATATTGATACTACTTATAAAAAGCAGTAGCCAACTCCTCCCAGTTACGAACCTTGGTCCCATCCAGCTGATAGAACCATTCGAGATGAGTCCCTGAAAGACTCTCCTGGAAGAAGTGGATCCACAAGTTCTTGTCCACTGTGTACGGCTGAATCTTCCGCACATAAGATCTGAGGTGTAGCTTGGGACAAGACGCCCCGTCATACTTGGTGAAAGATGGTGCCTTAAACTTGTGAGGAATAATCACACCAGTAGATAAGCCCAAGTCTCCAAAATCCAGCCCAGGCACTTGTTGGATCTCCATTGCATTTAGTCTGTCTTCCAACTGCTTATACCGATCTTCAGCGGGAGGATACTGTTCCTCATTAAAGTCAGTCTCGTTGTCAGAGACTACTGGACTAGGACCTTTTCCCCCTTGGGGACTGCTCTTGCCTATAGAAGAACCAGCCTCTTCATTCTGCAGAGTGTTGCCAAACCTTCGGCCCGAGTTGAAAAGAACAGTTCTCTTCTTCTTCTTCTTCTTCTCCTTCTTCAGGAGTAAAGCCTTCAGCTCTTCTTGGCCTTGAGCCAAACCCATGATTAGTTCCTGAAATTGCGCGTTCTGCGCCTGAAGGGCCTTGATAGACATCTCGGTTGATGATGAGTCAGGGTTCATGATGCTGAAATAAACAGCGAAGAACAGTGAGCAACCTGAAAAGAAGAATACCTGCTATGCACATGATGAATGGAATGCGTATGATTTATGTTTTCAAAGACAATCGGGAATCAACTTTGTAAACAAAAAGGAACACACTTCATTAGATTCAACTTTGAAAATTAAATTGTTCAACAGGTTGCCCTTAGGCGTTACATGAAAGTAGAAATACTGAAAAGGGAAATAAAACTGTAAAAGAACATCCAGAGCTCCTTATTGATCCCATGGTCTCCTTTTCTCAGTACGGATGTAGTCATTCAGAGCTCGCTCATTTTCCAACTGCTTTGTCAGCTTCTGGATCTTCAATTCCTGCTCGTTGAACTTTTCCCGATAAGAATCCCGTTCTTCTCGCACTTGCGACCAAGACCTCTTTAATGTCTCATAATCAGTAGGTATCTGAGGAGGGAGGACAGTTGGAGGAGCCCCATCTTTGTCAGGATACTCAAGAATGATGGGTCTGACAGCTTCGTATGGCGTACCTAACTTCTGAGCACGGATGCAGACCCATTTGTAGTAGGCTTCCATAGGTAGAGAAGTCTTTGGCCCCAACTCTTGTGGGTCAGCTTTATGAACTCTGTCCCAAGCTTTGATGAACCTACGACGCAACTCGTCACTATCCACTTGAAACTCAAAACTGATGTGAGGCACCAGCATCTCATGAGGTCCTGCTCTTCTGGCTCTTCCAAACTGACGGAGCGCTAGACATGGATTGTAAGAGATTCCTCCTTGAGTACCAATCAAAGGAACATTAGGGTATTCTCCGCAACGATCAATAACAGCTACCTCATCCAAACCTCTGAGAGTCCAAATGATGTCCTTGTCAGTGAGAGACATTAACCTATGAGCCCAACCTCTTCCTTCTTGGTTCTTCAGCACGAACTTAGGGAGGTGCGAAATAAACCACCTCACCAACAAAGGGATACAACACCACAGAGTTCCTCGTCTTCGGGCAGTACGAGCATAAAGTTGTTGCAGGATGTCACCCAAGAGAGTTGGCACAGGATTCTGAGACATGAAGATCCTTATGGCAGTGACATTGATGAAGTTGTCAGGATTAGGAAACAAGACTAGCCCATAGATTAAGAGAGCCAAGATGTCTTCATATGCCCTAAAGTCCAGGTCATTCCAGAAACTGTTAGCCTTACCAATCAGAAACTTGGCCAAGAAACCCTTAACTCCGCTTCTAGTCACCCAGTTGTCCATTACTTCTTGAAGGGTCAAAGGAAGAGCTGCAGCAACCTCCTCAAGCCTGAGGGTCTTTTCCCAACCAGTAAAGGGAGTCTGATCCAGGATAAGGATGCCAAGCAAATCAGAGAACTCTTCCAGGGTAGGGACCAACTGGAAGTCTTGAAAGGTGAAGCACTGGTACAGAGGGTCATAGAACTGGGTCAGGACACTCATCAACTGTTGATCCCGCTTTGCAGTGACTAAGCTGAGAAGAGAACCATGCCTCTGGATGAAGGAAGTGGTATTTGGAATCCTGCTAACCAACTCTTCAAGCAACTCAGGTGGGTGAACAAAGTTGAACCGGATAGTATTCCTTCGCATAGGCATCATGATGTCCTACAAAACAGAGCAAAGGTGAAACCCTCTTGTCTTTGAAATGGTCAGTCCTTATGCAGGATGCATGCAATGCTCATGATGTTATGATGTTATGATAAAGCACACCACAAATATTTACAAAGGCACACATGTAAGGCACACAAGTCACACAAGGAAAACCCTTAAAGTTTAGGCCAGCATGAGGTCTAGGTATTACCCTCTTTCAGCTTATTGGTTCATACCTGTCCTATCAAAAGTAACCTGGTTCTTAGAGGATCCCAATATCATTGACTACCCTCAATCGGTCATAACTCCAACATCGCAATCTTTTCTTGCAGCCAGAACCATCACGAGAGTTTAGCCTCAATGGGCGTAGCATACTGCTACTGTTCTAATGGCCAAGTTGTGTCATTTAAGGTTCTAAGGTCTGTTGGTGCTTAATGACTCCTCAGAAGACCCATATTCTCCTCGTTGCGACACAAGGGATATCGGTACAGACCAAGGTGCCACACCAACGTAGCCACTGCTTCACCCATGTCGGTCTACACCGGACAGGTCCCTCACAGCTTATGCTACCTAACAGGGTATCCCCAGATCCGGGTTAGGATCTATGTAACTCCGATGCAGCCCACAATAATAAAGCAAACAAACACAGCAATTGAAAACACAAGTGATCTTAGTCCTAAGGTACACCTCACTTTAAAAGTTCCCCAGCAGAGTCGCCAGTTCTGTGATCGGTGGATCTGGAACTGACTGTTTAAAGCTGGTTCGCGAAATGTCGCAGAAGCAAGAGTCGCCACCGTCTTTTATTTTCTCCAAATGGAAAGGACAAAAGCACAGAAAAATTCCTTATAGAGATTGCTCTCGGTTCGGGAGGTAGATTTATAGAAAGGGAAGGTGTTAGCACCCTTTCTATCCATGGTTATCCATGGGCTCTTAGATACTTGCTCATTTGTGTTTTCAAAAAGTTTGTTTGCTTTTCAACTGTGGGTTTAAAAAGTTTCTTTGAAAATTTCAGTTCGACTCTTGTATCAGTCCTCAAGAGTGTTTGAAAATTTGCTTTTGAAAGCTTTTTGAAAAGGTGTCGGTGTGAAAAGAAGTTTTTGATTTTGTTTTGAAATTAGAGCAAGTATCTACGAGAATCTACCTACCCTAAGGAATTCGTCTGTGTAAATGTCCTTAAAGTAATGCCATCCCACCATTGAGAGGTAGGTAGCACCACCGTTGGAGGTGTTCGGGTCAATTCGAGGGTTCGGGACATGGTGATCACCAGAGCAATTGGAAGACACCTTAGAAGCTACCATCATGCCATGTTCATGGACATGAGGACTTACTAAAACATCCTCTACTCGACGACCACCTTTCGAGGGGCAAGGCAACAATGAGGCGTACCCTAGAGATGGTGTGTGATTTGTGTGTCATGTTCATTTATGTTTATCTTGTTCATGCATTGGTGATCTACGTGTTGTTTTTATTTTTGGCATTCATTCTTTCATGCAAATTATTAACAGTTAGAAAAAATACGGAATTAAAAGTCCTACGCTATTACAAAGGCGCGGGTCTACATCGCCAAATTAATCCAAGACCCGATTTGAATAAAATAAAATGCGGAAAGATAAATGTCTAATTAATCTATTACATAGCTTTGGGGCAATTACATTATATTCATAAAAAGAAATAAAAATAAAATGCGAGAAGAAGTAAAGTCGGGAATGCGAGGGCATTGGACCCTTTTAAGGAAATTAAATTACAATTAATAAATTAATTAAGTTAAATGAGAAAAGGAAATTATTTTTGAGTTTTTGTATTTATGGAATTATTAAGAAAATTAAATGAAATTAAAACCCTAATTCTAAACTATTTTTAATTTATTAAAAAAATGTTTAAATCTAACCTAGTTTTAATTAATTATTTACATGGCAATTTATGTACAAAAAATAATTAATAATTAAATATGGTAAAAGAAGAGAAAAAGAATAAAAGTATTGAAACCCTAATTCTACATTTTTTAGTTTATTAAAAAAAAACATTAAAATTAAATCTAGAATTAGCTAAATTAATTAATAAAATTTATTCACAAAAAAAACATTTAAATAAAATATATTTTTTTATTTTTACAGTTTCTGATTTTTTTTGGTATTTTTATGTTATGAAAAATTAATTTAAAGAATTGAAATAAAACTAAATAAAACATATAAAAATAGAAAAAATAAAAAGGATGAAAAATGAAATGCAAACCAATGGGGGGTGTTGACCCCAATTTAGGAGGTAAATTGCCAGCAATCTGGCCCATTTATTGGAGGCCTCTTTTGACTTTTCTGGCCACGTGCATATGCGTTGACTGGGGTATTCCCTGGACCTCCCATCCTGACCTTCAGATTCATCTTCCAGGACATTTGGCAAGCTTTGGTAGTGGGTGTATGGTGAACCCCTGGGCGTACACTGCATGGAATCAGGTTAAAACAAAATTCATTGAGAAATATGGGGGACCTGGGAATCGAACCCAGGTCCCAATGCTTGCCAACACTACGTTCCACCAACTGAGCTACTTTGTCACTTTGTAATTATAATGGAAAGGAATTAATATATAAAAACAAACGCACTAATGCTATTAATAAGAAAAAACGCGCTGAAATTTGAATAGCCCAACCAAGATAGGACACGCAGGCTTCGTCCTCCTTGTACCTGTAATCAGAAAAGAGATAGCGGGTGTTTTAAACCCCCACTAAATATGCCCTGCGAAAAATAGCGATTACGCCATGGTTGCTCATAAATTGAGCGCGACATATGTGTTAAATTCGTGTGAAGCTTCTGAGTCCAATGGTCCTGGTCTTGTGGTCTAATTTTTCCTGAAGAGGAAAGCCCTAATTTTACAGCTCTGAAACCCTAGCAAGCTTCAATGGTGGATTCATATATAGGGCACGAAAGCTCAATTGAATGGCATAGTTAGCTTCAGAATGATTCAATTAGTATAAATCAACAAAAAAAATGCAAGGATGATGCGTATAATTTAAAACACGAACGTGGAAAATTGTAAGAACAGGACAGCTTCGTGTTACCAATTCTTTGTGTTAGAGGACTGGAAAAAGATTGGGTCACGTTCAGGAAAGCCTCAGAAAGCTTTTGGAATTGGTTACAAGCTTTGAATCACGCTCTATGTGTGAAACCAGTTTTGGAATTTTTGACAAAAAATTGCAAAGTTTGTGTTTTGTTTTGGGCGCAGCTTCCAAGTTCTATGCACTAGGGTTATGATCTGTATATGTATGCCAATGGATTAGGGTAAGAATTCAAGCCAAAAGATCAATGTTTTGATGAATCAAATATTTGATTTTTAATGAAATCCTTTCAAATCTTTTCCATGTGTTTTTGATATCAATCATGGCCAAACCTTTCCAAATTGGGTGTGCACGAATCTTGAGGTTTTATTGGAGAGAATATGCTGCAAAAAGGGATTAAAAAACATGGTTTTCTATTTTTGTCATATTTTATTTCATTAAATGAATTAATAGTGATAAAAATTCAAATAAATAATAAAAAATGATAAAATAAATCCCCTTTGGGTCAAGTGGTCGTGCATAGCCTTTGGATAATGATTCTTGGAAGAAAATGTGGCCCATTAGCAATTTTGAGGCCTTTGAAGTAAAGTTGACTTTTCAAAATTCCCAAAAATTTCCCAACTTCCACAAGGCATATCTTGCTCAATGTTTAAGCTTTGATCATGTTCTTGAACATTTTGGAAAGGTCTTTAAGTCCTTTAACCAATGCCTTTGGTCCCATGTTATTTTGATTTACCAATATCAAGTTATGGTCTTTGACTTAATGTCCCTTTTTGTTGACTTTTGAAAATGACCTATAATGTGGAGATTGATAACTTTTTGTGAGAGCATTTCTTGGACTTGAAGTGTGAAGAGGAGTTGTAGGAAATATCTTTCTCTTTAAAATGAGATTTGGATGGAATTTTTATGATAAACCATGTGGAAGTTATGCCCTGGTCAAGTTACAGTTGACTTTTTCAACTGTCCAAATATGGAAACTTTTGCATCTTGAGACTTTTTGAGCCATGCCTTGAAAATCATGATCAAGAATTTATCAAATGATGTTTGTGGCTTCAAAATAAGATGTTGACCAAAATTTTGAACTTTTGACTGTCAAATGACCATTTTGCCCCTGAAGTTGACTGCTGAGCAATTAGGGCATTTGACTGTGCAATTTTGTGCTGTAAGTCTTGAAACTTGGCATGTGGATGCTTGACCATGTTTATAGGCATATGGGACTTGATTGGACCCTTGGAAACTTCAATTTCTTTTCCAGAACCAAAACCCTAGTTTTTGACTGTTAGGAGGCCCTTGAACTGTGCAACCCTTAGGGAGATTTTGAAGCATGCTCTTTGCAAATATTGAAGAATATGGGGGGGCAAATTTTGGGGTACAACAGTTGCCCCTGTTCAATCTTCTTAAACCTGAGGATGCAGATTGGCTGACGTGCCTTTCGTAATCCGAAGGTGGAAGATGATTGAACACTAGAGTGCCCAGAAATTTGCGCTCACATAGTAGTGTGATGGTGGGAATGGGCTTATAGATGCCATTTGGAGATTGATGGACAGGATGATGGGCTTATAGATGCCATGCTGAGGGATGATGGAAGGTGGATGGGCTTATAGATGCCATCTGGGTGTCGATCGCGTAAGAGATTCCTTAGCGAGAACTTGCGTACCTGAAAAAAGAAGAATGATTACCTGGCCTGTTACAGGGGCTGGTCTTCAAACTCTTTGTGGAGATGTGTCCTGACTGGTTACAGGAATTGAATCTGGAGCTTCAAACGGTGATGAATGAACCAGGGATGGTTACTACCTCAACGAAACGGTGAGAGAACCTTGGAAGATTACTACCTCAACAGGAACGCTGAGAGAACCTTGGGCGATTACTACCTCAACAAGAACGCTGAGAGAACCTTGGGCGATTACTACCTCAACAGGAACGCTGAGAGAATCTTGGATGTCTTCTACTGGGATAAGAATCAGGGAGATCTTAGGGTCGATCTGACTGAATCGGAGAAGGCCTTTGACTGGATAAGAATCAGGAAAATCTTAGGGTCGATTTAACTGAACCGGACAAGGTCTTGGAATCTTCAATTGGGTAAGAATCAGGGAGATCTTAGGGTCGATCTGACTGAACCGGAGAAGGCCTTTGACTGGATAAGAATCAGGAAAATCTTAGGGTCGATTTAACTGAACCGGAAAAGGTCTTGGAATCTTCAACTGGGTAAGAATCAGGGAGATCTTAGGGTCGATCTGTCTGAACCAGAGAAGGCCTTTGACTGGATAAGAATCAGAAAAATCTTAGGGTCGATTTAACTGAACCGGACAAGGTCTTGGAATATCTTCAACTGGATAAGAATCAGGGAGATCTTAGGGTCGATCTGACTGAACCAGAGAAGGCCTTTGACTGGATAAGAATCAGAAAAATCTTAGGGTCGATTTAACTGAACCGGACAAGGTCTTGAAATATAGCTGAGAACTTAACTGGATCTTTCCTGAAAGGTAAAGGTCAGTCATATGCAAGGCATGATATGAATCAAGCGATGATGTTCTCAACATAAATGAGATTTGTAAGATATGATGCGTATATGCATGCTATAATGATGTATGAAATGTGATGTTTATGGATGTATCTTTTCGTCTTAGGAAAATAAATCCTTGACGGGTGCCGGGAGGTCACTCCTGGGCTGATGTTGAAGAATAGATCTTTGCTTCCGCTGGGGTCGATAGTTGCAAGAATACCGGTAGGAGAAGATAACTCCGTTGGGGAATAAACTTAGCGAATAGATTACTCTGCGGGGAGAAAATTATTCCAGCGATCTTGCTGGGGAGCAACACTCTGTGGGGAGAGAGGTACTTTTGTTGAGATGTTGATGGTAACTTCGCTGGGGATACCATTGTTATGTTGGAAGTGTTAATGGACTTCGCTGGGGATAAGAAGACTTTGCCGAGGACGATCTTCTCATGGCTTTTGGCTGAGGATAACCCAGTTATATCCTGGTAGGGAAATAACCTTTGAATAAAGCCGGGGGACGCGTTCGTACCCTGCGAGGGATAAGCTTCCAGAATCTACTGGGGATGAGCTTACTACTTGGGGAGATGGATCCCAACTTTCCTAGGAAAACTGGATTGGACTCTCCTGGGGAAGTTTTGAACTGTACCGGGGAAATGACTCCATTGAATGTTTGATATACCGCCGGGGAACAATCTTTAGGTCAAGACTGTCGGGGATGCTTGTTAAGAATGCATGTATATTGCTGGGGAATGTTGAGATCTGCTGGAGGATACCCAACTTCCTCAAGGCTGATAATATAGCTTTGCTTGGGGAGAGTGCACTGACTTGCTGGCTCACTCTCTGGGGAATTAAGATATCTGGTTATGTTCTTCAGCCGAACTTACCTTGGTACCTTGGTGGACAGAACAATTAGATCGCTTAGGCCGCTCATTATTGCCCCTGTTTCTAATGTTATTTGTAATTAATCCTTTGTTTCGTATGCAAATATTCATGAGTTAGCAAATTATTGTCAATGCATATATCACAGATTGAACCTTGGACGTTCTTCGCAAAACAAAACAGAAAAGGAAAAGCCATTGGTAATTTTAAATGAAAAGTGTATTTATATTGATTTTTGAATTGCCTGTAAATAGGCGTTTATGTACAAGAGGCTGACGTCCTAGTAAGAGAACGCCGCCGAACAAAAGAGTTTATACAAATTTGTACAAAGGAAAATAAAACAGCTGTGTGAAATGAATGATTCCACTGGGTTCCAACTCTGCTACCGCCCTTATATCTTCGAGCGTCTCATCACTTGATGACCTTAGTTGAAGATGAAGTTGATTGATCGATGCCGTCTGAATTTGATGTAGATACCGGATTCTGGATGCAAAGTGATCCAATGAGACATAGTATTACGCTTTATCCCTAACTTTTGCCTGGACCGCCCTTTCAGGTTTTCAGTCCACCGGGATACCCATTTTTGCCCAAGTCGCCTTTTCAGGTTTTCGACTTGCCGGGCGTACAGATTTTTTTCATTTCATCCCTTCATTTTGCCCGAACCCTTTTGGTTCGTCGGGAAGCCCTAATTTTTGCCTAGGTATGTCAACCTAGCGGGTCTTTTTTATGCGTAGTATCTTTTTACTATGTTTGCATTGGCGGGGTGAGGAAGGTCGTCACCATCCATGTTGGTTAGAATCATGGCTCCTCCTGAGAACACATGTTTAACCACAAATGGCCCTTCATACGTGGGGGTCCATTTTCCCCTTGGATCACTCTGAGGTAGGATGATACGTTTGATTACCAGATCCCCAACTTGATATTCTTGTGGTCTGACCTTTTTGTTAAATGCCCTGATCATCCGTTTTTGGTATGTCTGACCATGACAAATAGCAGCAAGTCTCTTTTCGTCAATAAGGTTTAGCTGATCAAGTCATGTCTGGATCCAATCATCTTCATTCAGATCTGCATCCTTCATTATCCGGAGAGAGGGTATCTGCACTTCGATCGGTAAGACTGCCTCCATACCGTAGACCAAGGAGAAAGGAGTTTCCCCGGTTGACGTCCTGGCTGAGGTACGGTACCCATGTAGAGAAAACGGTAACATCTCGTGCCAATCTTTATAAGTCACTGTCATCTTCTGCACGATTTTCTTAATGTTCTTATTTGCTGCTTCTACAGCCCCATTCATCTTCGGTCTGTAAGGAGAAGAGTTGTGGTGCTGTATCTTAAACTGCTCGCAGAGCTTAGTGATCATCTTGTTATTCAGATTGGTACCGTTGTCCGTAATGATCCTTTCTGGGACGCCGTATCGACAAATCAGGTTATGCCGAATGAACCATGCTACAACATTCTTGGTTACTATGGCGTAGGAAACTGCTTCAACCCACTTCGTGAAGTAATCAATCGCTACCAGGATGAAGCGATGCCCGTTGGATGCCGTAGGTTTAATCTCGCCGATCATATCTATGCCCCACATTGCAAACGGCCAAGGTGCTGTCAAGACATTCAGAGGAACTGGAGGAACATGCACCTTGTCTGCATATATCTGGCACTTATGGCATGTCCGAGAATGTTGGTAACAGTCGGCTTCCATTGTAGACCAGAAATACCCTGCCCGAAGGATTTTCTTCGCCATAGTGTGTCCACTGGAATGTGTTCCGAAGGTCCCTTTGTGTAGCTCTTCCATGATCCTTTCTGCTTCAGTCTTATCCACACAACGCAGTAGGGTCGAATCATGGTTTCTCTTGTACAGGATGCCGTTGCTAAGGAAGAACTTCGCTGCGAACCTTCTCAGAAACTTCTTATCATTGACCGATGCACCTTCAGGGTATTCCTGAGCTTCCAAGTATCTCTTCACCTCATGGTACCAAGGCTTCTCAGTCACCAATTCAGTCTCAAGATCACAACAGTATGCCGGTTCGTCCAGTTTCCAGATGATGATCCGGGGAGCCTCATTGTCCCATTTGACTTTGAACATGGAAAACATCGTAGCTAACGCGTCCGCCAACTGATTCTCCTCTCTCGGAAAGTGTTCAAAGGTTATCTTTGTGAAGTGGGGGATCAATGTCAATACACATTCTCTGTAAGGAATAAGATTCAGATGTTTTGTATCCCACTCCCCTTTGATCTGATTGATCACGAGAGCGGAATCTCCGAAGACACTTAGAAACTTGATCCTTAGGTCGATCGCAGCTTGTAGACCCATGATGCATGCCTCATACTCCGCCATGTTATTGGTGCAGTTGAAACATAGCTGGGCAGTGAGTGGAGTATGAGTGCCTTGAGGGGATATGATCACAGCGCCGATACCGTTACCCAAAGCATTGGAGGCTCCGTCAAAGTGCATAGACCATTGGGATCCTTCCTCAGGTCCTTCATCCGGTCCAGGTACTTCACAATCAGTCACTATCATGATACTCTCGTTCGGAAACTCGAAGTTCATTGACTGATAGTCGTCTATTGCCTGATGTGCCAAGTGGTCTGCCAATACACTTCCCTTGATGGCTTTCTGAGTCGTGTACTGGATGTCGTATTCTGTCAAGATCATTTGCCATCTTGCTATTCTCCCAGACAGAGCGGGCTTTTCAAATATGTACTTTATTGGATCCATCTTTGAGATCAACAAGGTAGTGTGAGTCAGCATATACTGTCTTAGCCGGCGAGCAGCCCATACCAAAGCGCAACAAGTTTTCTCAAGCAGTGAGTATCGGGTCTCACAGTCGGTAAACTTTTTGCTAAGGTAATAAATGGCATGCTCTTTTCGGCCAGACTCGTCATGCTGCCCCAGCACACACCCCATTGAGTTGTCAAGTACTGTCAGGTATAATATCAGAGGTCTCCCCTCAACCGGTGGCATAAGGATGGGTGGTTCTTAGAGATACTCTTTGATTCTGTCAAAAGCAGCCTGACATTCATCATTCCAACGTACTACCTGATCTTTCTTCAGCAGCTTGAAGACTGGCTCACAGGTGGCAGTTAGGTGCGAGATGAATCGAGCAATGTAATTCAGGCATCCTAGAAAGCCTCTGACCTCTTTCTCTGTCTTAGGAGCTGGCATCTCTTGAATAGCTTTAACCTTGGCAGGGTCCACTTGAATACCCTTATCACTTACAAAGAAGCCTAGCAACTTTCCAGATCTTACCCCGAAGGTGCACTTGTTCGGGTTCAACCTCAGCTTGTACAACTTCAGACGGTCAAACAGTTTCTGCAGATGATCAAGGTGTTCTTCCTCAGTCTGGGACCTTGCGATCATGTCATCAACATATACTTCTATCTCATGATGGATCATGTCATGAAATAAAGCAACCATGGCATGTTGGTAGGTTGCCCCAGCGTTCTTCAGTCCAAAAGGCATGACCTTGTAGCAGAAGGTGCCCCACTGAGTAACAAAGGTAGTCTTTTCCATGTCTTCCAGAGCCATCTTGATCTGATTATAACTTGAAAAACCATCCATGAAAGAGAACACCTTGTGCTGAGCTGTATTGTCAACCAGGACATCAATGTGAGGTAGAGGGAAGTCATCCTTGGGGTTGGCCCTGTTCAGATCCCTGTAGTCGACACACATTCTGACCTTACCATCTTTCTTTGGTACCGGCACCACATTAGCGACCCACTGAGGGTAAGAAGTCACTGCAAGGAACCCATCATCAAATTTCTTCATAACCTCGGCTTTGATCTTCTCAGGCATCTCTGGACGCATACGGCGGACCTTTTGCTTGACCGGAGGGCAGTCTTCCTTAGTAGGCAAGTGATGGACCACAATGTCAG
Source organism: Vicia faba (assembly GCA_948472305.1). Classification (NCBI taxonomy): domain Eukaryota; kingdom Viridiplantae; phylum Streptophyta; class Magnoliopsida; order Fabales; family Fabaceae; genus Vicia; species Vicia faba. The sequence continues at coordinate 449,070,583 of OX451740.1, forward strand.
TATCCAACCCGGGCATGTCTTCGTAGGACCAGGAAAAGATTTCCACATAATCGTGTAACATCTGAGTCAACCGTTGCTTCACGCTGAGCTCTAGGTTGGCACCAATTTTAACTTCCTTTCTATCTGCCTCAGTACCCAGATTTATTGTTTCCACTGGCTCTTCATGTGGTTGAATTGCCCTCTCTTCCTGGAGTAACAGTCTTGCAAGTTCGCCAGGCACTTCGCAATCATCTTCACCTTCGTCTTCGGCTAAGTTGATCGGATTTTCAAAGTCATAACTGACAGTAGCAGAGTCGTTACCAGTGAGATCCAGAGTGGATTGAAACCTGTATGAGTGAGTGTGTGTACATATAGCTGTTTTTTGCAATATATAAAGAAAGGAAAGAAAGAAAAGGAGCATAAGATTTGAAATGCGAGAAAACGTCCAAGGTCTTTATTCATGATATATGAAATGACAATTAATATACCCTCACAAATGAAGCCACGGTGCCCCGGGTAAGACACCGGGCCATAGAGTTTTAATTGTTTATTACAAATAACAAAAAAAGAATTCATTACTCAGTAACAAGAGAAACAAGTAGGTTGTCCTTTGCAATCCAATTGCTAGGTTCACTGTCGGTTGCCGGGTAAATCCAGCTGTCGAACTCAGCTTCATCCACTTCATCATCCTCCCTGATAGCATTTACTCCATGGTTAGGCATGGGAGCAGTCACCACATTGGGCTTCTCAGGTGCCTCAAACTGTACCTCCTTGGCGTCAATAAGATCCTGCACTTTATTCCTTAAGGCCCAACAATCATCAGTGGAATGCCCCGGGCTATCGGAGTGATAAGCACAGCGAGCATTTGGATTGTATTTCGGAGAGGCAGTGTTCACAACCTTCGGGGCCTCCCTAACAGTCACCAAATTGGTGGATAGCAACTGCGGTAAGATTTGCGATAAGGTCATACTCATCCGGGTGAACTCTCTTCTGGGTCTTTCAGCCCTTTGTGGATTATTTTGCCGAGGAGCGGCAGCAGGCTTAGCGATCATCACCGCGTTGACAGATTGGAGGTGTTCTGGCTTCTCTTGTCGTCTAGACCCATATACAGCACTGGCCTCCTTCTTAAAGGGTTTCTTCTCAGAACTTGAAGATGCCCCTTTCTGAATTTTACTAGACTTCATTCCAGCCTCTATTCTCTCTCCAGTCAGAATAAGATCGGTGAATCCAGCAGATGAGTTACCGATAAGATGATTGAAAAATGGCCCGGATAGGGTCCCCAAGAACATATCCACCAGCTCACGGTCAGTTAACGGAGGCTGCACCCTGCCAGCCAGATCCCTCCACTTCTGTGCATACTCTTTGAAACCTTCGCTTGATCCTAGCAACATACCCTGGAGTTGGGTACGTGTAGGAGCAAGGTCGGCATTATATTGATACTGCTTATAAAAAGCAGTAGCCAACTCCTCCCAGTTACGAACCTTGGTCCCATCCAGCTGATAGAACCATTCGAGATGAGTCCCTGAAAGACTCTCCTGGAAGAAGTGGATCCACAAGTTCTTGTCCACTGTGTACGGCTGAATCTTCCGCACATAAGATCTGAGGTGTAGCTTGGGACAAGACGCCCCGTCATACTTGGTGAAAGATGGTGCCTTAAACTTGTGAGGAATAATCACACCAGTAGATAAGCCCAAGTCTCCAAAATCCATCCCAGGCACTTGTTGGATCTCCATTGCATTTAGTCTGTCTTCCAACTGCTTATACCGATCTTCAGCGGGAGGATACTGTTCCTCATTAAAGTCAGTCTCGTTGTTAGAGACTACTGGACTAGGACCTTTTCCCCCTTGGGGACTGCTCTTGCCTATAGAAGAACCAGCCTCTTCATTCTGCAGAGTGTTGCCAAACCTTCGGCCCGAGTTGAAAAGAACAGTTCTCTTCTTCTTCTTCTTCTCCTTCTTCAGGAGTAAAGCCTTCAGCTCTTCTTGGCCTTGAGCCAAACCCATGATTAGTTCCTGAAATTGCGCGTTCTGCGCCTGAAGGGCCTTGATAGACATCTCGGTTGATGATGAGTCAGGGTTCATGATGCTGAAATAAACAGCGAAGAACAGTGAGCAACCTGAAAAGAAGAATACCTGCTATGCACATGATGAATGGAATGCGTATGATTTATGTTTTCAAAGACAATCGGGAATCAACTTTGTAAACAAAAAGGAACACACTTCATTAGATTCAACTTTGAAAATTAAATTGTTCAACAGGTTGCCCTTAGGCGTTACATGAAAGTAGAAATACTGAAAAGGGAAATAAAACTGTAAAAGAACATCCAGAGCTCCTTATTGATCCCATGGTCTCCTTTTCTCAGTACGGATGTAGTCATTCAGAGCTCGCTCATTTTCCAACTGCTTTGTCAGCTTCTAGATCTTCAATTCCTGCTCGTTGAACTTTTCCCGATAAGAATCCCGTTCTTCTCGCACTTGCGACCAAGACCTCTTTAATGTCTCATAATCAGTAGGTATCTGAGGAGGGAGGACAGTTGGAGGAGCCCCATCTTTGTCAGGATACTCAAGAATGATGGGTCTGACAGCTTCGTATGGCGTACCTAACTTCTGAGCACGGATGCGAACCCATTTGTAGTAGGCTTCCATAGGTAGAGAAGTCTTTGGCCCCAACTCTTGTGGGTCAGCTTTATGAACTCTGTCCCAAGCTTTGATGAACCTACGACGCAGCTCGTCACTATCCACTTGAAACTCAAAACTGATGTGAGGCACCAGCATCTCATGAGGTCCTGCTCTTCTGGCTCTTCCAAACTGACGAAGCGCTAGACATGGATTATAAGAGATTCCTCCTTGAGTACCAATCAAAGGAACATTAGGGTATTCTCCGCAACGATCAATAACAGCTACCTCATCCAAACCTCTGAGAGTCCAAATGATGTCCTTGTCAGTGAGAGACATTAACCTATGAGCCCAACCTCTTCCTTCTTGGTTCTTCAGCACGAACTTAGGGAGGTGCGAAATAAACCACCTCACCAACAAAGGGATACAACACCACAGAGTTCCTCGTCTTCGGGCAGTACGAGCATAAAGTTGTTGCAGGATGTCACCCAAGAGAGTTGGCACAGGATTCTGAGACATGAAGATCCTTATGGCAGTGACATTGATGAAGTTGTCAGGATTAGGAAACAAGACTAGCCCATAGATTAAGAGAGCCAAGATGTCTTCATATGCCCTAAAGTCCAGGTCATTCCAGAAACTGTTAGCCTTACCAATCAGAAACTTGGCCAAGAAACCCTTAACTCCGCTTCTAGTCACCCAGTTGTCCATTACTTCTTGAAGGGTCAAAGGAAGAGCTGCAGCAACCTCCTCAAGCCTGAGGGTCTTTTCCCAACCAGTAAAGGGAGTCTGATCCAGGATAAGGATGCCAAGCAAATCAGAGAACTCTTCCAGGGTAGGGACCAACTGGAAGTCTTGAAAGGTGAAGCACTGGTACAGAGGGTCATAGAACTGGGTCAGGACACTCATCAACTGTTGATCCCGCTTTGCAGTGACTAAGCTGAGAAGAGAACCATGCCTCTGGATGAAGGAAATGGTATTTGGAATCCTGCTAACCAACTCTTCAAGCAACTCAGGTGGGTGAACAAAGTTGAACCAAATAGTATTCCTTCGCATAGGCATCATGATGTCCTACAAAACAGAGCAAAGGTGAAACCCTCTTGTCTTTGAAATGGTCAGTCCTTATGCAGGATGCATGCAATGCTCATGATGTTATGATGTTATGATAAAGCACACCACAAATATTTACAAAGGCACACATGTAAGGCACACAAGTCACACAAGGCAAACCCTTAAAGTTTAGGCCAACATGAGGTCTAAGTATTACCCTCTTTCAGCTTGTTGGTTCATACCTGTCCTATCAAAAGTAACCGGGTTCTTAGAGGATCCCAATATCATTGACTACCCTCAATCGGTCATAACTCCAGCATCGCAATCTTTTCTTGCAGCCAGAACCATCACGAGAGTTTAGCCTCAATGGGCGTAGCATACTGCTACTGTTCTAATGGCCAAGTTGTGTCATTTAAGGTTCTAAGGTCTGTTGGTGCTTAATGACTCCTTAGAAGACCCATATTCTCCTCGTTGCGACACAAGGGATATCGGTACAGACCAAGGTGCCACACCAGCGTAGCCACTGCTTCACCCATATCGGTCTACGCCGGACAGGTCCCTCACAGCTTATGCTACCTAACAGGGTATCCCCAGATCCGGGTTAGGATCTATGTAACTCCGATGCAGCCCACAATAATAAAGCAAACAAACACAACAATTGAAAACACAAGTGATCTTAGTCCTAAGGTACACCTCACTTTAAAAGTTCCCCAGCAGAGTCGCCAGTTCTGTGATCGGTGGATCTGGAACTGACTGTTTAAAGCTGGTTCGCGAAATGTCGCGGAAGCAAGAGTCGCCACCGTCTTTTATTTTCTCCAAATGGAAAGGACAAAAGCACAGAAAAATTCCTTATAGAGATTGCTCTCGGTTCGGGAGGTAGATTTATAGAAAGGGAAGGTGTTAGCACCCTTTCTATCCATGGTTATCCATGGGCTCTTAGATACTTGCTCATTTGTGTTTTCAAAAAGTTTGTTTGCTTTTCAACTGTGGGTTTAAAAAGTTTCTTTGAAAATTTCAGTTCGACTCTTGTATCAGTCCTCAAGAGTGTTTGAAAATTTGCTTTTGAAAGCTTTTTGAAAAGGTGTCGATGTGAAAAGAAGTTTTTGATTTTGTTTTGAAATTAGAGCAAGTATCTACGAGAATCTACCTACCCTAAGGAATTCGTCTGTGTAAATGTCCTTAAAGTAATGCCATCCCACCATTGAGAGGTAGGTAGCACCACCGTTGGAGGTGTTCGGGTCAATTCGAGGGTTCGGGACATGGTGATCACCAGAGCAATTGGAAGACACCTTAGAAGCTACCCTCATGCCATGTTCATGGACATGAGGACTTACTAAAACATCCTCTACTCGACGACCACCTTTCGAGGGGCAAGGCAACAATGAGGCGTACCCTAGGGATGGTGTGTGATTTGTGTGTCATGTTCATTTATGTTTATCTTGTTCATGCATTGGTGATCTACGCGTTGTTTTTATTTTTGGCATTCATTCTTTCATGCAAATTATTAACAGTTAGAAAAAATACGGAATTAAAAGTCCCACGCTATTACAAAGGCGCGGGTCTACATCGCCAAATTAATCCAAGACCCGATTTGAATAAAATAAAATGCGGAAAGATAAATGTCTAATTAATCTATTACATAGCTTTGGGGCAATTACATTATATTCATAAAAAGAAATAAAAATAAAATGCGAGAAGAAGTAAAGTCGGGAATGCGAGGGCGTTGGACCCTTTTAAGGAAATTAAATTACAATTAATAAATTAATTAAGTTAAATGAGAAAAGGAAATTATTTTTGAGTTTTTGTATTTATGGAATTATTAAGAAAATTAAATGAAATTAAAACCCTAATTCTAAACTATTTTTAATTTATTAAAAAATGTTTAAATCTAACCTAGTTTTAATTAATTATTTACATGGCAATTTATGTACAAAAAATAATTAATAATTAAATATGGTAAAAGAAGAGAAAAAGAATAAAAGTATTGAAACCCTAATTCTACATTTTTTAGTTTATTAAAAAAAAACATTAAAATTAAATCTAGAATTAGCTAAATTAATTAATAAAATTTATTCACAAAAAAAACATTTAAATAAAATATATTTTTTTATTTTTACAGTTTCTGATTTTTTTTGGTATTTTTATGTTATGAAAAATTAATTTAAAGAATTGAAATAAAACTAAATAAAACAAATAAAAATAGAAAAAATAAAAAGGATGAAAAATGAAATGCAAACCAATGGGGGGTGTTGACCCCAATTTAGGAGGTAAATTGCCAGCAATCTGGCCCATTTATTGGAGGCCTCTTTTGACTTTTCTGGCCACGTGCATATGCGTTGACTGGGGTATTCCCTGGACCTCCCATCCGGACCTTCAGATCCATCTTCCAGGACATTTGGCAAGCTTTGGTAGTGGGTGTATGGTGAACCCCTGGGCGTACACTGCATGGAATCAGGTTAAAACAAAATTCATTGAGAAATATGGGGGACCTGGGAATCGAACCCAGGTCCCAATGCTTGCCAACACTACGTTCCACCAACTGAGCTACTTTGTCACTTTGTAATTATAATGGAAAGGAATTAATATATAAAAACAAACGCACTAATGCTATTAATAAGAAAAAACGCGCTGAAATTTGAATAGCCCAACCAAGATAGGACACGCAGGCTTCGTCCTCCTTGTACCTGTAATTAGAAAAGAGATATCGGGGGTTTTAAACCCCCACTAAATATGCCCTGCGAAAAATAGCGATTACGCCATGGTTGCTCATAAATTGAGCGCGACATATGTGTTAAATTCGTGTGAAGCTTCTGAGTCCAATGGTCCTGGTCTTGTGGTCTAATTTTTCCTGAAGAGGAAAGCCCTAATTTTACAGCTCTGAAACCCTAGCAAGCTTCAATGGTGGATTCATATATAGGGCACGAAAGCTCAATTGAATGGCATAGTTAGCTTCAGAATGATTCAATTAGTATAAATCAACAAAAAAAATGCAAGGATGATGCGTATAATTTAAAACACAAACGTGGAAAATTGTAAGAACAGGACAACTTCGTGTTACCAATTCTTTGTGTTAGAGGACTGGAAAAAGATTGGGTCACGTTCAGGAAAGCCTCAGAAAGCTTTTGGAATTGATTACAAGCTTTGAATCACGCTCTATGTGTGAAACCAGTTTTGGAATTTTTGACAAAAAATTGCAAAGTTTGTGTTTTGTTTTGGGCGCAGCTTCCAAGTTCTATGCACTAGGGTTATGATCTGTATATGTATGCCAATGGATTAGGGTAAGAATTCAAGCCAAAAGATCAATGTTTTGATGAATCAAATATTTGATTTTTAATGAAATCCTTTCAAATCTTTTCCATGTGTTTTTGATACCAATCATGGCCAAACCTTTCCAAATTGGGTGTGCACGAATCTTGAGGTTTTATTGGAGAGAATATGCTGCAAAAAGGGATTAAAAAACATGGTTTTCTATTTTTGTCATATTTTATTTCATTAAATGAATTAATAGTGATAAAAATTCAAATAAATAATAAAAAATGATAAAATAAATCCCCTTTGGGTCAAATGGTCGTGCATAGCCTTTGGATAATGATTCTTGGAAGAAAATGTGGCCCATTAGCAATTTTGAGGCCTTTGAAGTAAAGTTGACTTTTCAAAATTCCCAAAAATTTCCCAACTTCCACAAGGCATATCTTGCTCAATGTTTAAGCTTTCATCATGTTCTTGGACATTTTGGAAAGTTCTTTAAGTCCTTTAACCAATGCCTTTGGTCCCATGTCATTTTGATTTACCAATCTCAAGTTATGGTCTTTGACTTAAAGTCCCTTTTTGTTGACTTTTGAAAATGACCTATAATTTTGAGATTGATAACTTTTTGTGAGAGCATTTCTTGGACTTGAAGTGTGAAGAGGAGTTGTAGGAAATATCTTTCTCTTTAAAATGAGCTTTGGATGGAATTTTTTTGATAAACCATGTGGAAGTTATGCCCTGGTCAAGTTACAGTTGACTTTTTCAATTGTCCAAATATGGAAACTTTTGCATCTTGAGACTTTTTGAGCCATGCCTTGAAAATCATGATCAAGAATTGATCAAATGATGTTTGTGGCTTCAAAATAAGATGTTGACCAAAATTTTGAACTTTTGACTGTCAAATGACCATTTTGCCCCTACAGTTGACTGCTGAGCAATTAGAGCATTTGACTGTGCAATTTTGTGCTGTAAGTCTTGAAACTTGGCATGTGGATGCTTGACCATGTTTATAGGCATATGCGACTTGATTGGACCCTTGGAAACTTCAATTTCTTTGCCAGAACCAAAACCCTAGTTTTTGACTATTAGGAGGCCCTTGAACTGTGCAACCCTTGGGGAGATTTTGAAGCATGCTCTTTGCAAATCTGGAAGAATATGGGGGGGCAAATTTTGGGGTACAACAGACGTTGTTGTTGTTGTTTATTTGACGTTGTTGTTGTTGACATTGTTGTTGTTTATGTTATTGTTTATTTGACGTAGTTGTTGTTGTTTATTTGACGTAGTTGTTGTTGTTGACGTTGTTGTTGTTGTTGTTGTTTATTTGACGTTTTTGTTGTTGTTGATGTTGTTGTTGTTGTTGTTTATTTGACGTTGTTGTTGTTGTTGTTTATTAGACGTTGTTGTTGTTGTTTATTTGACGTTGTTGTTGTTATTGTTGTTGTTTATTTGACGTTGTTGTTGTTGTTGTTTATTTGATATTGTTGTTGTAGTTGTTGTTTATTTGACGTTGTTATTGTTGTTTATTTAACGTTGTTGTTGTTGTTATTTATTTGACGTTGTTGTTGTTGTTATTGTTTATTTGACGTTGTTGTTGTTGTTTATTTGACGTTGTTATTTTTGTTTATTTGACGTTGTTTTTGTTATTTGACATTGTTGTTGTTGTATTTGTTGTTGTTGTTGTTGTTCCTTATTTGACGTTGTTGTTTATTTGACGTTGTTGTTGTTGTTGTTGTTTATTTGATGTTGTTGTTGTTGTTGTTTATTTGACGTTGTTGTTGTTGTTGACGTTGTTGTTGTTGTTGTTGTTTATTTAACATTGTTGTTGTTGTTGTTTATTTGACGTTGTTGTTGTTGTTTATTTGACATAGTTGTTGTTGTTATTGTTGTTGTTGTTTATTTGATGTTGTTGTTATTGTTGACGTTGTTGGTGTTGTTGTTGTTATTGTTGTTATTGTTGTTGTTGTTTATTTGACGTTGTTGTTGTTGTTGTTGTTTATTTGACGTTGTTGTTGTTGTTGTTTATTTGACGTTGTTGTTGTTGTTGTTATTGTTTATTTGACGTTGTTGTTGTTGTTGTTTATTTGACACTGTTATTGTTGTTTATTTGACGTTGTTTTTGTTATTTGACGTTGTTGTTGTTGTTGTTGTATTTGTTGTTTTATTTGTTGTTGTTGTTGTTGTTGTTGTTCCTTATTTGACATTGTTGTTGTTGTTGTTTATTTGACGTTTTTGTTGTTGTTGATGTTGTTTTGTTGTTGTTGTTTATTTGATGTTGTTGTTGTTTATTTGACGTTGTTGTTGTTAATGTTTATTTGACATTGTTGTTGTTGTTGACGGTGTTGTTGTTGTTGTTTATTTGACATTATTGTTATTATTGTTGTTGTTAAAATTGTTGTTGTTGTTTATTTGACGTTGTTGTTATTTATTTGACATTGTTGTTGTTGTTTAATTGACGTTGTTATTATTGTTGTTTATTTGACGTTGTTGTTGACGTTGTTGTTGTTGTTGTTATTGTTTATTTGACGTTGTTGTTGTTTATTTGATGTAGTTGTTGTTGTTGACGTTGTTGTTGTTGTTGTTTATTTGACGTTTTAGTTGTTGTTGATGTTGTTGTTGTTTTTGTTGTTGTTTATTTGACATTGTTGTTGTTATTTATTTGACGTTGTTGTTGTTGTTTATTTGACGTTGTTGTTGTTGTTGTTATTGTTATTGTTGTTGTTGTTTATTTGACGTTGTTGTTTATTTGACGTTGTTGTTTTTGTTTATTTGACGTTGTTGTTGTTGTTTATTTGACGTTGTTTTTGTCGTTGTTTTTGTTGTTTCTTTGAAGTTGTTTTTGTCGTTGTTTTTGTTGTTTATTTGATGTTGTTGTTGTTGTTTATCTGACGTTGTTGTTGTTGACGTTGTTGTTGTTGTTGTTGTTTATTTGACGTTGTTGTTGTTGTTGTTTATTTGACATTGTTGTTGTTGTTAACGGTGTTGTTGTTGTTGTTTATTTGACATTGTTGTTGTTGTTGTTGACGTTGTTGTTGTTGTTGTTTATTTGACGTTGTTGTTGTTGTTGTTGTTTATTTGACGTTGTTGTTGTTTATTTGATGTTATTGTTGTTGACGTTGTTGTTGTTGTTTATTTGACGTAGTTGTTGTTGTTGACGTTGTTGTTGTTGTTTATTTGACGTTTTTGTTGTTATTGATGTTGTTGTTGTTTATTTGACGTTGTTGTTGTTGTTGTTGTTGATTTGACGTTATTGTTGTTTATTTGACGTTGTGTTTGTTGTTGTTATTGTTGTTGTTGTTTATTTGACGTTGTTGTTGTTGTTTATTTGACGTTGTTATTGTTTATTTGACGTTGTTTTTGTAGTTGTTGTTATTTATTTGACGTTGTTGTTGTTGTTGTTTATTTGACGTTGTTGTTGTTGTTTATTTGACGTTGTTGTTGTTTATTTAACGTTGTTGTTGTTAATGTTTATTTGACATTGTTGTTGTTGTTGACATTGTTGTTGTTGTTGTTGTTTATTTGACATTGTTGTTGTTGTTGTTGACGTTGTTGTTGTTGTTTATTTGACGTTGTTGTTGTTGTTGTTTATTTGACGTTGTTGTTGTTGTTGTTTATTTGATGTTGTTG